>VWZO01003259.1:6610-89103 GCA_013396975.1 Bucco capensis
TCATCCAGACTCTCCAGGAGCCTTCTGGATTGCCTACTGCTTGCTGTGTTGTTATTCCAGCAAATGTCAGGGTGGTTGAAGTCCCCAGCAGGACAAGAGCCTGTGAGCCTGATGCCTCCTGTAGCTGCAGTAGGAATGCTTCATCAGCAGACTCCTCTTGATCTGGAGGCCTGGAGTAGACTCCAAGCACAAGGATTCCCTTGTTACCTTGATCTCTGATTCCAACCCATAAGCTTTCCACTTGCTCTTGGCTATTCTTGGGCAACCCCATGCCTGATTTTGGGAAGCTGGTCTGCAAACAGGGCACTGGGGAAGCTGTTTTGGGGAGATGATGCTTGGTGAGATGAGGCTGCAGACTGCTGCTCTCCCATGGGCTGGAAGTTGGTGATGATGGCTCTTCAATCAACAGGGATGAGCAGCTCAGCATGTAAAGCCCTGCACAGGTCTAGATTACCTTGCACAGGCAATAGACATTGTTGATGCTGAACCTGGCAGAAGCAAGCTCTGGCAAAGCAAGGGGGAAGGACACTCAGTGACAGGGAGCCACGTGTGGGACTGTGCTCCCATGTGGGGACATCCAGAGCAGTGTAAACCCAAAGTGCAGGTTGGTCCAGCACCAGAGCCTCCAACGTGTAAGATTTTCTGGCCAGCCACTTGTGAGAGCAGGAGGTGTTTGCTACCTTCCCTGCAGCCATGGCAGACACTGTCGCATGCACGAGAGCCTGGATCCAGCCTGGGATGCAGGTGGGACTTGTCTTCCCATGGACATTTCCCTGCTGGCCCTGGGAGCAGGTGACGTGGGTGCACTGCAAGCCCAGGGGACAGCAGGCACTGGGGATGAGGAACTTACTGGGGGCAGGATGTGGCAGGGGAAGACAAAGCCCAGGGTGTGGTGCTCTGGCTGTGCAGCCACCTCTTTGGAGAAGGAGCTGCTGGCAGATGCTGAGAATGGGCAGCCACAGGGCACTGAGGAAAGGAACCCTGATTTTGGGTTGTTACTCTCTGCCATGCTCAGTTTTGGGGAGAAAATATGGGCTAATTTCAACCAAGAAAGGCTTTCTGCTGCCTGGATGGGAGCTGCTTCAGAGTCGTGTTCTGGGCTGCCCTGAATCTGTCTGTCAGTGGGCTGGGACAGTGCCATGGCTCTTCACCCCCTCCACAAACCCTCTCCTCCTCTGCTCTCCCCTCTCCTCCAGCCTGTAGAGCTGGCAGGCAGAGAGGGGAAGAAAACCTTGGCTGGCTGGCAGGATCCATTGCCTTTCTGCAGAGCTGCTGCTCCCATGTGTGAGGCAGCCAAGAAAATCGCTGTCTTTCTGCTCCAAGTTGTGCCAGGGCAGAAGCCTCCCATCCTCTGCCCTCCTGCCTGGATCAGCTATCATCAGAGTACCCCATTAGCAATTAGGAAATTCAATTCAGTCCCTCTGGCACTTCTCAGGGATTCTTGCCTGGCTGCTCTGCTTTTGGCCCCTCCAGCCTCAGCTCCTGCATTCTGATGGAACATCACCTCTGGCATACTGCCTCTCATCAGCAGCCGTGCCAGACTGTGCCAGCCTCTGCTCTGGACTTCCCATGCCTATGGATCCCTCAACAACTAGAGAGGAGATTGAGCTGTGCTGGTAGCAGCTTAGTGCCAGCTGGCTGGGAGCCCCTGAAGCTCCTCTCCTCCAAGGCTCAACAGACATTGGCTCCCACTCTCCTCCTGCACACACATCTTTGCTAGGCTTTGTGAACACATACACAAAAAGACAGTTTTGTCTGGATAGAAAAAGCTTGCCAAAACAGGGCTAGGTTGTGCCCAACAGCTGTTGGGGCCCTGAACATCCTGCAGATGTGTTTCTGGGTGTGAACACCCTAATCTCACTCTGCCTGGCCAGGGCATCTGTGGGTGCTATGCTCTGCTCCTTGACAGCTTTTCTTAGCTCCCATGGTCTCCCCTCACTGCCCAGGGAAGGGTGCAGTAGCCAGCTCTGCCAGCAGCATTCCCAGCCATGTTCTTGCTGCCTAGGAGTGTCCAAACCAAGATGCTGTGGATGAGCTAAACGAAACAGCACTGGGTTATCACTTGTTTTAGCAAAGACAAACAGAGGAATGTGTGAAGAGGAATGTGTTTGCCTCTTCTTTTGTTATTTCCCTCTGAGGTGGTGATTTCCTTGCTCTGTTGGCTGTGGAATGGGAGCTGCCTGCTGAGCCTGGCTGGTTCCAGAAGGACTGCTGGACAAGGCAGGAAGCCT
Organism: Bucco capensis; assembly: GCA_013396975.1. Classification (NCBI taxonomy): domain Eukaryota; kingdom Metazoa; phylum Chordata; class Aves; order Piciformes; family Bucconidae; genus Bucco; species Bucco capensis. The sequence continues at coordinate 8,842 of VWZO01003259.1, forward strand.
TTTTATTTCAAGAGTCATTTTTCTGTTTCCTGGATTTCACATCTCTCTTGCAGGCAGTTCCCCTCTTACAAGGCAAACACCACGCCAGCAGCAAGGGGACAGTTAGCTAATGGTGGTGACAAGGACACATCTGCTTGTCGGAGCCACCCGGAGCCTGGCACTGGGGTGGGTGGCCAGGCAGGACCTGCTGTGCTGTGCCATGGAGGCCAGTGCCCCTTTGCCAAAGGCCTGGGTGCCTCATCAGGAATGAAGATCTCATTGGGAAGGAGGAAGCTTATCATGATTCAGGGAAGGCCCCAGTAGTGGGAGGGAAGAGATTCTGTTCCTCTTGGGCAGGAAACAACGCTCTGCTGTGCAAAATTCACACCCTGAGATGGGGTGGGCTGGGCTGAGCCTTCAGTGTCCCCAGGGTTCCTTCATGTGTTGCCTTCTTCTCTAAACCTCCAGAGGGAACACTGGTGCTGGCAGCCAGGGTCATACCCAGCCCCTGAAGAATATACCTTAGAGCAGCCTTGCAGAGGAACGAAGAAAAAGCACAAGATTTCCTTGTCAGCCCCAGACCTAAGGCTGGGGTTTGCTGGATCTGGGTAGCTGGGCCAGCTCTGTGCCTGCCTGAGAAGGAGAATGAGCTGTGAAGGGAAAGGAGCAGCAAACACCTCCAGCTTCTGCAGCTGGGCAAAATGGAAGCAGGTGCAGGGGAGATCACAGCCTTTCTCCAGGGTGCCAGAGGTGGGTACAGGATGGTGCTGGGCTTTCCTCTGCTCATGCTCATCCTCAGCCATGCTGGGCTTGACATCAAACATCTCCTCTAGAGGAAGCTCCATCATGCTTAGTCAAAGATGATCTTAATCATACTACTTTGTTATCTTAGCAATGAGAAAAGATCACAAGGAATCCCAGAGACCTCCTGAGGATCCAGTGCACATTCTCAGAAGAGCAAGGAGCAAGTCAGTTACCTGCAGGCTCCTACAGTTCTTTTATATTTGCATTATGAGTGCACCCCAAGCCTCAGCCAAAAGCAGAGTCCAGCCATGCCCACTGCTGTTGGCAGGAGACATACTGCCCTCAAGGACAAAATCCCCAAGAAAGGTGATATTTGGCAGGAGAAATTACTGTGTATCATGGACCTGCACACCTCTGTGCCACTGAAACAGCAGATCTGGACCAAGAGTTCCCAAAGCCCAGCCTTCCTTTTTAGTGCTTTTTAGGCTGGCCATCCATTGGGCTCCTCAGGTATCATCTACTGCAGGGCTGCAGGGAGATCCTGAACTGGGGCTCTTTGCTGGAGGCACAGAGGCATGACAGCAGTAACCACTGGGCTTTGAAGAAGCCACAGCAGAGATGGCACAGTTCAGTGGATGCCAATGAAATGGGCAAGAGTGTTTGTGGATGACAAAAGATCACACAGGGATGTTGGCTCAGAAAAGGGGAAGAGGTAGAGGACACTCAGTGGAAATACGTGGCAGGCTCATGGAAACAATCAGTTCCTCTTTCTACCATATCCCATAAGTACAGTGCAGAAAGGAAAGGGCAGCACATGTGGAACACATGAAAAAAAGCTGATTTTATGTGTTTTATTTACTGTCAGGTTTTGAAATAGATTGACATGGCTCAGAAAGCCAGAGGTAAGGACAGCCAGAGCATGAAGCCCAGATGACAACATAAGTAACAAAGCATCGTGTTTTCCAGCACTGCTTTGAGGTTTTACAGTGGGAATAAACCCAGCTTTGTGACTCTCTTGTCTTTGAAAAGAGGGGGAAATGTGGTCACCTTTAGCCCCTAGTGGAAAGCAGGCACAGCCAGGGATGAGTGTGGCATCCCTGCAGCCTGGCCCTGCACTGGGCTCTCCTTCCCACACCACCCTCCTGTCTCTGGAGGTGGAAAGTGGCTGGATACCTCTGGCATGTGCTGGGAAAGGGAGGACACCTCCCACAGCATGTGGCACTGTGATTAGATTCAAGCCCCTTAACTAAGGTCAGGCTGCTAAATCTCCAGCAAGCCAAACATTTCAAGCCAAGGCTGAGTTTTGTCCCTTCTCCATCCTCTCTCTGGGACTTGATATGGCTCTGTCCTCACTCCATCCCTATTACACCTCATGGCCAGCTGGCTCTGAGCTGGCAGAGCCCAGAGGACAGGGACGAGGTGCCTGGTTCTGGGCCTCTCTGAGGAACATGCCATTTCCTCCCTAAAGAGGTTTTTTCCCATCAGCTGACAGAGTCAGGATCACACGGGGCAGCCTGAGCTCAGGAATAGCTCATTGGCTAACAATGCCTGTACAGCTCCATAGGTATTGGCAAGATCTGCTGATGCACAGGCTTCACACTAGCCCAAGACACCGCTTTTTTTCAGGGCCCTTCTTATCCTCATGGCCCAACCCTCTCCATTTCCAGTCTTGCAGAAAAGCTGCTGTGTGCTGGAGAAGCTCTGGCAGAGCTGTGGCACTCAGCTCCTCACCATTCACTCACTGGGAGACATGGGCAAGGAGCTCCTCGTCCTGGCCCCCAGGGACTTTCAGGACAGATCCCTTCCACGGTTGTTCCTGTGGTTGTTCCTGTGCCCATGAGCAACCAGCAGGAGGGAAGATTTGTTGGAGATAAACTCCTTGAGAGAAAACACTGGAGGTTGTTTGTGGCCAGGGCAGAGGACACTCACTCAGAGGACGCTGACTGACTCTGGGTTTCAAGTGGGACCTGCTGGACAATCCCAGTCATGCAGCCCTGGGAGAAGGGAGACCCTGAGCCCACACCTGAGGACAGGAGGGACAGAGCTGGTCCTACAGCCTTGGTATGACCAGAAGGGAAAGGTGTGGCTGTGGCAGTGCTCAGAGCCACCGAGGACTTGCAGTCAAACATGCCTGCTCCTGCTTTGCCAAGAGCTGTTGTGTTTCTGCAAAAATACTGCCCAGAAATTCAAAACTTTCTAATTCTCCTCTTTCCTGTGCTTGCAGCACAACCTTTTTGCCCTGGAGGTGGTTGTTGATCATGTGCCTTTCATTAGCCCCAGCAGGCAGCTGGATTTCACATCCCTCTGCTTCTGCAAACCTCCCAGGCTGAGGCATACAGACCCTGGAAAGGAAGAGGACCTTGTGCAGCCATCTCCCAGCCTTGTTTAACCTCTGCAAGTTCTTCTGGGTAGTAAGGTGCAGATTAAACATTAAGCCCTTCAAAACATCCATAGCCTCAGAAAAAGCAGCGTGAAGGCAGGGCAGGAACTGGCTGGTATGGCTGGCCATAAGAGCATACCCTTGTTGTGTGTACAAGGAAACATAGATCCAGCCCCTGCAAGTAAGCTCTGGCTGCGTGAGAGATGGATCACAGCAGAGGTCATGAGACACAATTTAGGCCAAAGGCTTCGGCTTGGAGCTTGTTTATGCTGGTTTACAGGCCAAGAGCTTGTAAAGGCCCTTCCCCTTTCTTTTGCTAGCCCTGGACCCTCTTCTTTGCAAAGGGCAGCTCGGGAGTTGGGGCAGGCACCAGCTGGAGGTTGCCCTGACCCAGGGAACAGGCTTGAGAGAGTATCTGCTCCTAGCAGCCAAAGGAGCAGCACATCTTCCCTCCCAAACACAGGCTAGAAATCCTCTCTAAGATGCCAGTCTGAGATAGAGGCAGCTCCAAAACTGTCAGAGTGCAGAGCACAAGGTAGGCAGCTGTCCTGGAAAGAAAAGTGTTTTTACTCCCTTTGGAAAGCACTACGCTTGCCCCTACCTCCATCCTCAAGGCTCTCAAATATGTTAACCAATTTTCCTCTGCTAGTCAGTTATTCCCCTGGTGGTTTCTGCTTCTGCTATTTCAGAAACTTGCACATGACTGTTTTATTGCTCATTGGGGAAGGAAGCTGTCTCCAGAAGACCCACACCCTCAGAAATGCTGAGTTATGCTTGAGTAGAGCCCTGCAGTCCTTAAAACTAAACTGCTCCTGCCAGAGTCAACAGCTCATGCACCAACCCCAAGCACACAACCCACAGCAAGGGAAGCTTTGCTTTTACCTGCCCCCAAAAGAGTGCAAGAGCACACTGCTACATAGCAGTGGTGGCTGACGTTCCTGTAGCGTAAGACAAAGCATAATGAACTTGTTATGGCAATTGGTAAAAACTGGGCAGCTCCTTAGAGGAGGAGAATATCAATAAGTACTTCTGCGAGCTGGTCACAGCCTAGCTGCAGCACTTCCCCTGGGAGGCAACTTCTCTGACACTTAGCTACCTTACTCTATGAAATTTGGGTGAATGTGGCCACGAGGAAGGTCCTGCAGCACTTTGGCTGTGGAGGCAGCAAGGAAGCCTGGACTCCCCTGTTCCACCAGCCCCACGGGTTATCTCTACACCCCAAGGGAGGGCAGTGGGTGCCTGCAGCATGCCGCATCGCTGGCGGACACACAAGGTGGTTTTGGGTGCTGAGATCGTAGAAAGGACAGATGCAGATACACCTAATCTTGCCAGCTCAACCTCCAGCTGGCTGCAGGGCACTGCAGCTCAGTGAGACCCCTGCAGCTACCAGCCTTGTGCTGCTGGAGCAGGTAGAAGCTGCCCTCTCCCTGCTAAGGGCCATCTCTATTCAGCATGCCAGAGGTCAAGGTCAAAATACCAGCCTGGATGTACACCTCTACCCAGCTCAGCAAACACTGACAACTCTTGAAGTTTCAGTCCTAAAACTCTCTTGAACAAAACTGGATAAGTTGTTGCTCTGAAGGATCCACAGTGAGCAACCAACCTAGTTCTAGTTGTTGTCTTTGTTGGGCTTGAATTCAGAGCCTCAAGAAGACAAGTGACACATGACACACTCGGAGCCCTGCAGAAGGTAAGTGATGCAGAAGCCAAGGTGTGATAGTTCTCAAAAGGGACTGGCTGCCTAAGGCAATCCCTGCAGCACAGGAGAGAGCTTCACAGTGCCAGAGGGCAGAAATAGGTATTCACATCAGCTCAGAGGGCTTTAAGGAACAAGGATTTCACAGCATGAGGAGGAACATTTGAGGAAGAGAAACAGGCTGTGGCCCAGCCACCATGAGCAGGAGAGTACTGGTTGCAGCCAGCTGGTCCTGCTGAGCTGGTGGAGCCAGTGCTGGTGCTGCACTGTCTGCAACTCTCACAGGTCAAAAATGTGGACTCCCAGTTGTTCATGGCTTGGAGGATCCAGCATCATGTGGGCTGGGAGGACGAGCACTGGTCACCAGCTAGCTGGACTCGCACTCTTCACTCCAGCTTTCCAAAGCTGCCTCCTTCACTTTGTGGCTGTGAGAGATTAGGAGGACAAGTCCAGTCAGAAACCCTGCCAGTCAATGGCAGACAAGAGGGCATAGCCTTACCTTTGTGACAGCTTCATCACAAAAAGAGAGGTGACTCACCAAGCAGGTCACAAACTGAAGCTGTGTCAGCAACAGGGAGGTGTGTATCCAGGTTCAGGGACAGTCCTAGCCCCAGCACCAGGGTAGCAAAACAGGAGCTGAATGATCTCAGATATCACCCAGCACCCATTTGTGTGATTTGAGAACAGCCAGAAGCAGCCTATGACACCAGAGCACAGCTAAGGAGCTGAGCCACAACCCTCCCAGCTGCTCAGACAGAGGCTCTGCAAGCCAAAGTGGTGTTTGGGAAGACTGACAGCAAGGCAGGACTGGAAACACCCAACAGGGTGCTTTAAAAGGCAGGAAAACCTTTCAGTTTGCTGCCAGAAACAGCATTGTGCCATCAGCTGGTTACAAAACACCTCCCAAGGAAGCAGATCTCTGCTTTGCATTTACAGAGAAGGCTGTGCCTGGGAAATGCAGGAATAAAGCCACAGCTAGCAAGCATGAGGCCCTTCCCATAATGCAGCCCCGCGGCAGGGCAAAGGACAGCCTTCCTTTTCCAGGATTTAAGGCTCCTCCAGCTTCACTATGAACTGTGAGACATCCCCTGGAGCTTCCCCACCATCAAGCCCTCCAGGCTCCTGCTACATGATGCAATCAAGTCCATGCCATTGTCCCCTCAGGTCCTCAGTCATGCAGTTTAAAGTAGCTGTAAGGTTCCAACTCAGGAGCCTGCACTCCCAGCTCCTGAGGATCCCTCAGTTAACATTTCCTGCTACTCAGCACCTTTTCTGTTAAATTTAAAGTCTTCAAGGGAGTGGTGAAATTGTGATTGAATGCTAAGCTCCCTTTGGGAAATCAGCTGCTGAAAGCCTCTTCAGAGCCCTTTTCCCAACTCTTTTAAAAGAGAAGTACTCATCTGGATAATGTTCACTAAAATCTAGGACTTTCGGCTTGCTGGAATGGATTTATTGGTAAGGAGGAAGAAAGCGGCTGAGGAGCAGGCAAAGGGGAACCTCTAGTGGCCATGGCTTTTCTTTGCAGCAGCCCTCAGCACGGCAGCGCAGAGCTGGCACCAAAAGAACCTGTCAGTTGTTTCTGCAGGCTCACCAGTCCCTTTCCCACACGGCATCGCCTCCGAGCACAGCTTTGCTCTTGGAAGCACCACACAGAGCAGCACAGGAGGCCCCCGTGCTCTGCAGGAGGCGGAGATGTTGGGTTTTGTGGTTCTTTTCCCCCTGCCGGCCAGGAGTTTCACTCCAATCCTAAGAATACGGCGGAATTTCACTGGAAATTCAAGCTATTTTACTTCACTGTTCATTGCCTGTGGGGAGTTTCCAAAGGCATTTTCATGCAGGCTGTCATGCAGAGGCTTCCAATAGGCTTCCAACTGTACCAATAAGTTCTTGCAGTTCCCAGAGCTCTTTCATTGAAGTTTCAGGCACTGGCAAAGACTAGGCTAAGTAACAGGTGGATTTGTTTAAATCAGTGCTGCTAACTAGAAACACTTTCAACCACGGCAAAAAGCATCTGTGCTGCTTAACCCAAGCCATCTAGAGGAACAGAAACACTAGTTTGAAACAAGCAGCTCCCCAACCCTCCCTGAGCTGTCTGCTCCCTGCCAACAGTCACCTCTGTGCTGGCACGAGGGAGGCACAGTGAGTGCACTGCTCACCTACAGCAGATGCAGGACTGCAGCCGAGTTGGTAAGTGTTTACACGCAGGGGATGGAGCCAAACCCTTGGTCAGATTCACAGCCATTGGTGGCCAAAAGACAACTCTAAGCTCCATAACTCCTGAGGAAAAGGACTTGGGGGTGCTGGTGGATGAGAAGCTCATCTGGAATACTGTGTCCAGTTCTGGAGCCCTCAACACAGAAAAGCCATGGAGCTGATGGAGCAGGTCCAGAGGAGGCCACGAGAATGCTCAGGGGCTGGAACAGCTCTGNCATGTCGAGTTCTGGAGCCCCCAGGACAAGAGAGATCTGGAGGTGCTGGAAGGTGTCCAGAGCAGGGCCACGAGGATGCTCAGAGGCTGGAGCACCTCTCCTGTGAGGACAGGCTGAGAAGTTGGGGTTATTCAATCTGGAGAAGGCTCCAAGGAGAACTTCTTGTGGCCTTCCAGGATGTGCAGGGGCTATGAGAGGGCTGGGGAAGAACTGTTTAGGATGTCAGGTAGTGCTAGGACTAGGGGAATGGATCCATACTAGAGGAGGGCAGATTTAGCTGGGATGTTAGGCAGAAGTTGTTGCCCAGGAGGGTGCTGAGCCACAGTGCCAGGTTGCCCAGAGAGGTGGTGGCAGCCCCAGCCCTGGCAGTGTTGCAGGCCAGGCTGGCTGGGGCTGGGAGCAAGCTGCTCTAGTGCAGGTGTCCCTGCCCATGGCAGGGGGGTTGGTACCAGATGAGCTTTAAGGTCCCTTCCAAGCCTGACAATTCTGTGATTTTAAACCCAGGCTGGGATGGTGCCAAACCTTTTCCCTGGCCCTGCCAAAGGGAAGAAGGCTCATTTCAGAATTTGCCAGTCTAAGGTTTTTTACAGGCAGCTTGGGACCTGATCTTGGTGGAAACTTTGTGAGATCTCCTAAACAGTCAGGAACTGTGCAATCACTTCACCACAGCGAGGAGATTGCATGAGACCACACGCTCCATTTCAGTATGCTGTTTGCTAGAAGGTCTACAGGAAGGAAAATAACTGAATGAAGGACAAAGTCAGTAACTTCCACAGTCAAACACCTTTTAATGTAATCCAAGATTCTGCACAGTGACAAAAATACCACCGATGTAGGACAGTGATTCAAACTGATCCAGCAGCACATCACCACGCAGCTGAAGGAAAACATCACCCCAAATAATACACACACTCATCCCAACTCAACCAGCCTGAAATGCATGACAGAGAGCTGGCAGCAAGGCATCTCAGTGTTAACAGCTGGGTGCCTGTCACCTTGCCAAGGCTCTGAGTTGTCCAACAACCAGGCTGCTGGTGCCAGTCACAGGAGCTGAGCTCTCCCAGTGCTGTGGCTGCAGGTAAGCTCTTGGTCCCCACTGGCTGTGTCACTCTGGTGACTGTGGGCTCAGTGGACAGAGGAGCTCGCTCCCCACTGGAAATGAGGAGGGATTTCCAAGAACAAAGCACACCATCTCAATGCACACACACACAGAGCAGCTGATCCATCTGCAGGTGCCACCCCTCCCTGGCTACACACAGATCTCTATTGACATGAATTTTAACTCTTTCAAGGACAGTACTGCCTGCCCCTCCCATTTGATTTCACTCCTCTCAACACAGGGGAATGGGAGTTTCTCTCTTCCCTTTGTTAACTGGTCTCTGTTAATAGGAGGCCAATTAACGTGCTTCAGCAGAGAAGGGAGTGTGTCAAAGTGCATGATCTGCAGGCATGACAGCCTGGGTGCAGTGAAGAAGTCTGTCCAGCCTGGCTGACAGCTGGAAACAGTCCTTAGGGACTGGTTTTTTGAATCGATTTACCATAAATTCAAGTTTTTGATGTCAGCAATTTCTAGTCTTTTCTGCCTTCAAGAGAATATGACAAAGCAAAAATGGTTTCTCAGGAAAGGAAATAAGCTCTTGAAGATCTGTGGTAGCTGACACCCAGCCTTCAGTTCTCCAGGTCCATATGGAGCAGCTCCTCAAAGGACACTGGCACTATTGGTGTCACTGCTGCAAGCAGAACTACAAACAAGGACTACAAACTACAGCAACAGCTGTTCAGAGTTACAAGGTGACCAAAGCACTTCACAGCTGGAGCACTTCAGATAAGGGTAACTTTCTGATAAGGTGCCTATTGTAGTCAGTGTCTGAACAAAGAGGCTGTGGTCTCCACCTCTGCTTGTAACACAAACTGCTGGCTTAAAAACCTGACCTTTGATATGTACTTGGTCAGCAACAACCATTAACTACACAGAGAAAATGCCTTTACTGCTGGAAAGAAAACCAAGTCCTGCTAAGGTGTCCCACAAACAGAATGAGAATGACAGGAGGATTTGCACATGAAAAGGAACATTCATTTTTACTGAACAAAAGGATTGTGTGTAGATGACACAACATTGTACAATTCCTCCTGCTAGATCAGTGCAGCCTCCTGCTTCTTCAGGCTATTCAAATTTCCAGCACACACATAGTCCTGCAGGATGTCTGCAGCAGGGTAGCTGCTGAATCAAACTAAACCCACTGCTGCAGCATGTGCCTCAGGGTTGATATGAAAAGGAACAGTCAGGAGAAAGAGATCACCTGTTAACCCTTTTACCTCCTGCTGTGATTTGCAAACTCACACAGGTCCTCACTCAAACTGCTCTGGGCACAGTGTGCTCCAAGCACAGCCACAAGGCAGAGAGCAGGGGTCAGCCACTTCCAGCCACTCAGTGCAATGTCTTATGTGAAGATTTACCTTTAATCCCAGGCAAAAGTCTGGTTGCTATCTAGATAAACTACCAAAAAGGGGTCTTTTGTGGACCTTTGCTGCTGTGGGGGGGGGAAGTTATACTCATCAAGCACAAAGGAAGCTGAGCTGAGGCACTCAAGACTCAGATGCCTAAACCTTACTGATTTTCAGTATTGCTCCTTGGATTCTCACTAATATCCTATGGCAAATTTCTAAGCCACTGTGAGTTATTTCTGATTCCAAACACCCAAATCCCTGTGCACTAAGAGCAGAGCAAGGAAAGGAACTGTTCCTCAGATATGGCTTAACACGTGGTATTAGTACTTGGGTTTTGCTGACAGAGCTGCACCTGGCAGGGATGGGAGGTAAGAAAATCACATCCCCACTGCCAGCTGCAGGGAAGATTCTACAGATAAGACTTATTCATTCCTAGTGTAATCATGAAGACCTGCCAAATCCTGCCAAAACACAGCTGGAGGGAATTTCTGACAAGTTAACAAGCTGAAAATGAATGCTATTGTCTTTTGTTTTGTTTTATCAAGGGCACCTCAGAAAAGCTAGGAGATAGGGACAAAACTGTAATCTCATCTCCACTGAAGAGAACCTACTCCATGAGATCCATTTTTGGAGTGATTTGTTTTGTCCTGAGGAAGCCTGTGGGATATCAGCAGGTGCAAAGTGATACAGCTAGTTTTGAAACAATAACAGAAGGCAGCATCAGCCAGGGTTTGTAAAACACCAGATATAACTGTTCAAGTTCCTCCCTGCTCAAAACACTGACTGATTATCTTCCCTGCTAGTTCAATCAAGCTTACGGTAAACCTATGGGGAAAAAAGCTGGACAGAACTGAGTGGGAAGTGGCAAAGAGAGGCCCAGTGCTGACTCCAAGAGGGAGAAATCATCATCCAAGTATAAATGGTGCAAAAGACATCTTGGACTGTTCTATATCAAGTCTAATGTTTCAAAGAGTGACTTTGACATAAACTGAGAATGGCATCTGAAGAAGTAGATCACATTTTTGCCAAGTTTGGTCATGTACTGTGCAAGAGACAACACTTGACCCAGACACAGGCTATTTTAACTGATGGCAAGCTAAACAATCCAGTGTTAGCAGCAAGACTCCCCTGTGACCTCAGAATAGTAATGTGACTCTGTTCAGCCTAGCTGAAATTTTATCACTATAAATGTTTTTTTTCCTTTTAATTAATTTCAAGTTTAAGTAGTAACAACATTTCCTCCACTCTGAAATGATTTTTCAGATTGAACTGCTGAAAAACCCATCAGTTCCTCCTTCCCCTCATTTTACTGCTTGCAGTAAACCTTCTGACTAGTGAATTACCCAGTGATGCTTTAAGAGCATCCTGTGGTGTGCTCTGGTTTATCCACTGATGTTTATGTACTTGTGCTTCATGGGGGAGAAGTCCTACAGCAGATACTGCAAGTTTTAGATAGACATCAGGCAGTCTCATCCAGACATCACATGCTTGCAGAGAACTGTAGGAACTGCCAGGAATGAGCTAAAGCCTCTTTGCATCACCCACACCCTACCAGCTCACTGCTGGCAAATAGTGTTACTTTTTTCAGGATCTCATCACAGGGAAGATTCATGATATGGAGAAACAGTTTTCCCTAGAACTCTCCTAGGAAACTCATCCACTCCCAGAATAATATCACACACAAGATTTCCCTCCCACCTCCCTTCATTTACTTGTGGGGACAGCATTAAGCTTCTGTAGCACAATGTCTAATTCCCCAACCACTAGTGAGGTCAGCACAGTTATTCTCAGATTTAGAGCTCCATTTCAGCTTCCAGGAAAGACAAAGAAAGGGAAGTCTCTGAGCACTCAGCTGCCTGAAACATGAGTCAGTTTGAAAATCATTATACTGATATGGAAAAGGAATGTAAACAACATCAAGCCTTTAAGATATCATTGTCCAGTCTGGATGCCTTCCTCAGAGGCAGACTCCTCAGACAGATACAACTGGAATGTGCCAAAGGTTCAGGTACAAGAAGGACAACTAGCCATCATAGTTCTTATGTGAATTGAGGGCTCTCAGAACTTAGGCAATGGTACTGATTTTTCTGCACAATGTTTGCTAAGAGCAGGGCAATGATTTGATGAACTGCTCTTCTGCCTCAAATCTGAAGTCACCAGTGTTCCCTGGGAGCAGATATTTGATATTACTGGCTCAAGCCAGATACTGGTGCCAGCAGCATACAGCTCTACAGCACACCTCAGCCAGCTCTCTGCCTCTAAGGAATGCCAGCAAACTGCCAACCTGTTCTGTGACACAGACTTGTACCCATTTAGGATGGTTTGAAACCATGACATTTTCTTTTTTATCTAATAACAGGGCCTGAGTCCAAGTTCTCTAGAGGTAAAAAGCTAACAAGTTAATCGGATACATTACTTCACCTTGACTTGTCTTAAATAAAACACCAGTAAACAACTAAGCCCTGCATTCAAGTGCACCACTCAGGAATCACTACAGAACGCTGAGCTCAGCAGAAGTTATGTTCTATCTCGGCTCCTGCATTAGAATTTGCCTTGGGAATCCTAGGACAATTGACAAACTCTTTGATTAATGATAGTCTCATCAACCATTCATGGTGTCCCTGAAGCCCCACACCTCCAAGACAGAGATCTGGAAGCTTTCAGAGCACAGTGGCTGGTTATTGAAGGTGTTGCAGTGGCTGCTTCTGCCGTGGTTCAGGTCTGCGTCGAGATACAGGGCCTGGCCATCCCCACCACCTGCGGAGACACCAGCACAAGGGTGAGGGCTCTCTCTAGTTCTCAGCAAAGAAAGCAAAATCAAACAAACACGACTGAAGTGCTTTTCTCATCAGAACAACTAGAAGCTCTACGTGGTGTCTGCTTGCTGCCTTTTTTTGTTCTTTTTTCCAGTTAAAACCCCAGTAACACAAATCAGTAAGAGCAAGAGGCCTGACCCAAATGCCTGCATTTAAGGTTTGCTTTTCAGTGCTGGAGTATCTCGGAAACTGTCAACTTCATCTTTTCCCTCCAAGCAACGAAAAAATCAAAGAATTCTATTAGTTGTCAAAAATCAAAGCTGGGGGAATAAGCTCAATAAGTAACAGCACTGGCATCCTCTTCTAAATCATTATAAAACACCTAAGAGTTAAAAGGATTTTGATTCACAGAGCTTACAGTCAGAGAATGTAGTGAAGTGAAATCAATTTCAACAGAAAAGTATTAGGAAAACATAAAAGGAAGACTGCCTTGTTAGTTATATGGCAACCATTTAAAAACAGCTACCCAAAACATCTGAAGATTCCAAAGGATGGAAATTGTGGTCTGCAGCTGGACTTGTGTACAATTTCATAGATCTACAAAAGATCTACAAATACAGATATATTGTACATCTACAAAGTAGATCTATACATCTACTACCCAAGCTTCTATTTCTCTTACACTACCCATAGTGTAATATATGGTAAATATAAGTGACATTCTTCCTTAAGGCTGATAGGAAGAGCTGGTGGCATACATGCTGAACAGTAAAGATCTCTGAAATATCTGTGATACATCATTAATAGTGATGTCTAATTCAGTTACAGATGCACTGAAGCTCTCACCAGCTTAGGTGATCCTGGAGCAGCACAACTTATGCTTGATTAGAGCACATGCTGCCAAATGGGAATTCAGCCACCACTTGAAGCTACAGAGGAAAGCACCAGGCTAGCTGCTCTCCTAACAAATGTCAAGTAAAGCTTTTTGGGAAAACAACAACTATGATTTTATACCTGTTTCTTGTAAATCCCATTTATGTGACAACTTTACTAAGCAGGCTTTGCCAAAGTCAGCAGACCACATATCCAATGAAGTTTCAGGAGAATGAACATGTTTTATAGTTTAACTTATGTTTCAAAAGCCTCAGTGCAAATGAAGTTCCTCTTCAAGAACTATTTCTCCTCATGAATTAGGCAGTATGAAGGTATGGCTGTACTAAAAGCTATGGGTCTTGGAATAGGCTGCCCAGGGAGGTGGTGGAGTCACCATCCCCAGAGGGGTTTAAGAAACATTTAGATGTGGTACTTAGGGCCATGGTTTAGTGTCATGGGAGTGATAAGTATGGTTGGACTTGATGATCTTAGAGGTGTCTTCCAACCTTTGTGATTCTGTGAGTCACTATCTTACTCTAAAATGTTTTCCCATAGAAAATTGCTGTTGGGTAATAAGGGCAGGTTTTGGCCACTTTTCTCTCTAACTGGAGTGATACTGAAATACATCTATGGTAAACAGAGGTACTCTCTTACCTAAGGTGGATAGGGAGAGCTCCAGTGCTCACCCTGACCTACCTATGATGATGCACTCGCTGCTGCCAGCCATGAACATGGAGGCTGTTTTGGAAGGCAAGTTGAAGTGCCGAGCGGCTAAGAAGGGAGAGAGGCGATCCGAGGGCTCTGCTGAGACACTGCTGGAAGAGAGGGTGGTGCTGGGAGCTGCTGACACATGATTTTCTGGCTCTGAACCCGTGGTGGCCAGTTCTGGGTGTTTTATGATCACCCACTCGTAGCGTTCCACTTCTGGCTGCAGCTGCACAGGGGCAAAGAGCAAAGCTTTAGTTAATGCCCAAGCACTGCGCAGAGAGTTCTGCACAGCAAAGAACATCCAAGCCCCTCAGATTCCACCCTCACCATTAGTGGTAAAGACTGGATCAAACTGGCTTTTAGGTCAAATGGTTTTTCTTTCTTTATAGCTGTGCTTTTTAGGTGACTGAAGAAGTGATGCAGTGTTTTCTGAGTTACCTTATTGCATGCTGTAAGAAAATATTCTGTGCAAGGGGAGAAAAAAGGGGTTATAGTTACAACTAAAAAGTAAAATTTCTCCCCCACATTAAGAGCTCAGTACAAACTAGGAGGGCATATAATCCAGCCTTTTCAAGTGGAAGGCAAGTAAGAGTTACTCACACTAGTAGTGCAGTTCTGCCGTGCTGCTGGGCAGTGCTGATAACATTTTACTCACCCTAAATACAAAGCACTCCCCAGTTCCAAAGAAGCTCAGCTTGTTCCCTCCTCGCCGGCGCTCGCTCCAGTCAGTCGACAGATAAGCACCACAGACCTGGCACAGACAGCATGGTCAGGAGCCTTGCCACTGACGAAGAAAACCAACTGATACCAACACTTCAGAGTCCAGAACTGAAGGTTTTAATTTAGTTTAGTTTTCAAAATCTCTGCATCAGTGGATTAAGGCAGTGCAAGTACTTATAGCTAAAGCTAGATCTAGACTGCTCTAATCCATTGGTGGGTACCCTTCGTCATGGCTAGGCTTGGCGAACGAAGCTCCAGGGNGATACCCTTAAATCCTAATTATTTCACATATCTGAGGTCTTAAAGGAGAAATGATTCAACAGAACTCCAGGTACCAAAGCACAAACCACTCCAAACTTGTAAAGATTGACTTCTACTTTCTTGTTTTGGCATCCAAAGCAACAGTACTGTCACAAGTTACAGTGCGAGCAGTTCTGTCTGAGCTGCTGGTCATAAGGTTTGGTGGCTTTCTCTATTTCAAAGCGTAGGTTAAAATCATCTTAGCTGAACTAGCTCAGATGTGTCAAGCAGCCTAGTCAAGCAGCATAGGGGTCAGTTCCCATGAAGAAAACCACAGCCTTAGAGGGCTGAGCTCTTCTGTGGAGTCTTTTGTTTGTACTGGAAGAATTTCTCACTGCCAGCAATAGCATCACTGCCAAGTGGACACAGACCAAACAAGGAAGCAGTTAAGAATGGGATGGATGTAATTCAGCTTTTTCCCCCCCCGAAACTATGGTTAAACAGAATTGCTCTAAGGTACATTTGCCTCCACCAGCATTTCAAGCAGAGCTCCTAGGACAAAATTATTGAAAAGCAGGGATTTTTATACAGATAAATCATATGCATAAACAAAAAGAGGGCCCAGAACTCTGTTTGATCTGATATGCCTGAAGTACAGGACAGCCAGAAAATCAGAAGATAAATTTTCTTCTTTCTGAAATGTAACTACACAAATATGAATAAAGGATGAACACAATCCTTTGCAAAAAACCTAATCCCACAACCATAAAACAAAACCCCTCCTATTTTCCTCCTACCTTCTTTTTTTTCTGAGGGGTAAGAATTGAACCATACTATAAAAACCAGCATCACTTACAAAGCTAAACTTCTAACATGCTCCAGGACAAGAAGCAAAATAACTCTTTTCCTTTTAGGTACCACAAGCATTCTCTAAGCCATTGGCACATTAGTGCAGGCCTGGGATGGCCAGAAACCATACACAGAACTATGAAACTGTTGGGAGTGTTAGTGGCAGGTAGATATAAGTAAGAATAGAAAAGGGCTTGTTTCATGGGCAGTCATCCTGCAGGAACTTCAGCAGAAATATAAGCCCAAAGGCTGCAAGAGCAGCTTCACCTTATACACAGAATGCTTAGAAGACATGTGCAGTGGTGCAGACAATCAATGCTCCTCACAGTAAGCATCTATGCTTTCTCCTTCAAAGGTTCTGGGAAGCCTTCTTGTTTTATG
Organism: Bucco capensis; assembly: GCA_013396975.1. Classification (NCBI taxonomy): domain Eukaryota; kingdom Metazoa; phylum Chordata; class Aves; order Piciformes; family Bucconidae; genus Bucco; species Bucco capensis. Next base: position 25,045 of record VWZO01003259.1, read on the forward strand.
CAGTGTATCTTCTATGAATCATGAGCTTCTTAACACAATTTCCCAGCCTCTCCCTCTGATTCTGCAACTAAGACAGTCTGTCCAAGAGCTCAATACCTTACACTCTAGAGAGAGTAACCTACAAAAAAAACCCAGCTGACCAAGACCTAGTTTTCAAGATTTAGCCAAGAAAGCATATTTCCATAATGGAAACAAATGGAACCATTCAAAGCATGCATTGTTACAAAACCCAAGCACAATCCCAAGCAACTGCAGGTCTTTTGCTTCTTCCTTTCATTATAAACAGTTGTGTGTTGCAACACAGCACAATGTAATTGCCTAACACCTAGCTGAATCAGCCGCCTGCCACCTCACTCACCTCTTTTGCTGTGGTCTTGATGAGGAGAAGAGTTGGTTCATGTCCCTCACTGTGAGAATAGAACCTGAAGGACAGAGTACACAAAAATGAGTTCTCAACTACCACCAACTGCAGTTCTTTTCCTGCAGGCACCACCTCCTCCTCCAACTGATGGCACAGCAAAAAAAGACATCTGAAGACCAAGCATATTCCTGCCAATGCTTTCTATAGTCCATTATAAATAACAAAATTGAGTTAGTGATGGTTTGTTATCAATTTGGTATTGATAATAACAACTATTATCAATGCTTTTTCTCTGCACAGTTCTCCGTACAGTTGTTTATGCCTCTGCAGAGGAACTAGGATACTACCACAACTGTGGCCTTTTAGAGCATTTGGAATTTAGACAAGCTAAAGGAAGCTGTGCCCTGAGCTGACTGACAGCTGTGTCTGAAGAGCTTTTGGTTTTCAAAGAAAATGATGAAGAATTCTCTTTGCTTGCTTTTGCTTTTCCTCAACAGGCACAGGGGGCTGGGCCAGTGGACCTCTCCTCCTCAGTACCTCAGCTGCAGATGTCAAAATTATTATGAGCAGCTACAGGATTATAGTCTTCGGTGTCAAGTGCAAGAAGAACTCATACCTAGTTTATCCCACTTCAAAATCAGATTCACAGGCAGAAGAATCTCCAGTTTCCAGTTCCCTTAGTCTCTGGATCACTTTGAACGTGGTTATCTACAGAGCAGGCTAAGTTAAACCATTCATACCCAATGAGGAATGAACCAGTCTCACCCTAGTGTATTATGTGAAGTGATGCAAGTTTGACTTTTCCAATCGGTCTTGGACAGTTCAAAATGGCTTGCCATCTTCTGGCATGTGAAGTATCCTGGTCAAATGTTGTAGCCAACAGCAAGGTGTCACATTTATATTCCATCCCTAGTAACATTCCTCAGGTCAAGTTCTGACTAGGCATGGCCTTTTTGTCAATCCCACAAACAGAATCACCAAATCACAAAGGTTGAAAGAGATCTCTAAGATCATCAAGTCCAACCATAACTATCACTAAACCATGGCCCTAAGTGGAGCATGTAAATGTTTCTTTAACACCTCCAGGGATGGTGACTCCACCACGTCCCTGGGCAGCCTGGACCAAGATAAACAACCCTTTCAGTAAAGAAATTTTTCCTTATATCTAATCTAAGCCTCCCCTGCTGCAACTTGAGGCCATTTCCTCTCATCCTCTCACTGTTAACCCTGGAGAAGAGACCTACCCCCATCTCACTGCAACCTCCTTGCAGGGAGTTGTAGAGAGAGCTAAGGTCTCCCCTGAGTCTCCTCTTCTCCACACTAACCAACCCCAGTGCCCTCAGCTGCTCCTCAGCACACTTGTGCTCCAGAGCCCTCCCTAGCCTCTTTGCCCTTCTCTGGACACACTCTGATGCCTCTGTGTCCTTCTTGGACTGAGGGGCCCAGAACTGAACACAGGACTCTAGGTGTGACCTCCCCAGTGCTGAGTCCAGGAGGATGATCACTTCTCTGCTCCTACTGGTCACACTATTTTTGATCCAGGCCAAGATGCTGTTAGCTTTCTTGGCCACCTGGGCACACAGTTCACCTATTGTTCTCTTTTGTCCTACAGTAGAGAAGAGAGAGGAATTCCTTCCTTACCTGCTCAGGCTACAGCCATGTTCCAAGGTGGTGAAAAGCAAGAGGGGCTGACAAAGTGCGAATCGCTCTGGGATCCATGACCAGATATCTCGCATCTCTTTCACACTGACAATTTCAGACTTGAAGTTCTCAGCATGAACTGCTAAGTGCACATTCTGCCTGAGAAATTTAATACAAACCATTGAAAAGCAGTAAGTTAACAACAAAACAAGTTTTAGATTTCTAGACAGTAATACACAAAGACAGCTGAGCACTGTATGACCCTGGTAGATAATCTATCATCCAAAGCTCCAGCACATGGCTTTAGGCCGTGACTTAGTGAAGATAATAACTGCAGTTCAACGTAATGCTCCAGAAGTGGGAGCTGGCCTTACCCAAATACCTGGAGCAATTCCTCTGTATGGCAGCTGTGTCTTTTATATAGAGGCCATAACAGAGAGCCAGCTAGGATGACCATAATATTCAATAGATCAAATCATAGAATCATAGAATCCTAGCCTGGTTNCTGCTGTTTGAGGCAGTCTCACTGGTGCTAGTATATCAACATATTTCCATATGTTGAGAATATCTAAGGAAACAGCCAGGCTCTGAAAGGAAGAAGTAGGACATTTTTCCCCCTTCAAGGTCTTGCCTGCATCACAGAGTTAGAGAATTCCTCAAACTCTCAGAAATCTTAGTGGAATCAGTACTACCAGGCTAAGCAATTTTAATCCAAGGCAAATATTTGAAGCTCTTGGGAAGTCTTACCACTTGGAAACATGTCATTACCAATGACTTCCACTTCATTAAGAACCAAAGAAGTTCCTAGGCTCATGGTTACAGATGGAGCCTGGGAACATGAAGGAATGCTAGACAGACTGGAAAGCAAACCCCTCTACCCTGCAGAGGTGCCTGATATGATTAGGACTCCTCATTCATGGCTTTGAAACACCTGAAGGTAAATACCAAAAGTAATCAGTATCATTATCATCTTAACCAGCCTTCACTTCTCAGATGAAAGCAGCACACAGACTCAGAGCCTGGGGATTACACAAGGGTTACTGCATCTATGGTCAATGTTAAAGACTTAAAACGTGAGGGTGGCAGCCAAGTCCATAGTGGAAATGACACAGGAGCTCACCTGAGACACTAAATTACTAGGTACCCATGAGTTAAGAAGCTTTAGGCAGTTTGCTTTGCATGCAAGGGCTTGGTTTCAAGGATTTGGCCATTTCTGGGGGTTGAGTTTTGTGTTTTGTTTTTTTGTTTGTTTTTTGACAATTACACATTTTTTTCCCCTCTCATTGTCTTGGAACACTAAGAGGACCTCAATCCTGCATACCTGCATGGATCTGAAGAGCTTAACTCACTCTGTAAGCCACATCAACTATATAGTTTTGTTATTCTTGCTTGTCCTACTAAGAAATCAGCAGCAGTCAGTGTCCTTGAGAATGGTGTTTGCTTGGAGACATTGGGAAATGCTTTCTGAAGTTTATTGTGGCATTTCACAGAATCACAGAATGGCCCAGGTTGGAAGGGACCTTAAAGATCATCTAGTTCCAATCCCCCTGCCACGGGCAGGGATGCCATACACGAGACCAGGTTGCCCAGGGCCAAGTCCAGCCTGGCATCTAATAAAAGGATGCCTTAGATCAGTTTAAAAAAATCAATAACATAAAATGACTGCTTCCTCTATGAAAATGAACCAAACCACTACTTGCATTACTGCCCTGCATTACTTAATTAGCAAGGAACTTAGATGAATATCTATTGAAGCAAGCTGCAACTCTTATTGTTATGGAGCAGATCATCCTGAGTGTGATCTGCTGAGTTTTGCACTTGGGTAACAAACATCCCATGAACTCTCCAGGCCTGGGGCAGAGTGGCTGGAAAACTGCCCAGCAGAAAAGGACCCAGAGGTGTTGGTCAACAGCAGATGAAAATGAACCAGGAGTGTGCCCAGGTGGCCAAAAAGGCCAACAGCATCCTGGCTTGGATCAGCCCTAATATGGCCAGCAGGACCAGGGCAGTGATTTTCCCCCTGTACTTGGCAGTGGTGAGACCACATCTCATCCTAGGTTCAGTTTTGGGCCCCTCACTCCAAGAAGGGCATTGAAGTGCTAGAGCATGTCCAAAGAATGGCAACAAAGTTGGTGAAGGCTTCAGAGCCCAAGTATTGTTAGGAGTGGTCAAGGGAGATGGGGTTGTCTTGCTTGGAGAAAAGGAGGCTCATTTGTTCCAGGGAAGATTTACGTTGGACATTAGGAACAATTTCCTCCTCAAAANTTGACACTGCCTCCCATAGCATTCTCCTGGAGAAGCTGCAGCTTATGGCTTGGATGGACGTACTCTTCACTAGGTAAAAACCTGTCTGGATGGCTGAGTCCAGAGAGTGGTGGGGAATAGAGTTAACTCCAGTTGGCAACCAGTCAAAAGTGATGTTCCCCAGGGCTCAGTGTTGGGGCCAGTGCTCTTTAACATCTTTATCAATGATCTGGGTGAGGGGATCAAGGGCATCCTCAGTAAGTTTGCAGATGACACCAAGTTGGGTGGAAGTGTTGATCTGCTGGAGGGCAGGGAGGCTCTGCAGTGGGATCTGGCCAGGCTGGATAGATGGGCCAAGGCCAATGGGATGAGATTCAACAAGGCCAAGTGCTGAGTTTTGCACTTGGGTAACAAACATCCCATGAACTCTCCAGGCCTGGGGCAGAGTGGCTGGAAAACTGCCCAGCAGAAAAGGACCCAGAGGTGTTGGTCAACAGCAGATGAAAATGAACCAGAAGTGTGCCCAGGTGGCCAAAAAGGCCAACAGCATCCTGGCTTGGATCAGCCCTAATATGGCCAGCAGGACCAGGGCAGTGATTTTCCCCCTGTACTTGGCAGTGGTGAGACCACATCTCATCCTAGGTTCAGTTTTGGGCCCCTCACTCCAAGAAGGGCATTGAAGTGCTAGAGCATGTCCAAAGAATGGCAACAAAGTTGGTGAAGGCTTCAGAGCCCAAGTATTGTTAGGAGTGGTCAAGGGAGATGGGGTTGTCTTGCTTGGAGAAAAGGAGGCTCATTTGTTCCAGGGAAGATTTACGTTGGACATTAGGAACAATTTCCTCCTCAAAAAGACTGTCAAGCCCTGGCACAGGCTGCTCAGGACAGTGGTGGAGTCACAATCCCTGGAGGGATTTCAAAGACGTGTAGATGTTGTGTTTAGGGACATGATTTAGTGGTGACTTGGTATTGTTAAGTTAAAGGTTGATCTTGATGATCTTGAAGGTCTTTTCCAGCCTTAACGATCGTAAGATTAATGGGGTTTAACATTTACAGTGTCACTGACCAGGACATTATCTGTGTTTTTTAAACAGCAAGCTGAGGCACAGCCAAGATCAACTGAAGTAAAGTTTGAACCAAGACTTGAATCCACACCTTCAGAATTATATTTTAGGTCTCAGCCCTCTGGTCCTGCAGCTGAAGACTGGTGGCACTATGGAACTGAGCTGAGAAAGTCTTGGGTTCAGTTCATCAAAAAATTAGTTTTTTCTCACATTCAAGGAATTAAAAAATTGTCAGGGCAGTCAACTAGTTTATTGCAGTGAACTTCTGGAGAAGTAATGATGATAATTAAACTAAGAGTTGGTATCAAACATCAAAACAGTTTTAAGCTTACTAAATCTCCAACAAGCCTGCCTCAATTATTAGTATGCTCAGTCTGTACATTTTTCACACTTAGGTTTAGTTGCCCAAACTGGTCATATAAGTACTTGCTCCTAAAAGATTCTCACCCTCAGTGTACCTTTCCTTTTGCCTCTGTTCCTTCTCCTGGCTACTCTAAGCTGCTGGTTTAAGGATTTCCTACACAGACCCAACTTTCAGTCTGTGTTCAACAGTATTCATAGGAACATAGCACTTCCAGTACCCTGTGTCTTCCTACAACATTTCCATGCAGGTAGACTATCACCTTTACAAACAGTCTTTCTGATGGACTAGAAAGCATTTACAGAATCACAGAATCATTAAGGTTGGAAGAGACCTCTAAGATCATCAAATCCAACCATACCTAGCAGTACCATACCACTAAACCATGGCCCTGAGTACCACATCTAAATGTTTCTTAACCCCCTCCAGGGATGGTGACTCCACCACCTCTCTGGGCAGCCTGGGCCAAGATTTAACAACCCTTGCAGTAAAGAAATTTCTCCTTATACAGAATCAGTTCTTTGTGTTGGCTTACTGAGATTGACATGACAACCTTCTCTTGATTGCTGGTGTTGGAAAGACATGTTCAATTCTTATTATCCCAAAGGAAACTAGATACAGAAAAATAGCACAATTTCAATGTTTAATAGAATCACAGAATTGTTTTTGTTGGAAGAGATATTTATGATGATCAAGTTCAACTGTTAACCTAACACTACAGTTCACCACTAAACCATGTGCCTCAGCACACCACATCCATTTGTCTCTTCAATCCTTCCAGGGATGATGACTCCACCACTTCTCTGAGCAGCCTGTTCCAGACCTTCACAAGCAGTTTATTTGCTATTTCCACAGGACTGCTTTTTTACAGCTGTATCATGAATACAACGTGCTCCAGAGACCTCAGCATTCCTGAAGATAAAGCCATCCTGCTCTACTTTGTTTTGGGTCAAATCTCATAGGGTCTGCATTATCTTTAAAATCCATTCTAATTTCAGTTAGGGCATAAATACATGGTAGAAGTAATATGTTGTTTCTTTGTCATAAATGGCAACATAAGCCATTTGTGGTGTATAAGCCTGAAACCTAATCCTATATTGAGAACAGTGTCAACAGACATCCTGCATCCACTCAAACCCAAATGATGGGCTTCCCTAGCAGAAATCAAGGATTTCTGCTGCTTTCAGAACACTGTAACTACAGTAAAACTGGATGTCAAAGATTTGCTTGGCTGGAATTAACAGTTTGCTGATTTATTAGAGGTAAAATCCTCAACACACAGGATGGGATACAAAACATGCTTTGATAAGTCTCTTAAGGTGTCTTAAGACACAAAAACACAAGAAAGTTAACTCCAATTTTGATTTTATAAATTAGTACAAATATTAGTGTGCAACACTCACTAAAGTTAACTCAGGGCACCTGAAACAAGGCCAGAAGATTCTCAAAAGCATGAATTTAAACCCATACCTCTATGGTATTTAACATTCACAGGACAGTTTTGCTCCTTTCCCAAGTTTTCTGCTTATCACAATCCACTGAGTTTTGTTCTTTAAGATTTGCTTTTCAGGCCAAGACTTGATGAATGACTCCACTAACCATTAATGCTATGCAGCTGAGTAACTCTGACCTCCTTGATACAGGAAAATAGCCCTGTCTTCTTGCCTTTAAAAAACCCTACCTACTTAAAAATAAACATAACCTCCTCTGAATAAAGGTAAGTCACTTTTAGGAGTGTGCCGAGTTGGGTTCAGTTCAACATCTTTCCAACTGACTGCAGAAAAGCTTATCAAGAAAAGCAGTTGAGCATATTCACATCTATTGCAATAGCCTAGAGCAGGTTTGGATGTGGGACAATCCCCAACAGTTCCGAGGACCTCACTGGAGATGTTTTAAAGAAGAAACAGTTTCTCTTGCAGGGTAGAAAGAACTCAACCCCACCATGAACGTGACTCTTTTCCACAGGCCTGTACTGCTGTATGGCAGTGCTGTGTGCTGTAGCTAGACCCATGATCCCTTCTCTCACAACTTTGCAGGTGCTTTGAGCTAACTTTGCAAGAGTGTGATTCAGGAGATGTTAGAGGAGATGTTACAGATGTTAAGTGCTGCCTGGCTCCTCCTGGCCCAGCATTAGCAGTAATGACAGCCTTGGACAAAATAACGGGCCAAAGACGGAAGAAACGAGCAAAGAGTCAAGTGTTTGAACCTACCTTTTGGGAGATGCAACACTGCAAACAGGAGGGGTGCAGTGGGTATGGGATTGACAGAAGGAGAACATACAAGGAGAAAGACAAAAAAAGATAGAAAAGATCAGTGATTTCCTACATCCATGACAAAGTGAATGAAAGGAGCCTGGAGAGAAACAAAGTAAGGTTTGATTCCAATTGCCAAGCATGAGAAAAAACAAACCAACAAACAGACAGGTTAACGTATTTCCATGACTAGTCTATTTCTATTTCCCCCCCCTTTTTTCTACCTGCTTCTAGTTATCTGATTGGAAACTAATTCATTATCTCCTCACACAGGCCAAACACAGCTGGACAAAGAACTCACATCCTCTTGGGCACTGGAGAAAAGCTCACTTCTCCAGCACCCACATCTGCCCACACTGGGCAGCTCTTCACTAGCAACTGTGCTTAGCAAGGCAGTAACTACTGCCATTGGTTGGGTATGAATTTACTGGATTTTGCTTTGAAGGCATCGCTGTTGTTCTGAGCAAGACTACCTCTACAACACTTACAGAATCACAAGGGTTGAAAGAGACCTCTAACCATACCTATCACTAACACACCACTAAACCATGGCCCTACTTAACTCAGCAGGAGCTTCTGGGGTTTTTGTGGTTGCTTGGGGGGTTTGTTGTTTGGTTTTGTTTCGTTTGGGTTATTTTTGCTGTGGTTTTTTTCTTATTTTTAGTTTTTTAATTATTTAAAGCTCTCATTCTGTTGCTGCAGAATATACTCTGAAAGGATATTCTAAATCTCCTGAACTTCAGTACAGGAAGAAAAGATACACAGGAAGAAAACAGAAACTATTGGAAAAGACTGGAGGGAACTTTACATGTATGTAGGCACACAAAAGAGGCTCAGCTAACATATGTTATTTTAGAGGCTGAAATCTGCTAAATAGCTATTTCGGTACCATTGAATGGTAACTGTTTGCAACTGCTGTAGCTCAGCAACACAATTGGCTGTAAGATCCTAATACATCAGTGGCTGCCACCTTGTACCCAGAGAAGCTGTAGAGAATGAAAGACTGTCCCTCTAGAATACCAAGTTCAACACAGCACACTCACTGATGCCAGCAGACTTCTAGAAGTCATCCTCCCTTCAGAGATCAGGACAGCTGAGAAAACTCTTCAACTCCTAAACAAAGATTTCAAAAGCAGTTGGGAGATGTTTTCTGCAGTCACAGAAGGCCTTAGGAGAAACAGAAGCTGTCTGCAACACCACTGTTCACCTGCACACATTTGCACTTGGCAAGATGCTAATTTTGTTTCGATTAATATATTGCTGCCTTTTCTATACATCTGGAGAGATGATCTCACATACACAGAATCACAGAATGTCCAGCTAAGCTTTTTATTATTGTGGCTTTTACTATCACATTGGAGCAGGATTTCATAGAATCCCAGAATCCAAGACTGGCATGGGTTAGAAGGGACCACTGGGGATTTTCTAGTCCAACTGCCCTGCTAAAGCAGGATCACCCAGAGCAGCTTGTCCAGGATCACATTCAGCTGGGTTTGGAATCTCTCCAGAGAAGAAGACTCCACAACCTCTCTGGGCAGCCTGGGCCAGTGCTCTGGCACTCTCACAGCAAACAAGTTTTCTCTCCTGTTGAGGTGGAACCTCTTGGGTTCTAGTTTGTGCCCATTGCCTCTTGTCCTGTCACTGGGCACCACTGACAAGAGTCTGGCCCCAGCCTCTTGCACCCACCCTTTAGATACTGATCAGCACTGAGCAGATCCTCTCTGGCTCTGCTCTTCTCCAGGCTAAGCAGCCCCAGAGCTCTCAGCCTTTCCTCCTCAGGAACATGCTCCAGTGCCCTCAGCTTCTTTGTAACCTCCACTGGACTCTCTCCAGTAGTTCTTGTCTCTTGAACTGGGGAGCCCAGAACTGGACCCAGCATTGCAGATGTGGCCTCACTAAGGCAGAGGGGAAGGGGAGATGAACCTTCCTCAACCTGTTGGTCACACTCTTCTTAATGCATCTCAGGATATCATTGGCCTTCTTGGCCACAATAGCACACTGCTGGCTTAGCATGCCAACACCTCCTGTGGCTGCTGCACTTCAGCCAACAGCTGATTTGTCCTCCTCCCAATTCAGAAAAGAAATTTTGATTCTGCAATCATCATTTTGATCAATATCTTCACTCTGCCAGTTAGCTCTAGTAGTCCATGGACCTGCCACAAAATAGGTCAACTCCTACCTATGATTACTATACTCTTGACCTTCAGGAGGCTTGCAGTTAAACTGACTTTAAAAGCAACCTGTAAGTAAGACTTATTTCTTCCTTGCTCTGTTAAAATAACTCCTTAGTTCAGCAAAACCTTCCCAGCTGGGACAGTGTTTGCCAACTGCACCACAGAACCTGCTGAATTCACAGCAGTGGGCAGCATGACATCAACAGTTTACACAACTTCCTATTTAACAAGTAATTTTCACATTCGGTTGGGTCCCTTCCTTCCAAGCCATTTGTGGGTGTTTCTTCCAGCTTTGCTAAAATGCCTTTGTGTTTAAAAACAGCTTGTGAAAAACACTTTTGGAACACAATGCTTGCAATGAATACATACCTGTAAAAAGTCATTATAAATTCATCACTAAGCTATTAGAAATTTCTTTCTTTCTCTTGTACCACAGAATCACAGAATTGTCAGGGTTGGAAGGGACCTTAAAGATCATCTAATTCCAACCCCCCTGCCATGGGCAGCGACACCTCTCACTAGAGGAGCTTGCTCCCATCCCCAGCCAGCCTGGCCTGCAACACTGCCAGGGCTGGGGCTGCCACCACCTCTCTGGGCAACCTGGGCCAGCGGCTCACCACCCACGTGGGGAAAAACTTCTGCCTAACATCTAATCTAAATCTGCCCTCTAGTTTGGATCCATTCCCCCTAGTCCTAGTACTACCTGACATCCTAAGAAGTCCCTCACCAGCTTTCTTGTAGGCCTCCTTCAGATCCTGGAAGGCCACAAGAAGGTCTCCTTGGAGCCTTCTCTTCTCCAGACTGAATAATTCCAACTCTCTCAGCCTGTCCTCACAGGAGTGGTGCTCCAGCCCTCTGAGCATCCTTGTGGCCCTGCTCTGGACACATTCCAGCACGTCCAGATATTTCTTGTAATAGAAAGATTAGATTAGAAGGAGATTTGATTTAATTAGAAAGATTATAACATTTCAGTTATACTTCTTGTTCTAGTCCCAGCAAGGCCTCATTTTGGGGTTGCTGACTTTTTCTACAGAGAATAATCAGCAGAGATACCAGCATGTACCACTAGAGCTTTGTGGAAAAACCCACGAGGTCAGTCAGGTTCCCTGGGGGGAGTGCCCTACCTTTTCTGTTTGACTGTGATGCCCTTCTGCTGCAGGGCCTTCTCATTGGCCATCTGCAGAAGCTGGATCTCTTTCCGTGAGAAGAGGCGGATAGCAAAGGCTTTTTCCAGCAGCCTCTCTGGAGACACAGACTTGGCAATGTCTCTCACAAAAGCCCGGATGTCCTGCTGAATGCTCTCAGACTCCAGGGGTTGCCCAGCTCGCACTTTGTGAAAGAATTTCAGAAGAGCCAGCGCGACACGATAGAGAACTTTGTAGCCCTCCACCAGAAAGACATCAAAGACCCGAGCAACATAGACCATCGGCAGCTCTCCGAAGAGCCAGCGCTGCCAGTCAGAGTACACTTCCAACACGTCGTCGGACACTGCCACCATCAGCTTATGTGCTGCCTGACAGTACTTGTTAACCAGGTCACCAAAGGTCATGCAGGAGGACTCAAAAGCTAAGAAGGTCTGATCGATGAGCCGCTTTGATGGGTCGTTGCAAGCAAGGATGCGACAAACCTGCTCAAAGCACTCTGCCTCATCTTTGCTGTAGTGGAGGAGCAAAGCTATCACAGAAGGCAGTGCTGGGCAGAACGATATGTCTGGGAACTGATTGGCGATGCACAGGATGATCTTCCTGACAGCGCCGATGCCCTCAGCATTCAAGCAGTAGGTGGGCACCAGGCTGTTATCCACAAACTCTGGCAGCGGAAGGGAGCTGCTGCTACGTTTTCCGACGATCTTCACAACAATGTCTCGGTACACATTTGCATCTGGGGTCACCGTGCGGCATGGGATGTTGCTAATGAGTTTGTGGTACACTTTGGCTCTCAGAGAGTGGTTCTTGGCCCAGTAGCCCTGCCGGGCCAGCTGCTTGAGCTCCTGGAACTCTGTGCAGGTTAGCTCCTTTGCATCCTGGCTCTGGAGAGTAACATCCATTTTGTCCCAATCCACAAAGCGGTTGTATTCATCCATGCTTCCAGGAGAAGCACATCAGATAAAGCATGAGAACAGATACCTTATTCAGTCATTAAATGTCTTGCAGCTTTTCCAGCAAAAGAAAAAGTAAAAAAAGAAAAGAAGTTTTATTAACAGGTAATTCCCATTTTCTTTAGGAATAGATGCATAGATTTCACTTGTTCATGCAATGGCAAAATTGCAAGGAGCTGAGGATACATGTCTTTTGATTTTTAAGCTGAACTTAACTTTAATTCCATCAATAACTCACACTGAAGTAATTATCAATGGCCAGCTAAGAGGTTCATTCTAAGGACACCTCCACAGGAAGTGAATCGCCCTAAATGAAGATCCAAGCTGAGAAATGGGCCTGTATGCTAACTTCTCACTTAAGAGGTCTCCCACTTCAAAAATATCCACTGTTAAGTCTGTTCAATTTGCAATGTTTCTTCCTAATTCTCTGGGGCAGTAATTGTTATTTATACTACAAGGACACAGTCTCAATCCATCTAAGAGAAGGACACTCTAATAAAACCTCCGTCCTAAGGACTTGACTGCCAGCGTCCAAGCTTGCTAGGCCCTGGCAGATGAACCTTAGGACTGAAGGGTGGGTCCAGCTCTGCACATGCTGTGTCTCACCTAAAAAAATCCCTTGCGCAGGCTCGAGGGTGCTATCTGCTAGCCTCTTTTTATCAGCGCGCTTGGAAAAGGCGCTGAGGAGGAGCGTGGGTGGAGCCCTCCCTGGAGCTTTGTTTGCGAAGCCTAGCCATACACATACACACAGTCTCATAAGCAGTTCTAAGATTGTGTGGCCAGTGACAAGAAGATGCTGACCTCCTGCTAGCCACAGCCTTGTGTTCTTAGTCATTTCTTTGTGCTGGTAGTTGCATTGGTGTGGCCACTGAGTTTGTCTTGTTAATCTGGCACAAATGTGCAGCTGTAGGGTTAGCGAGGTTAATGTCAGAGCTAAGATGACTGGTGTACAGAACCATCCTTTCTGACTGTGATACAGACTCAAGTCATCTTAAAAGAGCTTCATGAAATTGCTTCTTAATTCTCTGGTCCTGACCTTGCACACAGGTCTAGGATGGAATCCCCCTCTAGAGGGCCTGCTGCCACCACCAGTGAAGAGTTTAAACTGCACACTGCTGCAACAGCACCAGAAGCTGGGAGATCAGGTTCTGGCCCCTAGCTCCTCAAAGCACATTTGCATGATCTACTAGTACAGCTTTAAAGTACACCTGTGTCCTAGCAGGCAGCATGACTGCAACCACCAGTGCCCATACCTGAAACAGCTTTAATCACACTGGCACAAAACTAGAAGGGGAGATAACAGTAAAATGCACTGAAGACAGCAGGCAACAAGTTTGCCCAATGCTGGAAGGCCTCTGCCAATGTCTCCCCAGTGCCAGATTAAAGCTAGGAAGCACATGGTTGTTTACACTCTGCAGAGGCAGAGATAATCCCTATAAAACACTCCAGGCCTATCAAACTGTTTTGTGTAAGACATTACATGGCAAGGTTAAATCAACAGAAACAGTTATTAAAATGCTTCCAAAGAACCCTCAGTCATTTCAGTGTCAGCAGACTGGAGAACACAAGGAACTGGACATTTATCAGCATGCTCTTACCTACAATAGGTGCAGTCAAATGATTTGATACTCATTAGGCTGATACACCCTCAAAACAGACAACTTAGCCTCCCTACTTTACTACAGGAAAGGAAACAAACATTTTGTCTCAAGTAGACAGAAGTTCATAAACATATAATTAGCATTACCTTGGACAGGTATATATTTAATTCAGGTAGTTTTTGATTCTGACTAAATATTCATCTGGGTATTTTGGAATCACATGCTGAAACTCCAAAATTTAACTCCTCTTTTAAAAGTTTGGCATAGCAACCAGGAGCCTTTCAGAGAAGGCTTTTGGATGCCTCTTCCTTACCAAATAGTCATCTTTTTTTTTCAATATAAAGAAGATTCTTGTTGAGTCACCCTTGAACAATGCAACAGCAATACAGAAATGTTCACAATCTCTTCCTTTTTTTTCTTCCACACCTGAAACTAATTCTCAGACTACAATAAAAGGAGGCCACACATTGTCCACACTTCACTTACAAAAGCAAGGTATCTTACAGTGCTTGAAAGTGATACCTCTGAGTGTGAGCTGAGAGTCTGTCCTCAGGATATGCACAGACAGGAACAGCAGCACACAGTCCATCGCAGAGGCAACAGCAGCTCCGTGCAAGTTAACATTTTTCTGCCATTCTCCACCTGGGAATCATAGGGAAACTCATCTTTAATTCCAATCCTAGAATAAGATCCTTGGGGAAAAGAGAAATGTAATCCTACTGAGCAGTGACCAAAGCATGGAGAGATGAACCATTCTGTTCACAGTCACTTTTGTATAGAAACTATTCCTCTCCTGTGCTTGCTGAAGTCTCCATTATGCAATAGCTTCCCCTTTCTGCTATCATCCCTTGGGAGCTACTTACACTTGTATTAGGGATGATTAAGTAAAATGTCCATCACGAGACAACTTCTAAGATACTCAGTATTCCATCTTGGCTGTCCTTTTTCCTGTAAGCTCGCTTCTCCCTCCTCCTTAGTCTTTCCTATCTTACTTTCTATCATTCAGAGACACAGGCATATTTAGAGGTTGCATCAAACTGTCATTTCTTCCTCTGGAAGTTACTGCCTGTTCTGGAAAGTAATGAAGTTGATGAGTATGTGCTGCTCAGCAAGCTCACTGAAGTCTGTGGCTAGAGATGGAAGTCAGACTGCCAGAATGTTTGATTTGAGCTTACAGTCTTACATATCCTCTGGTTGGGATAAATCTGCTGAGTCTGCAAGAAGGTCTGACTGCTTAGGCTTTTCAAAGCTCTAGATGCTGCAAGAAAAAATGACAGCAAAGCAAATGGGCACTGTCAAGGTTGTCAGAGCATGACCAGCTCTTAACTGTGCTTGCAAAACCAACAGAATTAGTGTGCTTCAGTGTAATGATGCATAGCTCCTGACACTGTGCCAACAGCTACTGTAAGCCAGCAAGCCTCAAATGGGGAGGGTTTACATGCCAAAGGAGAAGAGCCCAAGAAATCGGAGGAAAATTCCTGTCAGCCTTCATCTCTTCCTCCCACTCCTAAAACTTCCTTCCCCCTTCCCTCTGGGCAAGTCCTCTCCTGGCAACCACCTCAAGAGCAATATTTAACTTTGAGTTGGTGGGAAGAGGAGACAAAAGCTGTCTCGCATTCAGCAGCAAAGGGCTAGCTGGTTAAGGCTGTCTCCTGGCCATCTCTCCTACCACAAGGCAGCAAGCAGGCAGTGCACACTCTTCTATTTGGAGGGACAGAAGGCTGGCCTGTCAATTAAGGTGTAAAAACAGAGCAGGATGGCTGTGTAAGAGTGCATGTCTGTGTCAAAGAGTCCAATCTTCACCTAAACTACCCAGCTTTCACATATGAAGAAGGGGTAAGACACAGGCAGAAGAGGAAAAAAAACCATTTCAGAATGAAATGTTTGTATAAAGAAATAGTTAAAGGCAGGTAGAGCGACTTATTTATACCCCCTTACTGCAACAAATCTCTTTCCCTCCTGCTACAGTAACTTTAGACAAGTTAGCATCCTCTCCCTGAGCATGGGGACAAACAGGATGGATCAGCACCTGACCTGCACAGAACTGAAATGCTTTCAAGCACCCGTTACACCAGAACTAGAAAGAGACTGTAAAAACTAGCAAAAAAAATACATTATTCATAAAACCACCAAAGCCTGAAAGAATGGTCTGTGTGTCTTATTTAAGGGAAAGCAGCCACTATCCTTTCTAATCAGAGTAATTTTTACACAGCAGGAGTAATTAATACAGAACAGAACCAGGAATAAAAGCTTTTTTCTTTGTAACTGTTATACAGTTTTGCAACTGTTAGTCATGTTACTCTATAATAGAGCTCTTCAGTTCAGTGTGATATAAAAACTCCACAACCAGACAAATGAGAAGTGGAACTAGAAAAATGCATACTGAAGATATGCCAAAAATATCTGCAGAAGATTTTTTTCAAGGTTAAGTTTAAGCTATGAAGCAAGCAAGTAATCATTACAATTCCAACCCAAGCAATGGCCATGTAAAGGGAACCAGCATGATTTCAAGTAGGTGACTAAAGTTTTAGGAAATACTTAGCTTGCTAGTCTAGCCACATTTTCCATTCCATTCCCTTAGATCTTCCCATTGCCATTTGGGCTACTTTCAGAAGACAGCTGGAAACTGCACAGAGTTTGTCTAAAATACACAGTAGTGGAGCCAAATGTGACAGTCAAATTCCAACACTGTCTGTAAAGAAAAGATCTATGAAATTGTCAGTTCCTTTGGGACATCAGCAGGAAAAGAGATTTGACTTGTGACTTACCTTGGTGGATGAGCCCACACCTAGAATCCTGTGTTCAGTTTTGGGTCCCTCAGTCCAAGAAGGACCCAGAGGCATTGGAGTGTGTCCAGAGAAGGGCAAGGAGGCTAGGGAGGGCTCTGGAGCACAAGGGTGCTGAGGAGCAGCTGAGGAAACTGGGGTTGGTTAGTGTGGAGAAGAGGAGACTCAGGAATCATTAAGGTTGGAAGAGACCTCTAAGATCATCAAGTCCAACCATACCTAGCACTACCATGCCACTCAACAAAGTCCTTAGGTAGAGCATCTAGAAGTTTCTTAAACACCTCTGGGGACTCCACCACCTCCCTGGGCAGCCTGGGCCAAGACTTAATAATCCTTTCAGGAAGGAAATTTCTCCCTATACCTAATCTAAACCTCCCCTGCTGCAACTTGAGGCCATTTTCTCTCGTCCTCTCACTGGTAACCCTGGAGAAGAGACCTACCCCCATCTCACTCCAAACTCCTTGCAGGGAGTTGTAGAGAGAGCTAAGGTCTCCCCTGAGCCTCCTCTTCTCCACACTAACCAGCCTCAGTGCCCTCAGCTGCTCCTCAGCACACTTGTGCTCCAGAGCCCTCCCTAGCCTCCTTGCCCTTCTCTGGACACACTCTAACGCCTCTGTGTCCTTCTTGCACTGAGAGGCCCAAAACTGAACACAGGATTCTATGTGTGACCTCCCCAGTGCTGAGTCCACGAGGATGATCACTTCTCTTGTCCTACTGCTCACACTATTTTTGATCCAGGCCAAGATGCTGTTAGCTTTCTTGGCCACCTGGGCACACAGTTCACCTGTTCAGTCAACTATCAACCAATCCTTGAGGAATACTCAATCATGTCTGAGATACTTTCTTCATACACCAAAGAATGTGACAGAAGAATAAAGGAACACAGCCAAAAACTGCAAAATAAGAGACAGCTAGCAGACAGTTGCTGTCTCCTCCCCGAGCACTTCAGTGCATCCTTCAGTTTTCCCCAAGCCCAGACTTACAGCAGCATATCTTGACACCTCTGCTACATGGATCTGGAAACANATTTAGAGCTCCAGTTACTGCCCATTGCACACACAGCTGAGGAAGATGTACATGTTGGAGCCAAAATGAAGCCCTGCATTCAGTGCTAGGACAAGCTAAGCACAACAAGCGCAATCTGGACCATGCTGGTGCACTCTGGAGCGCTGATCCTTGCTGGGAGCACACAGCAGAGTTTGATGGATTGCTTTAATGAGATTAAATGCAGTTCGATTGCTTGATGAGTTGCCCTGGGCACTGTTCACAGCACAAGTTGGGCTCCAGGAATACAATTCTGGATAATGTTCTAATACTAGTTTACCAATAACAATAGGTGATTAGTTAGCTGCTCCCTGCTGGGTTTTTTTATACCCTTTTGGAAAAAAGTCTCATTTTCTGAGTAACTGATGTTAGATCTGATATGAATGCACTACAGAATGCCAGCAGGGTGGGGGTTGGAAGGGACCTCTGGGGATCATCTATTCCAACCCCCCTGCTCCAGCAGGCTCACCCACAGCAGCTTGTTCAGGATCACCTCCGGGTGGGTTTTGAACCTCTCCAGAGAAGGAGACTCCGCAAGGTCTCTGGGGAGCCTGGGTCAGGGCTATGGCACTCTCACAGCAAACAAGTTTTCCCTCACGCTCAGATGGAACCTCTTGGGTTCCAGTTTGTGCCCATTGCCCCTTGTCTTGTCATTGGGCACTACTTAAAAGAGTCTGGCCCAATCCTCTTGACCCCACCCCTTAGATATTGATAGGCATTGACTGACAAGATCCTGTCTCAGTCTGCTCTTCTCTAGTCTAACCACCCCAGAGCTCTCAGCCTTTCCTCCTCAGGGACATGCTTCAGCACCCTCAGCATCTTTGTAACACTGGACTCTCTCCAGTAGTTCCTTGTCTCTTGAACTGGGGAGTCCAGAACTGGACCCAGTATCTGGCCACAGACAGATGTGGCCTCACCAGGGGCAGAGTAGAGGGGGAGAAGAACTTCTCTCAACCTGTTGGTTACACTCTTTTTAATGCATCCCAGGAGACCACTGCCCTTCACTACAGTGCAAATCATTTTTGGCATCTAGATGATTTCTCTTGGGATGCCACTGTTGCATATGAAACAGTTTTAGAAGGTTTGTCCTAGAATCCCATGCTCTTATTGCTAGGGAAGTACTACTGCCTTCTTAAACAGCATCTTTAAATGAGCTGTTATTAATCTATCATGTACTTTATTACAGACAAATCACAGAGCTCCTCACTGCTGGCTACATAAATGATAGTATCTTATACTGAGGAGAATGTGTTCACCTTACATCTGCAAACACTTCAACAGACAGCAGCACTCCCTCCTTCCCATCCCCTGCCCTGGCATGACACAAGCACTTCTAATACTCAATCACTGTTGATCCTGTGAGCTGTGCTGATCTCTGAGATACCACAGAGGTGCAAAAGAAACACAGAAAACCCAAACAAGACAAAATTCTAGAAAAAAAAAACCCAACAAACCAAAACACTCTTGCTGAAAAACAGAAGAGAAATGGTTAATGGTTCCACAGAGGGTGAAAAAGGTGAAAGAACAGAGAATTGTAGGATGATACTGGATGGTGACTGTTATGAAAGGTGTAGATCAGAAGCTTTCTCTCCTGCCTAGTCATAAAATAACCAACGAAGGGACAACCAGTAAAATTAGAGAGAAGAATTCCTATTTTCCCCACAAACCAAAAGAAAACTGAATCTAAGGAGCAAAACTATTTTACAGGATGTATTAAAAATGATCCATTAAAAAAAAGAATCTGCCAAAGTAGTGCAGAAAAATCAATACAATTTTCCTAGTGTATTGGTTGTGTTTTCCTCCAAATTGTAAGAACGAAAAAAATCCCTCACATATTATATTTTCTTCCCTTTGTTTGAAAACTGAAGTAACCAGAAACAGGTCTCCCTCCAACTTCAAACTCTAGCTCTGACAAAAATTTTACACGGAACTTTACACTGAAATTCTGCACTGAATCTTCAGGATTGTTGTTTTGATTTTATTTCATATCTTTCTCTGTTTGGAAGTAGAGTCTACTCTGGACAACCAAAGATGCAGTGTAACTGTCAGTGAAACGCTCTGTCATGGTACCAAATCCATATGCAATAAAACAATCCATTTTCTGCTCTCTTGCATTGAGTGCTCTCTGTCACTCTGATGTCTATCACCTCTAGATCTTTCTCCACTAAAAACATTTACTGGCAGAAAAAGATCTTTAAAGATCTGTGCTTTGACACGTTCTCCTCTTTGACATTAAGTCTGCCTTTGTTTGTTGAACAAACACTTGCACCCCAAACTGCAGTGGGTGCAGGTCCCAGAACTAATGCAGCCTGACCACAACATAACAACGCTTCCAGCTGATCTATGCCATACTGTAACTGGTTTTTTTTCTAGTTTCATCCTTCTGTTCCACAAAGCAGCAGCTTTTTTTCCCTGTGGGATTTAACCATTTGTCTGGGCCAGGTAGAATCGGGAGCCTTGTCTGCAGGCTAGGGGAAAGCTTTGGTTGTTCAGGTGATGTACAAGCAGAAGTAGCTCATTAAGAGCCTCAGCCTGTTATCTTGTTAATACAAATATACTTTCTGTCCAATTTTATAGACATATACACACAAAATGTACATTGCATTGTACATACACATCTCATGTATTGTCCTAGCTTGAGACAAAATAAGGTATTCCATGCCACAGAGGTCACATTCAGTCCTTGAGGCTGTGATATTGAGCTTGGGCCTTGGGGTCTCTTGCATGATGCCTAAGACCCAAGCAAACAGGTGCTTAATTGAGCTAATTAGCAGCTAATTAACAACTAGTATCTATAAGGAGAGGTCTGGGTCTCTACCTAACCAGAAGGTTGAGTACCTGAGCCCTGTGAAGATTAGAAGCCCAGCTCTGCTCCTCAGGACTCTGTCCTGCCATCAATCCCGGAAGGTTAAGCACCTGAGCCCTGTGAAGATCAGCAGCCCAGCTCTGTTCCTCAGGTCTCTCCCTGTTCTGCCTTCCATCTCAATTTTAGAGTCCCTGAGCTCCAGGATCCAGCCTCCTGAGCCTGAGTCCCAGCTGCTGCTGAAGTCCTCCTGCTCCAGCATCAGTGGTGACATAGCTGCCACCAAGGAGGGTTCGGTTCTGGTATTGGTTTTGTGTGTGTATACATATACACATGATTTTCTTGTTATTATTTTCAATAAAGCAGTTTAAGTTTCATTTCCAATTCACAAGTCTCTCTCTGTGTCTGTTAATTTCCCCTGGAGCAGGGGAAAAAGGGGATCATAAGAGACTATCTGTCAGGGGGTTGGTGGTTGAACCATCCCTAACCCTTGACACATATATACAATATACAGACAAATATCCAATTTTTAAAACTAATCCTCAAACACATTTTCTTCACAATATTTGCACTTATCAAAAATATGTCCACATGAAGGTACATTGTACATTCTCTCCTGCAAAAGGTTAAAAACATGACCTGTGCCATTTAAAGTCTCTTAAGGAAACAGGCCAATGGCCCAATTCTCCACATCCTCTTTAAAACAAATCAGAAATACAATTTAATCAAAGTAGTATAAGTATCAGTGTAGATACTTAGGTCAGGTTAATTCTTCTGTTAAATTAACTGACAGTAGATGTTTATATTATTTAAGACTTCTCGGTGCAGTATATCAATTTACAAAGGCTTATTCTGGCTGTTCTGGAGAGTTTAAAGGATAGCTAATTAGGAAATGGGTGTCTAACTCCTGTCTCTGCACAGAACAATCCTCAAAATTACAGTATAGGTCTAAGAGCATTGTCCAGATGCTTCTGGAATTCTGTCAGGCTTGGTGCTGTGACTATTTCCCCGGGGAGCCTGTTGCAGAGGGTGGTTGAAGCCTCTGGGTGAAAAACCTTTTCCCCATATCTAAGCTAACCCTCTCCTGGCACAGCTTCATGCCATTCCCTTGGCTCCTACTGCTGCTCAGCAAAGAGAAGAGATCAGCTCCTGCCCTCTGCTTCCCTTCCTCAGGTAGCTCTGCACTCCTTGCCTCTTCAGTAAGCAAACAGGGAGGTACATTCTATTCACACCAGCAGCTATCACTACAACTTGTTCATTCCAGGGTCAGTTTTGTGCTCCTATCATTTCAGACAGCAGCTAAAACCAGGGTAGGTAAATCTTATAAACTCAGACTATTCACTATTCTCTGCACTAAATGCTAAGGGTGTAGAAGTTTTCTTTTGGAGAACAAAAGCTGATTTACAGTAAGACAAGCATATAAAAATCACACAGTTCAAGGTGTCATTTCACACAGAAGTTATTTTCTTCCAGCTCTGCAAACCCTACACATTTTCTCCCTTTCCTACCAAGACTGCTCAGAAGAAAAGCTTCAATAATCTGGTATACTTGATGATGGAATAGGGAAGATAGCTTAGACAGGACATCATGTCAATTTCAAGTACATTTTACAATTAAAGGAGGACCCAAACACAGGCAGAATGCCAACAGCTGCTTTTCAAGGAACTGGAACAATATATCACTTCATTTTGATACCTATTCCTGTAGTCTTTCCAAAGTCATGCTCTATTAAGTCAGAGTAGCAGACAAACACCTCCTCTGCAGCACTTCAGAATGAAAAACTCATCAGTGTAGAATCCCAAACCAGTCCTGTATGATTTCATGATTTTAAATCAAATATCATTTCTAACAACAGATTGGCTGCTGAGTTTATAATTTTACTATTAGTGCATATTGCTACTCTCTACTCTTACTAGAGGGGAAAACCTTTAGGAAGACTGGCCCTGTTAAGCAGCCATCAAGACAGTGAAGGCACCAGAGCACAGGCTCTACAAAGAGGAGGCTTTGCTGTTGAAGGTCATCTTTACCTATGGGCTTGATCAGAGTAAGCCTGAAGGGACTTAGCATACCTGATACATGCCCTTCTCTGTCAAGCATCACTGCATTGGCCAATGGATTCAAAGTCTCCCAAGTGGAGGAGAGGGCTTACAAGGCATATTGAAAGGTAAAGCAGGAATCTTGTCTCCATAAGGAAAGGGATTCTAAAGCAAACGGTTTTTGTTTGCACTGAAGATACTACCCAAAAAATTCCAAACAAAACAAAGAACCCCAACGCTCCTCCAGCCCCAGAATGAAGTGCTTTTATTAATCCTTACCTTGTATCTCGTCCTGGTAGAGATGTTCTTCTGACTTACTCCCTTCTACTAAGCCTGTTGGTGGAGGGGAAAAAACATTACAAATTAGACTTTTTAAAACAATGCACTGGGCAACATCCATGTGCATCAGCTGCACCACTGACCTCCAGATCCCTAAGAAATCCAGAGGTATCTGCCTGCATTTCTGCATGGCTTTCAACTTGCAACTGCTATAGAGAACAAGGTGACAAATATCCGCATGCTGGAGAAAAGCAGCTAATTAACACATTGTTAAAGTGTTTACTGCATAAACTACTACTTTCTGTCTCTAAAACAACAAGCAGGATTACTATTTGTGGCACCTTTGTCAGAAATACTTTTAGCTAATATTCTCATGGTAGCTGACTGCTGTGTTCCCTTGTTACCCTCTCCACATGGAATACAGAAACCTGCATTAAACAGGCAATCTCTGGAGAACCTCTCTCCTCCCAGGAGTAAGAGAGGGATCTGCTGCACAAGGAGGGGATTCTAGAATACCAGCTCTGTAACTTACAGTATTTACATCTCCAGTTCTGAAACAAAAATAACTCTATCCTGAAGCTATGCAATGGAGTTTGTATGGGTTTGGACCAGATGACTGGCTGAGGGTTGATATACCAGACCCCTGCCCTATTAAATAGAAAAGTTTGAACTAAAACCATTAACATTACTTTTCAAATGAATGATATTCAACCTAGCAGATTCCAAAAATAACCCAGCTCTAGTCTCCTGCAAAATACAGTCATTACAACAGCTTTGTATAGGAGTCATTTCTTTTTTGTTTTCCCTTGAAAAACATAACAAAACAATCCAGTGTTTGTGTAACTACAGGGATATTACACCTATTTGCACAATGCAGCTGCATACACTCCAAGCACAATTAACCCTGTTCATTAATACAGCCACAGGCATTTATACAGACATGAAATTTCTGCTGGGTCTCTTTGCTGAGACAGTTGCAATCAACAACACAGGCTTTTTTGCAAGATGTCTGAAAGCTCATGGAATTGTCCTTTGACTTTAGGAGTTTACGCAAGAGAACAAACAACTTACAGCAAAGCCTAGAAGTCTGAACACCACAGATATGATATTTACCTCAGAGAATTTAAATCAGTTGATTATACAGCTGGACATCTCCAGTACATGCTTCCACAAACACACATGGACTCCAAGCAAGTCAATCATTAATATAGTGTAATTAGACCTGTCTATATAAAAAATGTTGTGTGACTGCCTGGTCAAGCACAAAAGGAGTAAATGGCTAAAGACTAGCATTACTTGGCCAAATTCCACTGCATGCCTCCCTCTCAAGTCACACCCCATGCAAATACTGCAATTAAACCCCATAATAAAGGCTCCCTAAATGAGTAGACACAATACATTTTAGTTCTTTAGTTCTCAGTCACAATTCAAGGCTATGTATTATGTGGAAGATAAAAGAGCTGTTTTCCTTTTGGAACATTAACACTGTTTATCTATTTTGAGTGCTAACATACATCTACTCCACTCTGGTGAGACCCCACCTGGAATACTGCATCCAGTTCTGGAGCCCCCAGGACAAGAAAGATCTGGACATGCTGGAAGGTGTCCAGAGAAGGGCCACGAGGATGATCAGAAGAACGGAGCACCTCTCCTATGAGGACAGGCTGAGACAGTTGGGGTTATTCAGTCTGGAGAAGAGAAGGCTCCCTGAAGACCTTCTTGTGGCCTTCCAGGATCTGAAGGAGGCCTACAAGAAAGCTGCTGAGGGGCTTTTTAGGATGTCAGGTAGTGCTAGGACTAGGGGGAATGGATCCAAACTAGAGGAGGGCAGATTTAGATTAGATGCTAGGCAGAAGTTGTTCCCCATGAGGATGGTGAGACACTGTGCCAGGTTGCCCAGAGAGGTGGTGGCAGCCCCAGCCCTGGCAGTGTTGCAGGCCAGGCTGGCTGGGGCTGGGAGCAAGCTGCTCTAGTGCAGGTGTCCCTGCCCATGGCAGGGGGTTGGAACTAGATGATCCTTAAGGTCCCTTCCAACTCTGTGATTTTGTGATCTATCTGCTTTGAGCATGCCTACGCATCACCCAGCACAAGCAGCTTTAGTGGCCTCTCCAACCCAACAGGCAGGGCAGGGTGTCTTCTGAAGAGCTAGAAGAGTAACAAAGACTAAATTTGTGGTCTGCTGCCAGTAATTTGCTTGTTGCTAATTCTAACTCTATCCAGCTTCGGCACTGAAGCGAAGGCATGAATGACCTAAGCAAATGCCAGGGTGGTATTATCAGATGGCAATAACCTTGGTGTTGGAGATGGTGAGAGACATGCCCAGCGTGGACTGGTTTGCTTTGCTTGTCTGCCTTGAATTTATGGACAGGTTCATTTTAGTGCAGGAAGAGCTTTCTTTTTTTTCCTTCAGTTTACTTTCCAGTCCAAATGACAAGGCTGATCAGGGAAAAGAGGCTCTTTCAGGATTTAAAAGTAAGAGAATAAAGAGGAAACCAAGGGGAGAAAACAAAGGTCATAATAAAAGGAGAGAGCTGGGAGAGCAGAGGTGCTTAAGTGACAGGTCCACATGCAGCCTGTTAGAAACATTTACTTGACAGCATTTAATTATTAACTGCAAAGAGGAGAAGTAGAAAGCTGATTTTTCTTATGTTCAAATTCTAGCTACAGCAACATCTGCAAACTTTCAAATATTAATGACAGAAAAGACACTCAGCAGAAAGATTCCCAGTAGCCCCTTCTTGTGCAGTACTATCCACAGCCATTTTGCAAATGACAAAGACATAAGTAACATGTCTTGCTCAGAACCCACAAAGAGCTAGTATATAATGTTGCTGGAGTCTTCGGGTTTGAGTTATCAGTGCTGTTCCTGCAAAGTATCTTAGAGATAAGCCTTCTGCAACACGTAATTGGTAGCAATTACACAAAGCAGGGAATTTTAACAACAAGGACTTCCCTTTTCTGGTAATACAGAGCCCTAGATGTGATCTGTGTCATTTTTGTGCTCTGGATATTCCTGGATACTCTAACAATCCTGCCGAGATTTCCTGTAAAAAAGCTTTCAGATGCTCCAGGTTCCTGTAGGAACTGGACATAAAAATGTGAGGTTTTAAGATCATACAGTTCAATTCAGAACCACCCCATTTGCTCTCCTCCCAGCTACACCGGCAGGATACCAGCCCTCAGACACCTCCTGGGGCTGGAGCCAACTAAGCACTTGGATATGTGCCCTCCTGTTCCTAAGCCCAAGAAAGGCTGAGGAACATTTTGGCAGGCTCTAGTGGGCCCCTAGATCTGGTGTTCAGCTGGGCAACCCTCTGACAGCCCCAATGGCCCAAGAGCATCATCCACTTCAGGGTGTGCTGCACGTATACAAATATGCTTCAGAGAACAGTGCCTAGATAAAGGCCAACATGAACATAAACTCCTAACAAAATTTAACTTTTGTGATAGAAATTTTAAAATACTTCAGGAAGAAGGAGCAGAACATAAGCTTTCCGTTTAGAGAGCCCTTTATGTGAGTATCAACTGCCCCTTGAACTCAGACCAGCTGGCAGAAGAGGTGCAAACTGCGAGTATCTGGAGGGTGCATCACCCGTAAGAAGGAATCTGTCTTTGCCTCGGCCCCGGCCCGTGACATGTTTTGCAGCAAAACCAAAAGTACCATCAGAGCGTTAAGCTGCGCGTTGGCTCCCAGAGGTGCCCACAAACCCCTGGAAGGCCTTCGAGAGCCTCCACGCACCGACACACACGAAACGGCTAAACCCGGAGCAGCCCAAGGCCTCCCCGTCCCCATCCTCCCTAGGCCGTCTGGCCGCAGAGCGGGACGGAGAGCGCCGGTTCCTCCGGACACCAACAGCCCCCCTGGACACCGACAGCTCCCGGAGCTGCCACCGGTGACACCGCGGAAACAGCAGCTCCGGGCCGCGTCTCGACCCCCCTTTCCTCTCCCCTCCCCAGCCACGCCGACCCCACACGGGCACGGTCAGCGCCCCACG
The DNA here is from genome assembly GCA_013396975.1 of Bucco capensis. Lineage (NCBI taxonomy): Eukaryota > Metazoa > Chordata > Aves > Piciformes > Bucconidae > Bucco > Bucco capensis. The sequence continues at coordinate 51,781 of VWZO01003259.1, forward strand.
GCCCGCCACCAGAAGCGAAGTGGGCTCAGCGAAGGCCGGGCTACAGACAGGACCCTCCCGCTGCTGACCGGCCACTCGCAGGGAAGGCGCCGCCGCTCGACACCGATTCCTACCCCGCAGTCGGCTCCCGATGCCGGCAGAGGCACGCCCGCCACATCCCGCCCTTACCGGAGCCGCCCTCAGCACCGCCACACACGACTCTCACCGCCTCCAGTGGGATCGGCCCAGCCAGCGGCTCCGAGCGCGTGCGCACAGGGCGCGGCGGCGGCAGCGGGACGGGAGCGCGCATGCGCTACGCCGGGCGAAGCGGGCACGTGCGTGGCGTCTCCGGGATTGAGGGCGAGAGGGGAGAGAGGGGTTGGGGTTTGGCCGTGGGGGATCGGGAGGGAGAGAGAGCGAGAGCGAGAGCGAGAGCGGGGGGCTGTGAGGGGTCAGAAGGGTGAGGGGCTGTGAAGGGTGATAGGAGTCATGGGGTGGAGGGGTAGTGAGGTGTGAGGAGCGCTAGGGGTGATGGGGGACAGTGAGGCGTCAGAAGGGTGAGGGGTGACAGTGAGAGGCTGTGGAAGGTGATGGGAGTGTGAGCTGTCGTGGGGGTAAAGGATGACAGTGAGGGGTGGTGAGAGGTGATGGGGGATTGTGAGGTGTCCAGAAGGTGAGGGGGTGATAGTGAGGGGGTGACAGTGAGGGGCTGTGGGGGATGATGTGGGATTGTGTGGGGTGATGAGATGGTGGGGAGTGATAGTGCTGCAGGTAGGGAGGGCTGTTGGCCATGTCAGCACTGGGTAAGGAGGACTTGGGCTTGTGGTTCTACACTGGAGGCTGCACTATTTACCAGCCTTGCAGAGGCTTCAGGTGGAAAGCTCACTGCAAATACTAGTTAAGAACACTAAGATCCAGATAGTTTTGTACACAGTAACAATGTGGCTGTTTTTTTGCAAAGCCTGAAATAGCTGAGACAGAAATGGGTTCATTTTAAAGATGAAGGACTTCCATAGTGTTTATTTGACTTGTCTTGGCAGCAGTGTTCTGTTTACGACTGGATAAATAACTGCCACATTAAAGATTATTAAGTAGGAATGCTTAAGTGACCAATAAAGTAGCTACTCTTTTATATAGTGTTGTAAATGTACACAGCTTGGTAACCCAGGCTCTTGCCAAAAAGATAACAAATCCCTTACCCGGAAGGTTTACAATCTAGAAGAAACCACAAAGGACCACAAAGAAAGTACAAGACATGACAATGAAGCCTGAAACATGAAGAGGGGTTGTAGCCATTGCAGCTGGACTTTAAATAAGGTCTTTAAAGGGCTTTTTGTGTTTATCATAAAGCTACGGGGCAGTGATCAGAAGCAAGCTGGACACAGCATCCATCATGCCAGGGACTAATGGTTAGCAGGGTCTAAGGTGCTGCAGTGCCTCTGGCAGTGGGTAGTGCTTCAGCAGTCCCAGCAGTCCTACTGGCTTGAAGAATGGCTGAGGTCATACCTGTTTGAAAGCACTAAGTAGACCTGTTAATATATGCTTCCTTCAAAGCTTCCTCGTGACTGACTGATACTGCTCTGGACAGCAATGAATTTGTGTTATGGAAGCATAGGACAGCCATTTCCAGAAGCTATGCTGAGAAATCGTTTGTTTATCCCAATGTACGTTGGAAATAAAATGCATTATTTTCCATTCTGGTTTGTTTGGCTCTGTAGGGTCCTAGAGGACACTTACACACATGGGAAGGATTATGTTCTCTGTGCTAAATGAAGTTAAGCTAGTGAGAAAAGCAGGTTGAGAAGAGGATGAATGTAGATAGAGAAGTGTGGGAAGAGAGATAGGTGTGGGCAGTATTTGATAAGGTTTTGTGGGAGATGAAAACCTTCCATCTGTCTTCAATATTTATAGCATCCTTCCACAGTAGTACATGGCTCCTGTAAGTCTGTGTGTTTGGGCTCGTGGTGGCCCTGTGAGGTAAAGCTGTGCTGGTATTGTCTGTTTCTCTAAGGAAACTGGGGCAGAGAGAAGGTCTTCACAAGGTGCAAACAAAGCTGGAGACTGACAGGCTTTAGAAAAGCAAGATGAGGCACAGAGAGGGGAGTTGGACCTCAGGAATTTCTCTGCTGAAGTGTGAACTGTGATTTGAACTGAACATACCCTTCAGCCAAAGAGTTGTTCCCAGTGTTCAGAAAGTAGAAGTAACTGAAGGCTCTCTCCAAACTTCTGTACTGATCCTCAGCAATGAACTAGCAAGAGATATTTTAAGAGTATAACAGTGACACTTCTGTCACCAAAATCTGTGCATTGCCTGATGGTTTTGCCATTTCAGTAACCCAGATGCCATAGGGGATAGTGTTCAAGGGAGCAGAGCCCTGCACAGAAGACAGATACGAGGAGATCTTTCCAAAGGGTGCCTGTCTGATGGTAGGGTAAAAGGAAACAGCAGTCAGTGGACTAGTAGAGCTTGAAAAGATGGCTGATGCTGTGGAGAGAGTGGATGTTGTAGGGTGTGTTAAAACCTTGGAGTCTGCATGGCCATAAGAGTAACCCTTATTAGCCTGTACTCGGGCTGTTGGACTGTTTGACTGTGTGACAGAGAAGGAAGACAATGCTTGACCAGCTGTTTGATGGAAAACATGTTTGAATGCATCTACTTAGCTTGCTGGAGGGAGATATTTGTTGCTGGCAGCTTTACAGAAGCCAAGGAATGCTAAGGCTCTAAGTACTAAACCTTGCAGCAGCTCAGATAAAGAGCAAGACCTGGTGACCCCTTGGGCAGTGAGCCTGCAAGAGCTTTCTAGGGATAAATAAAGGATATTCACTTGTAGGGCTGACAGCTTCCCTGAGTGTTGGAGAACTTCCATGTGGCATAAAGTAAGTAGTCTCACAAGTGCAATGTGGGTGAAGCTGGTTTTCCTGTGGAGTTGTGTCTTCAGGGTGAGTTCTCTCTCTGTTCTCCCAAGATTGGTAACAGGTGAGCTGACACTGAACCATTTTTTTGTGTGGGGATGCTCTTCCCCCTAAGCATTCATTTTCCTGAAGCCTATTGGAGGAGACATTTCTCCAGTGCATGCAGTTGTATCTCTCTTGTTTTCCTGTGAAACCAGGCTAGGCACTGGATATAACGGAGTCTTTTTGGCAGGGACAGTGGAGAGACTGGAAGGCTAGATTGGGAAAGGACATGAAAGCAAGAAAAGGAATGGCTGAGTGGGATGTGCCTTCACGCAGGGAAGCTGTCCGTGTAAGTGTCCAACAGACTTGGATGAGAGACTAGCACTTGTAGGGTGGGCAGCAGAGTGGCTGGAGGATTGGCAGAGAATGCCAGCATACACAGAAAGGACTTAGGCCAGAACCTGGGCTGGGCTAGTAAAACCTCTGTTTTGCTGGTCCCACAGCAATTCTGTTTGTGCAGGGCTGCTTGCATGGAAAGCTAATAAGCCTGGCAAAGTATGACCTCCTGTGGGTGAAACTGGGAATTACTGTGGGATAATTAAGCAAATCCTTCTCTTATCATGTGCCAGCATCTTAATGGGAGGTTTGCCCGGTGGTGTGGATCACCTTCTCTTCCACCTGCAGCAGCCAGACCTGGTTCCACCCTCTGGATGAGCTGCTGACGTTCCCTCCTGATAATGAGGGTGGGGCTGAAGCCAAAGGTGCCAAAACTGGGAGAGTGCTGGTGCCTGTTTTAATGACACTACAAGGGACACTCCTGTGAAGGCAGCCACATGTGTCTCTGTGACTCCAAGAAGTGCTCTGTGGATGCTGTTCTCTATTCAATTGGATGGGTAGCAGGCATCTTTCCCTGTTTCTTTGCCCCTTCCCTCTCCCCAGCTATGGTACCTCCTGCCTTCTGGGGGTGGGCAGCCATCTTCTCGTAGGATGAACAAGGTGGGAAGGGCTAGCTATTGGTTCTGGGTGATCTTCTTGGCATGGACAGGGAGGGAGAAGGAAGATTTGTTAGGAGGGAATTAGCAGCCTCCCTTCTGGATGACTTTAATCCCTCTCCTCCATGAGGGGACCAGGACATGGCTGTGTGGTGATGTGGAGTAAGCTCTCAGCCTATTGCATCAGGTATTCCAGTGCGCGGTGATTGCCTGTTAGAATCTGGCTTTGGCTGCAGGTTCTGCTGTTGCCTGGTAGGCTCAGGTCCACATAGATCCCTCTGGCTGTTGGGCATCTTTGGGGTACTCTTGCCATCTCCTGACTGTCTGGAGGAAGAAAATTCATTGCAGAGCAATCTCACATGTGGTGGTTTGCTTCCACCCATGGAGTGCCTGCCTGATAACCTGTGAGGCCTTAGGGAATAGCTTATTTTCCAAGGCTTTTCCTGAAACAGTGAGTTTGAAGGAGTTTGGTTTATTCTCAAGTGCAAGTGTTACTGTGTAAGATCCAGGGACTCTTGGTGAGTCATGTGCTGCAGACACGGATGGGTAACTAAATGTTACTTGATTTATGCTCTGCACTGTCTTTGATGTTGTCTTGGTCCCTTCCTTCTCCCTCCTCTATGCCTCTGCAGCAGCCTAAATGCATCTCTGCTTTTTCTCAGGGGACTTACTGGCTTCCACCAGGCAAAGCAGGATTGGTCAGCAGTAATATCCCTCATAGAGTTGTGCCTCTGCCTGGCTATCTGGTTCTGGGTCTTGGGTGTATTTACTACATAGCATGATGGCATGGGAGCAGTGAGGGGCATGCAGAGTTCACAGCAGAGGTGGCTGGACAAGCGAGTGCAAAACCAGGGTGTGATCCCATGAGTTTGCTTTCTGGAGATTTGAGAATAGTCTGAACCCACCTGGGTGAAGGATGAGAAGAGGGTGTGATGCCTCTGCCTGGAGCGGGTTCCTCGCCATCCCAGCCAAATGGCCATGGAAAGGTCTCTAGCTGAACCTGTTGAGTGGGCCTTGCATCAAAATCCATGCACTGGGTGCTCTCAGTCCTGCCTGTGTTCTCCCCTTGGGCAAAGCAGAACCTACAATTAGTGTTTCCAAAAGGTGTTAAACAGAGCCAGAGCCAAAGCATGCTCAGTGGGTGCTCTGACCCAGGCCTGCTCCTCATAGCCCTCGCACCTGTGCTGGAGAGTGAATTGCCGCTCTGTGCCGTGCCCCTCCACCCCCTCGGCACACTTTGTTTTCATTAGGGAATGCTCTTGGGTTAAGGACCCTTCTCACTTCCAGCTGAACAAACACTTTCCATCGCGTGTAAAAGCCAGCTTGGTGCTAACAGGCGGCTCCCCCCGCCCTCGTCCCTCCCCTCTGCCACCTTTTGTGTAGTTGGCAGGACAAAAAAGTGCTGCTATTACCTGACTTATTGTCGGCACGGGACTGTAATTTATGGCCTAGGCTTGGTAAAGTGCCATGCTGAAAACATTTATGGCCCACTTAGAGTCCCGTGGGGTGGTGGGGAGGGGAAGCCAGTTGTTCCACCCTTGCAAAATACTGCACAGCCCAAAAGCTTCCTCTGCCTCCTGACAGTAGCACTGTGGGCGGGCAGGCTCAGCAGCCCTGCCCGGTGGATGCCATACCAGGCTGAACCACCAGTGCCCAGGACAGATGTAAGGCCTTTTTGTCCTTAGGAAACACACGATTTTCTCTCCCTTTGAGTATTTATCAAATTCCCCATCTTAATTGCTTCTGGTCCTGTACAGTCTCACTCCACAGGCCAGCCTCTTCAGATCCTGCCTTCCTCATGTTCATCACACATGTGGCACCTCCTTCTCCCTCCCCAGGCTCCAACATCCCGTCCTCTTGTGGAAGAATGCCAGCCTGTGGAAGCTGCCCTGTGTGGAGCAGATCAAGCACAGGGGCCATGAATAGCTCCTTAAGGCAGGCATTACAGCAGGTCAGCTGGTCTCTAGCAACTATGTTCATGCTCTTTCTGAAGTATACAATCCAATCACTTAGTTTGCTGTGTATGGATTTGATCTGGAAATGTGCTGTAGAGAGAAGGGGACAACTGAGTTGTCGTTGCTGTAGGTGGGCTGGATTGGAATAGCAATCTAGGGGCAAGGGAAAGTCATTCCTGGCAGCAGTGACTTTTCCAGTGATTGAAGAGAGACTTGTGAGAAATGGGACTTTATACCCCTGTCTTGCAATGTGTGATATGGAAATTCAGCATGGAAAAGTGATTTTGACACTGGGCTATTTGCTGTTTACTGAGAAGTTAATGTTTGCTGTTGAGCTTCTCTCCGGAAAACATTGTCATTCATCTTATAGAGGTATTTGGAACTTGGCTATCTGCCTTGTCCAGTTGTCCTCATTCAAAGGGTAGGTTAGCGGAGCACTGTCTAAACCACTTTGCCAGCTTCAGGAGCATACTTTCCCTGAGGCATTTGCTTGAATCACAGAATGGTTTTGGGTTGGAAGGGACCTCTGGAGGTCATCTAGTCCAACCCCCCTGCAGTGGGCAGGGACACCCCCAACTAAACCCTACAGCACCCCGGTATTCCCAGGTGGTCTCCCATCCAAGTACTAACCAGGCCCAACACCGCTTGGCTTCCGAGATCAGACGAGATCAGGCCAGCTCAGGGTGGTATGGCCATATGTTGGCCTTCAGTGACCAGAGTCTTTGTACCCATGGGAAAGGATCGCATGGCAGTTTGCCCTTTTTCTACGGGTTCAGTCTTTGCCAGCTTCTGGGTGAAAAGCAGGTCTCAAGAGACCTTCTGCTTCAACATGTATCCATGTGCTGGGGCTAAAGGAGATGTCCCAGGTGCTCTCTGCTACTTGCCATCTGAAGGTCTGCAAGATAAAACCTCAGGAGTCAGATGACACAAGGAGTTGTGGTATGCCCACAATGCCAAACTGATGCCACTTCCAAACGGAGTCATGACCCCTAGCTGCTGTTATTTCTGGATGTCCTGTCTGAAGGGTCCCAAGGCTGGTGTTTGGGTCTGGGAGAATGCCTTGAACTGATGTTGCTTTGCTCATGCTGCAGTTGGGCAGAGCACGTGTTTTGGATGGCATTCGTTTTCCAAACAGTAACTGTCTAGAACTTTGCCATCTGGTGTAATTTTGTCCTGTAAGCTCCATCTGTGCTATGCAGTGGGGAGAGACTGAAGCCTCCCATGGGTGAATCAGCTCATTTGTCTGAAACACTATCGGATGGAGCAGGTTGCTCTGGAGCTGCTTCTCTTTCTTCTCACTGGAACTTAGATATTCAGGTGCCAAACTGGGTGCTAAAATCAGAGGAGGTGAAAGCCACCCCTTGCACTTTTTGTGTGAGTGCAGGATGATGGGAAGCTCATGTCATCTGTGGGGTCTGAGACACATTTTGGCCTTGTTCTGTTGGCTGAGTTCCAGGCACCCTGTACCCAAGTCTAAATCTACTCCCGGACCGTAGAGAGAGCTCCCCTTCTCTGATGGTGTGAAGCAGATGGGTAGCAGTGGCAGGGCTGGATCCCACTGGTAACAGAGAAGAACCACAATCTTGACATGCTTCAGTGTGTCCCACAGGGTGAAAGCAGCTTGGCTGATAATAAAACCTCTGCTGAGTGCAAGATTATTCAATGAGAAAAGAGGGGGAAATGGCAAAAAATACCTGGCTTAAGAGGGTTCACTGTATGTGCACCTGATAAAAATCGTAACATGGGATCAGCTTTCTTCTCTGCTTGCTTGGCTTTTGGCAAGCTCTGGCAGGCAGGGCAAATTTCTTTCTCCCCAGGGTCATTAAAAAAAGACCATTTCCCCATTTAAAGAGTGGGAGGGAGGTGGAGATGGAAAGGGGAGCTGAGCCAGGCAGCAGGCTAGCCCTGCCCACACTGCTGTGTGAGCTAGCAGAGCCTTGGCTCTCCCACCCCTCTGCTCTCCACAGCATTAGGCACGTGGGATTGAGGGGGGCTGGATGGGTATGAAAGCAAACACACATCTGGAAGTTCCTCCAGTTAATTGGGCAATTATTCATACCACTCTTGCTGGAAGCAGTCTGCTACTGCTAAGCCAAAACCAACAACAACAGACTGTGGGTATACTCCATCCTGCTTGGAGTGAGGAGGCATGTGTGGTGAGGTGGGGCTGTGGAGGGCAGGTTAAGCAGTGAGGGCATGGACCTGCTCCTAGACAGTTCCTCTGGGCTGTGGAGGTGGGTGGGGAAGCCCTGGAGGCCCTGGATGCGGTGAGATGCTGGAGAAGTGCTTGCTTCACAGCGCATGTGGGCCCCAGGTGGAGAGGGGGAAGCTGCTGCTCTGGAGTACCATGAGAACCCAAGTCAACCTGTGTTGGGTTTTATTAGGAGCTTGGCAGGCTGTGGTGTCAGTGAAGGTAGTCCAGGCCCAGCTGTGCTCTGTAACACTTTACTCCTCGTAAATAGTGGATTTGCTGCCATTTCTGCCCAGCTCCCACCTGAACAAGGCTCTGGCAGCCCATGCTCACCTTTTCCATCTCTCCTCCTCCCCCTTCTTCACATCTCTGGTTCCTCCTTAGTCTGAAATCAGTGTCAGTGCATGTCCCCATCCCCTGCCCATCTCTGGTAGCAGTGCAGTGCAGGTGAAGCACTGAGGGAGTGTAATGCTGGCTGGCCTTGGCTTTGCCTGCAAGATGGGAGCTGGGTGTGAGCTCTTTAGTCAGAGCGGCTGCCCCTGTGGTAGAGTGAATGGGCCTAAGCAGATCCTTAGGAAGGTGATGTGCTTTCACACACCATCACCTTTGAAGCATTGTCTCTCCCCCTTTCCATCTTCAAATCTGGTGGGATATAGGGTTGCTCCTGAGTCTGAGTTCTCTGTGGTTGCATATCAGTGGGACAGACCACATCTTGAAAGCGTTGCCTGGAACCGTGGCAGACTGCTATTTAAGTGCTTTGCCATTCCCCCCTCACTGCAGAAGCTCACAGGAAACCTACCCCCTTTCAGCAGAATGTCTGTTGCTGATAAAAATGATTCCCTTCTCTCACATTGTGCCTGCCACAAAGAGGTGGGGTGCCACGTTTAGCCCATCTGCTTCCCGCTTTGCCTGAGAGTGTGTCTCTGGCATGGGGAGATATTGTGGCAGCCTCAGAAGTGCACGCAGCACTGGGCTCCACCAGCATAATTGGAGTCAGCTCTAGCCAAGCCCAGCTGGGATGTGGAAGGAAAAAAGTTCCTGTTGTTCCCTCTTCCCTTGTCTTTTTCCCTCTTCCATAAGATATGTCTTCTCTGAAGAACTTTAGTGCCATTAACTCAAGATCTTCCTTAGGATAACATAAATCAGACAGACAGTTTGGCTCCAGGATGAATGTGTGAACGTAAGCAAGTCCATACTGGGTTACACCATGGAGCTGTCTAGTGCAGGATCCTCTCCCCAGCATGGCTGGAGTGAGTGCTCTAGGAAAGAGCTTAAAACAATGCGTGCATGGCATGTGTTGTCCTGCCTCTTCTCTGGCAGCTCATGGATGTGATGAAAGGTTTATCTAGTGGGTGATCAGTTAATATTTTGCGTCTTTGTTTGTCCATTTTTGAAGTGTTTTAGAAGCAGCAATGGTACTAACTCAGAAAGGCTTGGGGATGTGAAGTTCTCTACATGAGATTTAGTAGTGGTCTCCGAAGTACTGTGAGGATATCTTACCATCAAAAAACACTGGAGAGAGGAGAGCATGATTCCCGCTTTTACAGGAGGGAGCAAAGAGTTTGAATAGCTTATGTGAAATCTCAGATTAGTGGGAATCCTTACCAGAGTGTGGTCTTGAAACCCAATTCTCAGACTCCAGTGACTTTGATAATCACCCACACAGAGATCTGAGTTAGGATGGGAACTGATTGTTCAGAAGTTAATGCAGAAATAAAACTAACTGAGGTGAAAGCCCTCCTTACTGTCAGGGTGGATGACTGTGCTGTGGAAAGAGGATGTTACTCTGGTGGAGAGGCCAACCAACAAAACTTACTTTGTCTATGTTTAAGAAACAGAGATGTTGCTGAGGGTCCAGCTAAGGGAATACAATGCTGAAGGTGCTCAGAAGATGTCAGAGCGAATCTGGGACAGGATCTGCTAGTCAGCCAGAAGGGATAGGCTAGAGCCACCAGCCATGTTGAAGGGATGGGAAAGGTAGGAGGGTGTACTGAGCTGGGCATTGAAATGAAAGAGCCAAGATACAAGCACCAAGGGACAGCTCTTGCTCTCACTGAAGGGAATGGACTGACTCCCATTGACGTCAATGAGGGCTGAACTGGGACCCTTGTGAGAAATATATTGAACACAGACAAATCCAGCAAAGTCAAAACAGATGATGCAGGCCGCTTAATACAGTCACAGGGAGCTGGTTGCGAAACCTCCTGATGAGGCAGTTCTGTCAAGCAGCCATCTCTAAGCCCAGTAGGCTCCAGCCTAGGAGAGGAACATGGGAGGCTGTGGTCCTGGAGAAGGCACGCCCAAGATGGAAGGCAGAAATGGCATGGAATGGGTCCTCATTGTGCTTGAACATAACCCCTCTGGCAACTTGGTTTTTGAGACCTTAACCACCTTGCCATACCCCAAATAATTTTTCTTGAGGCTTCGCTGTCCCAATGACGAAGCTTTTATGAAGCTGGAGGTGTGGACAGACTGGACAAGTTGTCACAGAGCTGTACATTAGCTGACAGTGGGGGGCATCTGTGTGCACACCCTTAATCCATGGCACATGCAAGCCAATTCGAGTTAGCCAACGTGACAGAACCGCACTAAGCTGGCTGAAATGACCTTATTTGCACGGACTAAGCGAATGCACATGGACTGCAATGCTGACATGCAGTGACTGCTTAGCGCGTGATAGCCTGTTCCTGTGTCTGCGTTCAGCCTGTGACTCATCGCCCCAAACTCTTCCCTTGCTGTGCTTCTCAGTCCCATCTTCCAGGTTCCCAGACTCAGTTTCCTCTGCGTCAGAGATGTCTGTGATCCTACCACAGCCCGTTGTCTCTCCAAAAAGCAATTTTGGCAGCTCTCCTGCCCAGCTCCATGGAGTCATAATGATGTCCTCTGGGGACAGGCTCTCCTAGTCCTTTTCATAGCCAAAGGTGCTCAGGCAACCAGTTCTCTGTGGGTACCCAGGTCACGGCTCAGAGTGTATCACCTCACTCCACAAATGCTTATCCCCTTCCAGCCCAGCATCCCTCCTTTGGCACCATGACCTGACTTTGCTCCATCTTTGCTTGTTCTCTCCACTTGGAGAAAGCAGTGACTCAAGACGAGGCACTACGCTTCAAGAGCAAGAGGATATGGAGCACCTTAGTGAGGTCAGTGGGAAGATCTGGGCAACATCCTCTCTCTGGCACAGCAGGAATTTGGAAAAGGTGAAGGAGTTGAAAAGAGAGGCAAAAAGTTACCAGTATGGATTATGGAACTGAAACCAGAAGGAGCTGAATTCTTGGATGGTCCTGAGGATGTGGGCCTCTGAAAGTAACCTGACTTGTTCATGATCAAACCCTGGTTCAGGCAGAGACTTTAGTGAAGCCACCCTTACTCTACACTACGTTTGAGCAGAATCCAGTCCTGGAAGTCTCATCTTCCCTAAATTTGGAATTGCATGTGGTAGCTGTGGTATGAGGGACAGATCTAAATCAACTTATTTGCAAAGGAAAGATTCAAAGGAATGGGAAGAGAGTGCTGGGATGGAGACAGGCAGGGGGCATTGTTGCTCTTAAAATGGTTCCGTACTATATGTGCAGCTTAGATGTTTTGGAAAGGGTGGAATTTCACCCTGGATTCCCCCTGGATAGACTAGGCTGCAGTTTTGCCATCCTTTTCATCCTGGATGCACCAAAATAGCAGCATTTCGGACAGGGACTGGCTTCCTTGATGTAAGAGTGGTGTTTCAGGGAGGAGCCTGAGAGGGGACTCCTGACCAGGCAGCAGAAGCAGGGACAGGCTAACTGCAGTGGACATTGAGGCTTTAGCAAAGCTCAGCAGTGCTGGAGCTAGCAGATGGGAAGGACACCAAGAAGGGTCCCTTTCTAGTATGTCAGCAGCAAAATGAAGGCTGAGGAAAGTGTGGGCTTGCTGCTTACTGGGCAGAGGATCTTGAAACAAATGGCATGGAAAAGGCAGAGATACTCAATACTTTTTGACACTGGGACCAGTAATGCTTAGTGTCTGTGTTAATGGCTTTGAGTGCACTCTCAGTGAGCTTGTGGATGATCCCAGACTGGGAGCAAACAGTTGATACATTGGAGGGCACAGCTGCTATTCAGAGAGACCTTCACAAGTTGTCATCTGGTTTATGCTGTGATGTGCCTTTCAGGGCTGATGGCCCAGCTTTGCTGCCTGGGCTGTTTGTTTGCTTCTTGCTTCCATTTCAAGCAGCCCTCTTTCTCTGAAGAGGTTGGAAACAGATGAAGGGATTGTGTTAGCAGATGAAGAGATTGTGTTGGACTGGTGACATCCCAGTGAGCAAAATTTGCACGTGACCCACAGTTTCCTGCTTGTGGTAAGCTACTGTATCAGCATGATGTAGTTTTGCTGATGGCTTGCCTGTGGGCTGTGAGGTGGGAAAAGGGCTGGATCTGAGAGGAGGTGTGGACTTGGAGGAGCTCTGCCCCAGGTTAGCTCTCCAGCCACAGACTGGCACAGAGCTCCAGATAAACTGGCACATAGAGACATGTCCTGGGAGAGGAGTAATCAGAGAGGTCCACATTGTGTGGTGAGGTGAAGGTTCTTCTGGAAGCACACTGGAAAAAACATCAATGATGTGGGAGCACACCATCAGCACCACTATGTCCATAGCTGTACAGAGCAGCACAGCAGTATGAGCAACACAGTGTCTTCAGGCAGGGCCTGGGACAGCCTCCCCTGTCAGCTCTCCTGCTTCTCCTTATACATGGGCATATCATAGAGTCAAGTGTTGTTATTTGTAAGGCTGTTTTCTCTCTCTCTCTCTCTCATCTCTTTCTAGCAAACACTGTTCCTCTCCACCTCCCATGACCATTCACCTCCTTCAGATATCTGCCTGGGGATGTTTATTGACATGACAGCATGCAGCAGTCAGTGCTGCCAAAGTCAGTGTGTGTGTGTCCGTTTAGGGCTGGCTGAGGCTGTCAGCTTTGTGTCTCCTGAGAGATACCAAGGCTGTTTGTTGACTTTGCCCTTGGCCAAAGTTAGATAAACAGTGAACTTGTATTATTTTTGTGCTTCTTCCTATGAACAGCTCAAGCACTGCGGTGGGCACATCAGTCACTGACATCAATTGTTTCCCCAGATTTTGTTCTGAGTGTTTGGTGAAGCCTAGAGAAAAGCACCACAATCTTTAAAAACTGCCTGGGAGGGTGAGAAAATCATGGCCCTTCCTGCTGTTCTGGAGCTGGGGCATGGTTGATGCTGCCTGGCATTTTTAGGTGCTGGTCTCCAAAGGCAGGAGGCTGCTTCTTTCCATCAGATTCTGCTGTTCTTGGTCATTCTGTTTCTCAGAGTTAACTTCTCTTTTAGACTGGTGACAGCCTCAGTGCAAAACCAGAGGCAGCAAGACTCAGCAGCCAGCTGGAGGAAACCTCCTCTCCCAGGGCTCTGTGTTCTCTGGTGTCCTGGAAAGTGTGAGTCCCACCTAAAGCTTCTGCACGAGGTGGGAGCTCTGTGTAGTGTTTTCTGGTGTGATAGAGGTTGAGCTCTCAGAGCAGCTTTCTGTGCAGGTTCTTCCCATGCTACTGGTAGAAGAGAGGGACCTCATATATCACAAATCGAGTCAGACCATTAGCTTCTTGACCCATCTGTCAGCTTTGGATGAAGTTTGTTGTTGGGTTCCTGAGTTGTTGGGGATGGATGAACAAACACAAATGGCATGATTGCTTAAGTTTTGTTTCTATTGGAAACCAGGCTGAAACAGCCAGCTCCATCATTCCTTGTGGGATAGCTTGCAACCAAAAGCATTGCAGAGGTAATGAGAACAATGCTTCCCAGTTCCTGGACAGAATCTTTTGTTGGTGTAAACTAGTTCTGTGCCATTGGAACCAGCTGACAGATGCTGATCTGCAGCAGCTGGCCTGAAACTGCAGATCCTGATGCACTGAGGTTGCAAAGAGCTTTGCTAAGACATGCACAGGTAGCCAGGGAGAAAACTGGGTTAAGAAATGCTTGCTTTTGATCTTGGGCTTCTGCCAGTGGAGAGAAAGCCCTGGTGAATGCAGTGGGGACACAGAAGTGGGACCAGTCACTTTCCCAGGTGCTGGGATCTTTCAAAGTGACTCAGAGCACAGTGGCCTGAGGTATGCTGTCCCTGGTGAGGTGGGCTTGCTCAAGACAGCTCCTTCCTCCCTGTTGGCTCCAACTAGCAGGAAGATGAAGATGCTGGGAGAGGTTGCCCAAATAGTTTTTGGTCTGCTTAGCTTTTGTGTCTACCCAGGATTTTTGTTTCTGACAGCAGAGTGGAGGCAGTAGCATTACAGTGGCCAGCCTACCCCTGCAGAACAGTGCTGTGGCTTGGTTCTTCACCCTACACCAATAAATGATGCCCCATCTGCAGGACTGGAGCATGTCACATTCCAGGCTGTGTATCCAGCTTTATTTCCCACAAAACTCAGTGAGGGAGAGGGTGGGTTGAACGGTTCATAGCTGGTGTGAGTGGTGGCTCCTTCAAGAACAGAGGAGATAAGGAAAACCAGGCAAAGTGTCCTTGGAAAGATGAACAAAACCAAGTTACAATTGAGTTAGGAAGAACAACAACCTCTGAGAGCAGCAAAGGTGTTTCTAGACAAAGAACTGGGAAAATTTTAAAAGGGAGCCAGAAAAAAGGAACCACCAGCAACTGGGCAGGCTGTGACCTCCACTGAGCCTGAAGGACGAGAGCTGGCAGAGCTCCCAGCACATCATTTCCATGTTCCTGATGGCACATGTCTGTCCAGCACCTTGAGATCTTACTGGGACCTCAAGGGAAAGAGAGACACTGACCCCCTCAAATTATAGTGGATACGATGTTTTATTGTGTGGAATACCTAGTTGGTCACTTTGGGGTCATCCGAATTGTCTGCTCCTCCCTAAGGGTGTAGCCCTTTACTTTGCACCCCCTTTGTGGGTCACAAGATCTAATGTGACCTTGATGCATTCCTTTCCCTGGCCATAATTCCAAAACACTGGATCTTATCTGTGGAAAGCAAGCCACTAGCTTCAGAAGGTGAAGTTAATTAGAGCAGCTTCAGCTGAAAAGTAAAATCACTGAACAGAATTGTTCAGTTTTAGCCCAAACCAGGACACTGGTCACACCACCTGTATCCCTTTACCAGTTCCTCTCCTACCCTCTCTCCTCTTCTGCCCCATCCTTCACATTCCTCCTTTAGCCTCCCCAGTTCTATGATGCTAAGAGAACAGATACGCTGCTAAAGAGATGGATGTGGTTTCTGCTACCCTGATGCTGTCTGTGAGCTGTCTGGTTCCTTGTGCAGTTCCTGGCACAAGTACCTTCGCAGCAACTCTATGAACTATGGTCATGCTGCTGTTTCTGGAGCCAGCTCATTGATGCAGCTCTCCATGCATTTGCCACTGCTTGCAGCACCCACACAGCCATGGCTGGCAGTTGGCAGTTATGTGCTAAGCAGTAGTAATGCAGTTGCTTGTGAGCACGTCAGCATAGTTTTGTGGTGGTTGCCTATGGACACATCAGGATAGCCTTGCCCTGGAGCAATGTGCTTTTCCATGTGGGTGTCCCTTCTCCCAGGTGCCCACCCTGAAGGGGTTGAAAAACTGACCTCCAGAGGTCCCTCCCAGCCTCAATCATTCTGTGATTCTATGAAGTAAGAGCTACCCCTCTGCAGGGGATGTGTGCTTGTAGAGAGGTGGGATGGCACGTGGGATCTGCATCTGTGAGTGGTGCTCCCCTGGTGTGGCTGGCAGTCAGAGAGTGAAGCCATTCTTTTACTGGGAAAGGAGCTCAGGGAACTGGGTGCTCAAGTGATAAATTGTTTGAGTGTGTAACAGTGTGTCTTGTCTCTTAGTGCAGGAGCTGGCCTGGGGACCAGCAACACTTTAGAAATGAAGACAGCAAAGATGTGCCTAGAGGCTATGGAGCACAATTTCAAGCATCCAAACATTTTCCTTTGTAATGCTGCTCCTGGGAGCCTTGGCTGCCTGAGATGATGGTATGTGCCTGTTACCTCAGCTGGGCAGGCTGAAACACACAGATGCTGCAAGATTTTTCTACAGAACCAACCTCAAAACCTTTCTTGGAGGCCATGTGCACACCAGCCTACCCCAAGGCTGAGAACTAGCCAGGATGGTAGGAAACAGAGATGCTCTGGTAACTCTCAGGTGTTTCTAGAAGAAACATTTCCTCTCTGAAAGCACTGCCCCGGCTGTGGGCTCTGGGCTGTGCTGGACCACAGAGTATTCACAGTGCCCATCAGGATCTTTGCTCTTCAGTGGCTCCACTCAAGGCCACTGTCTCTACTTGTCCTCAGCTCCAGCATGCCTTTTGCTCCCTGCCATCTGAGGACGTGCACTAGCTGGCTCCTCTATCAGTTGCAGTTGCTCTGTAAGAGGTAGAGGAAGTGGGCTGTAATTAATAGGACAGAGGCTCACTGGGATGCTCCTTCCCACCCCCCAGGTAAAGCCACTCAGGCTGGCTGGGATGTTTTGGTGTCTGGACAAACTTCTGCAGTGAGTGATGCTTGAGTCTTCCCTTGTGATTTCAGGGCAGAGCAGAGTAACTTGCATGCAGGTCCAGTTGAGGCACCCCTGGAGGTGATGCTGCTGCAGACCAGCACTGCGTCCCACTGAAGGGAAGGACAGTGTCCTTATGCTCTGCAAACCCTTTCTGCTTGGGCCTGAGGACAACCAGGGCTGAAGTAGAGGGACAGCACAGTTGTGCCATGTGCCTGAGTTCATGCTATGTCAAGAGCTGTGACTGTGCCTTTCTGGCTGAGCTCTCTGCCTGCATGCGACTGCTCCCCTGGTTGCAGCAACTCTGCTCTGTGTCAGACACAACTCCCTGTGAGCAGGCCCCTGTGCAGGGCCGTGGTTCCATCAACACCTTCTGCACTGGGAGTGTGTCTGCCTGGAGCTGGGCTTGCCCGGGGGGGCTGATATGGGACAAGCACCCGCTGCCATGGGTTGTCTGCAGCCCCTCTTTGCCACCGTCCCTGACACAATGACCTTGCCTTGCTCCTGGCAGCACTGGACTCCTCCCCTAAGTCTCTGTCTCCTGAAACATTAACTGACTTGCACCTCTGAGACTAGCTCAGGAGCAAGAGTCAGCAATTTTATTGTCTGTTCATGCAGGGCTCAGGTTCCCACTGTGCTCACTGGTGATGGAGCTAATACAAGAAAGAGATTGCTGCCATTCAGTGAGACCTGGACACGTTGGAGAGAGAGGTGGAGAGGAGCCTCATGAAGTTCAACAAAGACAAGTGTAGAGTCCTGCACCTGGGGAGGAACAACTCCATGGACCAGTACAGGTTACGGGTTGACCTTGATGCCTAAAGATTTGAGTGTGTTTTGTAGATTTTTAGGACTTTTAGGATTATGTGAAGCTTCCTGGATTGTTCACATATTAGGAGCCACTAGGCCTGTTCCTAAGGGACTCTCTTGGACTTTCCCATACCTTGCCAAGGACATGGTGTTTTGAAGAAGTCACATGCAGATAGCCTGAAGACAAAACAACAGAAGAGGGCCAAGCCCCACGTGGGCCCTCTCTGAGGGGCAGAGCTGAAGACCACCAAGGGTGGGCCACTGGAAAACCTAGTGCCAGGGTTGGCTATAGTTATCAGTATGTTAATTACCAATAAAATGTATAAAAGGTGTAATCCCTTGGGGCAGGGCACGTCCATGTACAGGATCCTGAAGGTGTGGAAGATTCTGATTAAAGGTAACTCTATCCTTCTGCATTAATTTTGTGCTGAGCATCTATTTTCCAGAAAATACAGCAACAACCTGTTGGAAAGCAGCTCTGCAGAGAAGGAACTGGGATTCCTGATGAACAAGTGGCCATGAGCCAGCAATGTGCCCTCGTAGCCAAGAAGGGCAATGGTCTCCAAGGGTGCATTATGAAGAGTGTGACCAGCAGGTTGAGGGAGGTTCTCCTCCCGCTCTTCTCTGCCCTTGTCAGGCCACATCTGAAGTACTGGGTCCAGTTGTGGGCTCCCCAGTTCAAGAGAGACAAGAAACTACTGGAGAGAGTCCAGTGGANAATCCCAGCTCCCTCAGCCTGTCCTCATAGCAGAGGTGTTCCAGCCCCTGAGCATTTTTGTGGCCTCCTCTGGACCTGCTCCATCATCTCCATGTCCTTTCTGTATTGAGGGCTCCAGAACTGGACACAGTATTCCAGAGGAGGTGTCAGCAGAGCAGAGGTGGGGTCAAGAGGATGGGGCCTGACTCTTTTCAGTGTTGCCCAGTGACAAGACAAGGGGCTGTGGGCACAAAATGGAACCCAAGAGGTCCCACTTGAACAACAGGAGAAACTTGTTTGTTGTGAGAGTGCCAGAGCCCTGGCCCAGGTTGCCCAGAAAGACTATGGAGTCTCCTTCTCTGGAGAGATTCCAACCCCACCTGGAGGTGATCCTGGGTAAACTGCTGTGGGTGACCCTGCTTTAGCAGGGGGATTGGACTAGATGATCCCCAGAAGTCCCTTCCAACCCTCATCATTCTGGGATGCTGGGATTCTGTGTGAAATGGGATGGTCCAAGTGGAGAGAGAAGCAAATCAAAGTTGCAGAGAAGACAGTGAGGAGCTGCTTGAGAAGAGCCTCCTGCTGAGCCATCAAGGCCTGTCTGACACTGTAGAGGCCAAATTCTCAGCCAGCGCACAACTGCGGGCACTGGACTGCTCTGGGACAGGGGTGAGAGAGGGTGGCACAGACCTGCACCCACAGCTGAGGGCCCATAGCCTCTGCACAGCTCCTGCTGCTGCGGCTGCCACCCTCATGGCACACCTGGCTGGGGCTGATTGGAATAGCCACCCAGACCCACACCCGCCTAGGAGCGGGGCCCCAGGAGGGAGCAGCATCCCAGCCACAGTGCTGCTGGCAGTGCAGCCTGCCAGGGAATTAGGGATTAATGTGGAACTGATCTGAGATGAAACACTTTGGATCAGGACCACAACCAAAAATATTTCAAGTCGGATCAAACTGAACCAAACAAATCTGTTTGTTTCCTGCTTTCCCAGCAAACAGTCAGTCTTAAAGGTCACAGAGCTGAGAAGCATGGCTGGGCATAAGTGGATTTTCCTTTAGGAAAATTACAGTGACAGAAAATTCCTGACCAGATTTGCCCTAGGGGTGAGGAAGGGAGTGATTCACCTCTCCCAGTTTTAGACCCCTTTGTGAGAAGCAGAGGCTGGAAGCCCTAGGATGGAGAGAGTTGGATATTTCCAGAGGGGAGCCAGCACAGCAGTCCCATCTGCCCAGGGGACATGGCCAGCAGAAGTGACAGCTGGTCCCCTTGCATCCTCCTGCATCCTTCTGTATGCTGAGTGGAGTCTGGGTCTCCTCAAAGCGCCTCTCTGAACAGCTGGCTTTTGGGAAGTGGGAGCTTTTCCAAGCCTTGGGAACTGTGTCAACATCATGTGAAGGTATGCAGACAGGTTTAGGCAGACAGGGACAAGAACAATCAGACTTATCCCTTTCGACATCTGCTTTTTTGATAACTCTGTATTGTTAGTCAGCAGAAATCTGCAGGGACAGGCTTTGTAACCATCCCAGCTGCCTGTCCCCTGTTCTGCCGCAAAAGCAGGGCCCTCACACTCTGAGCAACAACCCTGAGGGCATGCTGAACCCTGGACTGGCAGTTGGTGCAGGCACCTTCACCTGTGTCCTCCTGCAGGCAGCCACACTGGAGGAGATGCCACTGGGCTAGAAGGCATCTGGTTCCCACCTGAGTGCAGGTCCCTTCTGATCCAAACCCAAGGGCTCTCACCTCTGTGCTGTGAAGCCACATCAACAGTCAGCTGATCCCCAAGGTGATCTCATCCATCGGTTGGGTGGAAGCTGCAGGTGGGAGAGCAGCAGAAGGTGCTCTCTGGGCTCAGCACACTGCTCCTGTGCACACAGCCAGCTGCAGTCTGTGCTGGCTGTGGGACCTGCCTTAGCTCCGTGGTTCTGGTGGGATCCTGGCTGTCCCAGGCAGGTGTGCATGAGGGAGCAGCCTAAGACCTCTGCTCTGTGCCCAAGGATGCTGCTGCTGAGGAAGCAAAGCAGAGGCCAGACATATGTAGGCAAGCAGCTGTGTGAACGTATAGATGTGTGTAGGAACATCCTGGTGTAGTCAGCCTGCCTGATTCGCCTCTGCTGCTACCCTCTGCTCTAATTGGTGCAGTCTAGTTTCTAAACGAAGAACATGCTCTTTAAATTTGGCAAAGTCTCTTTAATTCAAAGAGCACTTTTAAGATACTCAGATGTATTTGGCAACTGTGATTTGTTTTTGTTAGTAAAATGATAGCATATGATATCAAAGTCTGTTTTCATTGCCTTTGCTGAAAGAGATGCCAAATGCAAATCCATTTAGAGAGGCGAACTGGCTTTATAAACTTCCTTTTGCTGTGCCTGTTAAAGGGGTGACAAGCTGGGGCCTTCAACTTCTCTCATTTTCCAGGCTTGGAGCTGGGTGCTGGGTTTGCCACGGAGCAGCGGCAGAGGCTGCCCTTCCCCTGCCCTCAGCCATCTGCAGCTGTTGGGCAGAGCTGTCTGCCCAAAGCACAGGCAGCCCTGCCTCGCCTGGAGCCAGCTGGGAAGCAGAGGGGAACAAACTGTTTAGGCTTCAGGAGTGGAGCTGTTGGAGATGGCAGTGCAGGAGCCATTGTGCCTTCAACACTGCTATGCCAGGAGCTGCCCGCAGGCTTGCCGGCAGAGACCTCAGCTGCCAGGATCTGTGGGAATACCTCTGGGAGTGTTCTCGTGGAGACTGGGACAGATGTGCCCAGGGCCACATCACAGTTTGTGGCAGAGGAGAGCTGCTCTCAAACATCTCCAGCCCTGGGAACAGAGCTGGTTGTTGGGGACCATGGCGTGTTCCCTTTGGCAGGACCCTCCCCATCTTCTCTATTTCTCCTCTTGGACCCCAGTAGCTGCATTGTCTCTGGAAGATACCCGTGCACCTCTCTCTGTCTCTGTGGCTGTTCATTGTGTGCTGTGGAGGGGCTGGCACCTGGCTGCACGGCCAGGGCACCCACATGCTCTGCAGAGGGGAATAGTGCCCTCATGGGAAGGCAATGTGCGATGGAGGTGCTGGGCAGGGTGCTCTAAGCTTGCTTTCTGAGTTTGTACCATTGCTGACCTCTGTAGCTGCCTTGACTCTTGCTGCCACAGTATTCTCTTCAGTAAATGCAGAGAGCACCATGTCCCAGGGTAAACATGTGGAAGGAAACTGTGAACCAGTGTCATCAGGTGGATTCATGTTCATGGACTGACCCTTGTTCTCTTCTGAATGACCACAATGCTGCCTACTGCACTTCCTGACCTCCCCTGAACATCTGTCTGGGACACTCACCCACAGTTCCCACCAGTTTCTACAATTCTTACCTTTGCTTCTTCGCCCTGTAATGGCCCAGAGGTCACTCTTCTGGAAGCTCTTCCAGGAACCCTGTGATCCCTATTCCAAATGTCTAACAGCTGCAATTGCCAGCTCAGTTCCACGATGGGCATGGAAGAAACACTTCACTGCATGTGCAATCCTCTGGCTAGCTAGCCCTCCAGAGGAGGCTACAAAGATGACTGAAGGATTGGAGAACCTCCCCTACAAAGATAGGCTGAGAGAGTTGGGGTTGTTCAGCCTGGAAAAGAGAAGGCTTTGAGGGGATCTTATAACAGCTCTCCAGTACTTAAAGGGTACTGGATTATAAGATAGAAGGGGAGAAACTTTTTAGATGGTCAGATTGTAATAGGACAAGGGGGAATGGTTATAAGCTGAAGGAGGGGAAATTTAGATTGGAGATCATGAGGAAGTTCTTTACCCAGAGAGTGGTTAGGCACTGGCACAGGTTGCCCAGAGAGGCTGTGGATGCTCCATCCCTGGCAGTGTTCAAGGCCAGGCTGGATGTGGCCCTGGGTGACCTGGTCTAGTGATTTGCATCCCTGGCCATGGCAGGGGGGTTGGAACTAGATGATATTTAAGGTCCCTTCCAACTATGATGCTATGTATCCATACCAGTGCAAGCCTAGAAGTAAGAGAGCTTGCACAACTTCAGCAGCACTGAGTCATCATGATGGTCCAGAACATTTAAAGTTTTATTTCCAGCAAAAAGCATCTTTTTCCCAAAGCATCTGAAATGCTAGTGACACTGCTGCTGGGTCTGACCTCAATCTTTCCAACCAGGCATAGGGCACTGGGGATGGTGTATGGGGGCCCCATCTGCTCTGGGCATGTAAGGCTGTCCAAGGCAAAGATGGCCTCCAAGGATGTGAGGATGGTAGAGAGAGAGGAAGTAAGCCTCTTTGGTGGCACAGGCAGTGTCGTCCCCAAGGATACAGTACACAGATACAGCAGCCTGTGGAGGCTGGCTGGGTCCAGCTTGGGGTGTTAGCCTGCTTTACCTTGTGCCTCCTAACAGGGGTAGCATGGTCCTCAGGGCAGAGGCTGGCCCTGATGGAGCTAAGAGCTGCTCTTCTCCACCATGGTGTGCCCTTGTCTGCCCATCCTGCAGACAGCCAGGTACATTTGCCTGGGGAGCAGCAGCTGCCCCAGCAGGCACTTCCCAGCTGAAAACACACAGAAGGAAGTGATTCACTTGAAGCCTCCCAGTGAATCAGTGGCAGACCTGTGAATAAAGCACAGGTCTTCTTCTACCCAAACCATTAACTCAGCCAGCCCCTCTGGCGAGGTCAGGTGCTTTTGAGGGGACCCTGAACTATTCTCTCATCTTCTTCAGCAGTTTCCAAAGAGTCAGGGCTGTGGAAATAACCTAGTCCCAGTTTCATAGCAGACACTCTGCTCCAAACTGCAATGAGCCTAAGGAGTGAGGCAACTACTGCTGCAAAGCAGAGCACAAGAGTCTTTGTGCAGGGGAGAGGGTGGCGAGATGGATGCCAAGGCCCATCCAGCCCTTGTGGGGTCACAGGCAAGTTGAAGCACTCAGGGACTGCCAGCACAGGGTCTGACAGTGCAGCCACAGCAGCTTAATGGTTTGCTGCCCTTCATTTCACCACCATCATCAAGTGCACTCAGCCACGTAGCCTGTGGCAGGGCTAGCTGTGGTGCAAGAGGATGGGATTGAGCTCTTGAGCCCAGCGTGACTTCCCTCCATCCCGCAGCTGGAGCTGAGGGTGTACGGCAGAGCCAGCAGCTGCAGTGTGGCTGAGTGCTCCTGCTCACCCCTCAGGGTGCTCTCCTTCTCTGGCACCCAGAGGTGGGAGCTGGCATCTGCTGGGGCTGTCTGCTCCCCAGCTAGCACATGGCATTCCCACCACCCGCTCCTCCTGCCTCGCTGGAATGGGGTTTCAGAGCAGCTTATCTCTGTTTCCAATGTGCAGGCCCAGCCAAGCTGTGCATGTTTCTTGTTTGTTTGTTGTTGCAGCCCTGCTCTCGGCCAGCCGCAGTGGCAGGCAGCGCCGGCAGCCCAGCCCACAGCAACTGCAGGCTGGACCTTGCTGAGCCTCTCAGCCGTGCTGCGGCATGGCCACGCTAGCCCAAGGCAGCTGCAGTGGCAAGAGGCAAGAGCCTGGGAGAAAAGGCTGGTTTTTTTTACCCCGGGCCACAGGCACGCTCGCCTCGAGTCCGCGGGGCACAGGCCAAGCCGCAGTGTCTGGTAAGCGACCGCAAGAGGATGGAGAGCACGTGGTGTGGGAGCTGTGGTTTCTGGAGGCACAGGAGCCAGCGCATGGCTTTGGTGGCGTCACACAGAAGTGGCCCCTGCCTTTGGGAAGGAGGGATGAGGAGAGCTCCAGCTCTATGTGGTGCAGCTGGATTGCTCTGTTTGGGTTTCCAGCAGCTGCTCCAGAGGTTGATCTCATGTCTGCTCTATCTACTGCTCCACAGTGGTGGAGTAGGGGTGAGAACCAACCAAGTGGCTGCTGCTGCTCTGGACAAGGAGCTGGAAGGGTCCCTGAAGGTGCTGCCCTCCTGGCTCATCTCCAGCCCAGTGTGCCCAGCCTGCTCCATGATCCTCCCCTCCCAGGAGCCACACAGCTTGGAGTGACTGGCTGGAGATGGCACTGTGGCATCCATCACCCCTCTACGGACATCTGAAATAAGCTGACACGTGGCTCATTTCTCCCTTTCCCAGGACAAACCAAAGCACAGCCCATTGCCCGAGGCCACAGGGTGTGCATAGGTACTGGGATAGAGATCTACAGGAGATGGGTCACCAGAGCTGTTTGCCTCCCATCTTCCTGATTTGTCCTTTCTCCTGGCTAGGAGGTCAGGCTGTTGCCTGGACCATGCTGAGAATTATAGAATCATAGAACGTTAGGGGTTGGAAGAGACCTAGAAAGATCATCTAGTGCAACCCCCTTGCCAGAGCAGGATCACCTAGACCAGGGCACACAGGAATGTGTCCAGGCAGCTCTGGAATATCTCCAGAGAAGGAGACTCCACAGCCTCCTGGGCAGCCTGTTCCAGTGCTCTGGGACCCTCACTGGAAAGAAGTTTCTCCTTGTGTTAATACTAAACCTCCTGTGATCCAACTTGCTCCCATTCCCTCTTGTCCTAACATTGGATGCCATTGAGCAGAGCCTGGCTCTCTCCTCCTGACACTCACCCTTAACATATTTGTAAACATTAATGAGGTCTCCTCTCAGTCTCCTTGAGAAGGGTGGATGGAGGAGACACTGCAGTGCCAGTTGCACCAGAGGTCTCAGGAGTTAGTTGTGGTGCTGTCAGGGATGGATTCCTCCATCCTACGGTAACAAGACAGCATTGCTATCAGGGTCAGACTAGTTGCCTGTGGCCCAGCAACCTGACTTGCACCCCACCTTCCCTCCAGCAGGCATGGACAATGCTTGGTGCTTGGATGGGTATCTGCGGAGAAGTGCTGGTGTTGGCCTGCTGCTGCTCCAGTACCCAGAGAAAGCTGCCTTGGGGAGCGAGGGGTGGATGTCTGCACCCTCTTCTGCACCTCATTAACAACAAGGCGTCCCCTGTCACCAGCTAGCCACAGAGCCCCATGTGGGATCCTGCTCCCCCCGGGCCCTGCCGCTCCATTCTCCCCCAGCTGCTGAAAGCATCAGGGGGTTTGCTTACAGCTTTGCCAGGCCGGCAGTGAGCTGGGAGGGCTCCAGCTGGCGTGCTGCAGTTAGCCCCAGGCTCAGCAGCCCTCTGACACAGGAACCCCAGTGGGAAAATCATTCCCATTCAGGCAAGCGGTCAGAAACCAGGGCCAGGCTCTGTTCGCTCGCCCTGTGTGCTCTCAGTGTCAGGATACTGTTACTGTCACTGCTTGAAACGTGCTGCCTTTGAGAGCCAGGGCAGGGGAAGGAGGAAGGCTGGAAACATCCCTGTCCTGTAGTGCACGCTCCAGGGTGAGGCGAGGGGACCTCAACCTGCCAGAGGAGCCTCCACCTCCATATCCAAGCCCTGTCTGTGCTCAGGAGCTGTGGTGCAGAACCAGCGCAGAGCAACAACGGAGCCCGGCTGGGTTGGTACATCCCTGGATGCTGCTTGGTGTCAGGTCTGGCACCTCCTGCCAGAGTTGCTGCTGCTATGGGACAGGATGCAGCAGCTTCCTGGGATGAATTATTGCCCTGCAGCTGCTAGTGGTGGCAAGACCAGCACTGTTACGCTTCCCTGACAATCTCTTTATGCCGATTTCATGCCTTGGATCTGCCCAAGATATGCCCTTTTTCTATAGGGAGAATAGCACGCGAGGGGCTCCTCCTCCACCCGCAGACCCTGGCCCACTGCCACTGCCTTCAGAGGCCATGGCAAAGTCATGCCACACTTTAATTATATCAATTAATTTCTGAATACCAGCCTTACTATGGCATGGGACAGGGTGGGCGGGGAGGGCAGGAGCTGGGAGCACAAATGGGCTCTTGTATTGTCTTCCCGTCTCATCGCCTGCCAGGTCCCACTGGGCTGCCCCCTCGCTCCGAAATGCTTCAGCATCCTCATGGCCTGCCTGAGGCGCTTGGCTGTAGCTCCAGTTCAAACTGGATGCCCTGTACCCCTTCTGAGGACTCTTTGTGCCAGGAGAAAAATAGCTGGGAGCTGGCAAAGTCAGAGAGGGTCAGAGTCCCAGGGGAGTGGGCAGTGTGGTGCCCATCCCTGGTGCTGCACTGGAGGAGTTGTAGTCCACATAGGGGATGCTTCCCAGGGTACAAGGCTAACTGTGGCCACTCTTGGCTGTGTCCCTGTGAGGCTGCCCAGGACAGCCGGATGTTATGTTGACCCTGCAGCTCCGTGTGGTGTTGCTTTGCTCCAGTCGACATCGACTGCTCTCCCAGTGTCTGGAGAGCTGTCAGTGTACTGTGGGAGAGGCTGGTGGTTTAGGGGTCCAGGGAGTTCCTTTGTGATCTGGCTCCTTTGGCCCTGCTCTCCACTCCCATGGGACTCCCAGATCCTATCTCCTGCTGGTTCTTGGTGTCCCCAGGAGGAGCAAAGTCCCTTGATGCCTCCAGGCTGTGCGAGGCCTCAAGGGACACGGAGGATTGCCAAGAAGCTTGTGCTCATGCATGATCTTCAGCCTGCTGTGAGCAGCCTGGGGATCTCAGTGCATTTTGGCCCCCTGGGTCCTGTTCCTTGCTGTGGGATGATGGCACTGTCCCATCCCAGGGTCCCCTGCCAAGGAGGGGTGTGCTAATGGGCAGGATTGGGGCTTGGCAAAGACCAGGGGGTTAGTGAAGACCAGGAGAAAGGCACCTGGCTGCTTGTTTTTGCTCCTGGGTATAGAACCTGCAGTGGCACTAGACCTGGTTTACCATAGGGCTTGGGATTTGCCCTGCACAGCCATCTCGGTGCCACACTGCCCTCCTCCATCATGAACCCCAGGACCTTTGCTCAGAAACACTCTAGCAAATCCCTCTTGGCCCTTGCTCTGCTCCTGCCTTGGTCAGGGCTTGCTGTCAGAGGTTGCTCTGATGGCTGTCCATCCCCAGGGCCTCCTGCCTGCTTTAGGCTGAACTGGGCAGCAGACCCCCTCAGTCTTGTGTCACTTTGCACCCAGCAGCCCAATTTATCTTCTAGCCCTGGAGCTAACCCCTTGCTCAGGTTAATCCCCTGTTCTCTGATGACATTTGATTCAGAGATTTGACAGTGTTCAGACACGAGCCGGGTCCGTGTGGGGATGGGGAGCCAGCCCCAGGCACAGGCCGGGTGGGCAGAGCTGCCTGCTGGGTGCTGGTTAGACAGCAGAGCCAAGGCAGTGGCTGCTGGTGGCCCCAGTCCCAGTGGAGAGCGTGCTGAGGAGGCAGTTTCATGCAGCCCATTGTCATACTATCTGCAGGAACATTTTTGTGGAGAGTTCTTTCTCATTACAACCAGAGCATCCACCAGCATTTCCCAGCCATGGGCCCCCTACCCTACTGCCTCCAGTGCTGGGAGGCACTGGGTGCTCAGGATGCTGCTGCTGATGCTGCTGTTTCCCCCAGCCCGAAGCCCAGCCCAGCCCTGGTGTGCCTCAGCCCTGGTCACAGAGCAGGCTGGCAAATGTGTGACAGTCAGCTGCTTTGTGCCTGGCTTGCACACAGCTAGAGTGGAGAGGAGGGATGGAAAGCAAAGGAAAAGGAGAGGAAAAAGGAAAGGAAAAAAGGAAAAAGGAAAAGAAAAAATAAAATAATAATAAAAAAAAGAAAATCAAAAAAGAGCAAGAATAAAGAAAAAATAATAACTGGAAAAAAAGAAAAGAGAAAAAGAAGAAGAGGAAAGAAAAGAGAAACAAGAAAGACAAAAGAAAAGGAAAAAAACAATAGATATCAAAGTACCATAAGGAAAGAGCCCAGGCATGTGTGGTGCTGTCAGGTGTGAGCACTTCCCAATGGGACAGACTTTTTAGCAGGGCCCGTTGTGACAGGACAATGGGTGATGCCTTTAAACTAAAAGAGAGAGATTAGGTTAGATTGAATGAAGAAATGTTTACACTGAAGGTGGTGAGACATTGTCCTAGGTTGCCCAGAGAGGTGGTAGATGTCCCATGCCTGGAACCATTCCAGGTCAGGTTGTTTGGGGCTCTGAGCAACCTGCACTAGTTGCAGATGTCCCTGCTGACTGCAGGGAGGTTGGACTAGATGACCTTTCAAGGTCCCTTCCAACCCAAACCAGTCTGTGATTCTATGACTCTCTTATTTTCTGCAGGGTGTTTCCCGTGAGCCAGGGAGCAATGGGATGCTCCTTGTCAGGCAAGGGCAGTGGGTGCTGTCCTGCCAGTGCCTGGGGTGGAGAGGGGCTTCAGCCTCCCCCCAAGGATGCTCAGCCCTGCTGCCCTCACAGCACTGACTGTGCCCATAAAGCCACTGCAGAGTTAGTTCTGCCTAGCCACCTAGTTCTACTTGGGCCACCTGACAGGCTGACTGGCATGTCACCAGCTCTCCTCCAGCTTTCCTGGGTGCCTCCATACACCCAGGTGGTACTTTGGAGGAGAAGAGAAGGGTCCCCAGGCTGCCATCTCGGGGCAATGAAAAGTTGCCTGAAAAGGTGCAGGGTGTGAGCTTGCACGCGTGCATACAAAGGGACAGGGTATGAGCTTGCACACTTGTGAGCCTGCATGCATGTGGATGGCAGTGTTTGAGCCTGCACATGTGTGTCTGGGTGTGCAGCATGGACCCCAGTGTGTAACCAGGGAGTATGTGATCCTACTCACACACTGCAAGATAGGCTGGGTGTGAGCTTGCAGGTGTGTTTGTGCAGGTGGGCTACCCCTGGGGGCCAGGGCCGAATGGAGCCCCAGGGCCTGATCAAGAAGGGAGGGTAATTTTCACAGCAAAAATGTTCCCTTAGCAGCAGAGCATTGGAAAACAAATGGCTCTTCCAAAACAAATGGGGCTCGTCAGCCCAGTGATGGAGAGAGCTGCCAAGAGGCTGCTGGGTGGGAAAGGCCACACAAACATTGGTTTAATCCCTTTGTCCTCCTGCTGGCAGCAGGGATGCTCTAGAAACAATCCTGCTTCTTACACCTCAAGATGATGCAAGGAAAACCTGGGGATTGCTCCTCACCCAGAGGATCTCCAGGGCCCCCCCTTTCTAGCTCTCCCAGACCTGCCCTGCCAAGAAGCTGAGGTCCCCAGGAAGTTTCCATCCTCTATTCAGGACTCATGCTTCCTTTGCTGCATGGGGCATTTCATCATCCAAGACAAAATGGGAGGATGCAGGAAAGATGCAGCTGGGGCTTCTTGAAGGTGCACAAAGAG
The DNA here is from genome assembly GCA_013396975.1 of Bucco capensis. Lineage (NCBI taxonomy): Eukaryota > Metazoa > Chordata > Aves > Piciformes > Bucconidae > Bucco > Bucco capensis. The sequence continues at coordinate 80,881 of VWZO01003259.1, forward strand.
GCAGTGAAAGGCAGTAGCAGGAGCTGGAGCAAGGGGAATGCACTGTAAATGCAAAGCCATTGTGAGGGTGCTTAAATACTGGAATAGGGGCCTGAAGAGGGATGGGAATCTGCCCTTGGAAATACTCAGACCTTGATTAGAGCAGCCTGGGAGCAACCTGCTCAGAGCTGTCCTGGGTGAGAGGAGAGACTTTCATGAGGCTCCACCAACCAGCACCACACCCTGGTCTGGGGAGAGAGTCCCTCCTGGAGTGGGGGATCATAGGTGGGAACCACATACTTACAACCCAAGTGGGGCAAGCAAGAGTGGGCACAGGGACTCTTGTCACCTATTCTATCCCCTGCTGTAGCCAAGTCTGCATCCTTGTGTCCCAGTGCTGCGAGCGAGTGAGTCTGCATTGTGGCCTGGATCTGTGCTTGGCTCCCATGTCCACCAGCCTGCCTCTTTCTTCTTATCTTCTTCCTCCTCCTCCAACATTCACCCTGTGAAGGCACAGCTGTCCCACTGGTGCATTGTCTGCTTCAATCTGAACCAGCGTCTCGCTCACCAGAACCACTGAAAGAACCCGGGACAAGGCTCAGCAGTGTCTGGCAAACATAGGCTCTGCTCAGAAATGTTTATGGAAGAGGGAAAAAATAGCAAAAGGTTGGGGAAAGAAAGAAGAAGACAGACAGCACCCTCTGAGACCCTCCCTTCGGCAGCAGGAAGAGGGAAACATAAGGAGCCATTTATTTTAAGTAAACTATAAATATGGGACTGCACCAAACACATGTAAGGAAAGAGAAGTTGGTCCAGATCCAAAGATTTCCAAGAGGTCTTGAGCAAACATGTGTGATTGAGTCTGGCAATGTGTGTGCCTGTGTGCCGGCACGCGTGCTAATCAGGGGCTGCAGAGCTAGATAGGGCATCATCCCCTCAAATTAGAACCAGAGCAAACTCAAAATCAAGACAAAAACGTGTTTGAGTCTGGAGGCTGGTGATAAGATCAGTGTATGTGTGTGAGCAGGGAGCACTCATTCTGGGGCATGTCTTTTCAAACATGCCTGCTCCTGCTGGGACAGCACTGTGCCGCTGTGCCATGCTGCTCAGCCCCAGCATTGCCAATGCAGAGCATCCCAAGCCCGCAGGGATATGGGACTAGGGGACCTGAGGCTCCTCTGGACAGGGTGCTATAGGGGCTTCAGGTGCCACTGGTGCCCATGCTCTTCACAGGTGCTTCCCGCCAGAACCATGGCATAGGCTGCCGAGTTGGCTTTGGGCTTGTAGCACCACTGCTGGCCTCCTTTCCAAGTCCCTGGCTGCCAGCACACTGCCTGTTGAGCTCTTATGACCTGAGCTGCAGCTACTTCCTTGTGGGAGCACCAGGATACTCCCAACTCTGGATCATCTTGGAGAAGCAAGAGCCAAGGACAGTGTGTGGTGGATGCAGCTGCACCACATCTGTTGCAGTGCAGGCAGGGCAGTCTGCTAGGGAGGGGTTTGGGCAGAGGTTGTTTGCCATTGTGGTTGCAAAGGCTTGGTGTGCTGGAGAGTGTGGCCTGGTGTGATAGCTCACATCCTGCTCCTGGTGGGAGGGAAATCATCCCAGGCTGATGCCGCAAAAGCAGCCTTTCTAACCCCAAACTGGAAGTCTCAGTGAGCAGTTCTCAAGTTTCAGTGCTTCAGCCATTAGCAGCAGTTCTGGAGCTTGCTTGCACCCTACCAGTCCTAGTAACTCTGTGGTCATACTTGAGCAGCTCTTGGCTGGTCTGCACCAGCTTCGTTTGGACCAGAGTCCTGCTTTAACCTTAGGCAGAGAATAAATCTGATGGGCATGAGGTGCTGGTCTTTGTCCTGATGCCAGGCTGGATGACAGTTAACATATTGCTCTGCAAATGGTGCCTGCTTTGTGTGACTGCTCTTATCATGGCCTGCTGACACCTCTTGCCCTTGGCTTTTCACCCGTGTGACGTATCACCCCGGTCCCCAAGGGCCAGCCTGGCTTTCACGTGCTGCCCACCCTGGTACTGGGACATCCATGTTTTGGCTGCCTGGGGCATCCCTGTCCCTCCTCCCTGCTGGTGCCTGGCACTCAAGGGCAGTGTGGGAGCAGATAGGGATGCCCAGTAGCCACGGAGCAGCTGGTGCACCGATGGGCTGGCCACACCAGCACCATGGCTGTACTGGCTCATTGCTCTTGGTGAGCTGTGCTGGCTGCTGCCTTGTGTTGCTGGGTACTGCTGGCATGGGGCTGCTTCCACCCCAAGGGACTGGACAGTGCAGGGAAGGTGGCTGGTGGGGAATGGGACCCTGGACTCCTTGTCTGCTGCGCTGGAGCAGGGGGGTGTCCGACACCTGCCACAGCACCCTGCCAGCTATGCCTTCCTCTTGCTGAGTCAAAGGGCACTGGCGGAGCTGGGCTAGAGCAGAACAAAGTATTGGGTGTTGATGTGCCACACCGGACCATGCCACGCTCTTTTGTATCCCATGCTGCTGCAGGAATCCATGGAGAGGTCTCTCCTCTAGTGCTGCTTGTCTGAGCCTTCAGGAGAAGTATAGGACCTCAGTGTGTTTGGTGCCAGATGTGTCTGCAGGATTACAAATAACCCGAGTAACAGATTACTGTGTCACCACTTGTTTGTTCTGTCTCCCAGCAGCACTGTCTTACATCTCTGTGGTCACTGTGGCCTCCTCCAGCTGCCATCACTTGTCACCATCAGTCACACGCGCTACCCTCAAACTTGGCCATTAGGCAGATTAGCCTTAATTGGTACTGCTCGTCATCACTAATCACTATCTTCATTGTCAGCTTCAACACCACCCAACGCCAACATTTTCCACTTACTGGGAGTGTGGTGGATTCTCTGGCTTGTGGTGTCTCTGATCCAAGATCGGATATCTTCTCTGAAGGGGACTGTCTCACTGCACGACTGCACTCCTGAGATGTTGAGAAGGTTTGTCCCTTCTTGGCTTAGAAAGCACCTGCTGCTGGTCCCTGCTGCTGGCAATTGGATGCTGCTCCGGTGACATGAGACCCAGGTTGTGCCAAGTCCCAGGGTGCCTTGGGTCAGCTGAGGGGGTGTTCAGGCAGCCAGGCTGCTCTGGTGGGTTTAGATGAGGACTGCATGGACTGAAGATAGGACATGTTTGCAGACCAGTGCCTCTCCGTAGTCTCATCCCTCTCCACCCTCAGGATTTTTTGGCAGGAGTGGCTCCAGTGGAGGCCATGAGCTGGGCTCTGGGGCAGAGTGGACACCGGCATTGGTGTCCTGCTCCGAAATGTGCTGAGTGGGATATCAAAATAGGGTAGGTGCAATGCAAAGGGATGTTTTCCTCCTCTCTGGGCTTTCCTTCAGGCTCGCAACAGTGCTCTGATCTGTGCCCTGCCCCACATTCCCTGATGCCACGTACCAGGGCCCTGCAGTGATACCTGTGGTGCCTGTCTGACACGTGGCTGGTCCCAGCAAGGAAGGAGCAGCTGCCACGTGTTTAGAAGAGACCCAGAAGACACCGGAATGGGCTGCAGGGAAGGTCAAACAAACCATTCATTTTCAGGCAGAACAGTCAGATGTGAAAGTCTCTGTTTAGGAATCACATCCAGATGCTGAAGTTAAACATCTGGGCTTCACCTCTGTGTTTTGTCTACGCCCCCCCCCAAGTGTGGTGCAGCCTTTGGAGCCATCTGCAGAGGTGTTATCACCTCATTCATCAGCCACCCCTCACCTCTGGCTGGGGCTCCCATGTTGCCTCCCATGTGCTGGGGAGGGCTGGGAAGAGCCGGGAGCTCTGGTGCTGGTCACACTCTGCCTTCCCCTTGTGTCCACCTCATGGGCTGCACTACAGTTGCCACTGGTGCAAAGAGCCCAAGGGCCTCAGCTGCACAGGCCCCTGGTCCTTTCCCTAGGCAGCAACGTGGGAGCACACTAGATACAACTTTGAATCAGTCCTTTCATGCCAGTCCCTTGCCTGAAGAGTGCCAATCCTTTGGCATAAGTTTGTGTGCTGGGCAGCTGCTGCCCAGGCAGCTAACATCCTGTTGAGCAACTGGGCTGGCACAAACTGATCTCTCTGTGGGAGGAGGTCCTGAAGCTCTACATGCAGCCAGGGCTGTAGCAAAGCTGGCAGTGGGGTGGCATGGGGCATATGGCCAGGGCACGCTCCAGGCTGGAGGATCTGATGCTGGGGTGTGCTGCCTGCTGCTGGTGAGCTGGATCTCAGCACAGCAAAGCCACGAGCAGAAGGAGAATGGAGAGGCTCTGTCGGATGGCTCCAGCAAGCTGTTAGCCCCAGTGCTGTAGCTGTCAAGTACTCTCTGCTTGGTAAAGCCCTGCTTTCTACATGGGGTGGTTTCTAAAGAAGTGTTGCATGGCCTGCCAAGGTTTAGGATCTTCGCCTATGTCTACTGCATGAAGAACCACTGGCTTGGTGGACTGGAGCCCTTGCTCGCTTTGGTTGATTTAACCCATGCGGTGGATGGGCTCTTCCCGGTGGTGTCTGAGTACTCCGCACGACTCTTATTCCTTCAGCAGCGCAAGAGCTGTCCTTCACATGCAGCCTCTGTGAGCTGAATAAGAAGGTACATTTTGCTCAGGGGACTACAACCCTGTGGTTTCAGTCATGAAGACATGGGGTATGTCATGGGACAGTCACCACTGTCCCAACAAAACCAAGACCCAGCTGTTGTAACTTGGCCAGCCCAACCAACTCTGCCCTGCCTGTGCTGCTCTGGATGTTATTTTGTCCCTGGCTTGTTGCTGTCTCTGCTTTTCCAGGAAGACCTCCCTTATTGGAGGCTGGGTGTGCTAGAAGTCTCACTCAAGTCTATTTACCACCAAATTTCCAGGCCAGTGCTGCAGACCTGAGGGAGCTTTAACAGGGAACCCAAGGCCCCAAAGAAGGACCTGAATTCCTACCATGGTGCCAGTCCTGCCTCCACACAGTCCTTTCACTTGCAGAGACCCAAGGCACATTACATTTTACAGCCTTGTACCAAGGACTCATCACCTCTGGAGGAGTTCATCAGGCTAGGTATTTCAACCTTCTCCTTACTGGAGGTTAGACTCTGCCAATTATTGCAGGAGGTAGGGTTTTGAAGCAGAGTTAGACAAATGCAACACCAAAATCCTCCTTGGTATTACAAAATCTTCAAACTCCAGATTTCAATTAGAATTTCCTTAGTGACCCTTCTGGTTCAGAAAGGACTAAATGGTAGAAAGCCTCTTCACTTGGTGTCCTCCCTCTGCAGAGCTTTAAGGAGGTGAAGCAGCCTGTGCTGTCTGTTTTCATGAGACAGAAGAGACATCTCCTGGCAAGCCCCTTCCAGGTCTCAGGTTTTAAAGTGTACTTAATGTGAGGTTCCCCTGTGCCTACAGCGCATCCATAACAAAGTACTGAGGCCAACAGCAGAGTCGAGGTCAGACTTCTGGTCCCCAGCACTCCCTCTGTGGTCAGCCCTGCTCCAACAAGGCTTCTCCAATGGTGGGAATAAGCTCAGTGCTGCTGTCTGAGGCCATGGCCAGGAGGAACAATCACAAACCTGGATGAGAAGAGCAGCTTCATGCTCAGTGCTTCCTTGGCTTAAAGTGTCTGGCCCATAAAGATCAAAGAGCTTCCCTTGTTTTGCTTCATTCTTCTGCTGGGAAACTTCATGAATGTCCTGGCACCAGCAGCCTTGGAGCACCTTCTCAGTGCAAGACAGATCCAAGATAATAAAATAAAAATGTAGTTCCTACCAGCTTTTCCAAGAGGAAGGGATCCTGACCACAAGCTGAAGCAGCAGAGCCCAGGCAAGTTGGTGGCTTCTCTGCTCCCAGCTTTTCTGCTCTGGGCTGGGACAGCCACTGGCTCTGTTGCCCTGGACACAAGTCCCCATTTGTATTTCCCCATGGCTGGCTCCACACACAGGTAGCTCTGCTCAGGATATGTCAGTTGTGGGTATGTCAAGCTGACCTTGTTGTGGCCCACTCTGCTGAGTGCTTCATCCACTCTTTGCTTTCCTTTGGTTTGGGAACCCATATTTTTTGCCCCTGAGACTTCAGCCCCAGCTCTGCCTGGAGATGAGTTGCAGTTGTGTGTGATGATGGGACCAGCACATCAATATGCTCCATCCACTGTTCCCTGCCAAACAGGCAGTGCTGCCTGTGCCCTGGCCTCAGAGCAGTGTGGGGTCTGGCTATGTGGAGCAGCATGGTGGCCATGGGGGTTGCCAAACAGGGTCATCCCTGCTCTGCTGCTGGCACTCGTGGCACAAGCAGGTCTGGGTGAGTGTGTCCTGACATCGTGTTTCTGGTCTGATGTTCAGGCAGGCCACGTAGAGAGACATTTGGAGCTGATTAATTAGTAGAAAGGAAACAGGTCTAGAAATGAGGAACAGCTGGTCATCTGAAATGGAGAGCTGCAGTGGGTTTATTGCAAGGGCCAGAGGCAGTGAGCAGCAGCTTTGGAGGGGTCTGGGGATTCGTTGCAGCTAATTGCCATATGACAAACCCTTCTCATCTCCATCATAGGATGGAGACCAGCTTGTGATGACCTGCAGTGCCTTAGCTGCAGTTTTTATTCAGAGCTAGCCAGCAGCCAAGGCTTGTTTTATGCTACCAGTTTGTCACATTTGATTCAAAAAGGGGTCAGAGAAATTTTGGTGTGTTGGTGGTTGTTGAAGGCAGTGACTTGGATGTCCCAAAGTAACTGACTGCTCCTGGGAAGGTCTCTATCGAGTTCTTCTGAACACATATGATCAGCCAGTGCTGAACACACAACCTCAGTCAGATGGACTTTTTGGTGTAAGCTTGCAGGGCATCTTTAAATGCACCCCTGTGACCTACCCGTAAAATTAATCTTTCTTGTGCCATTTCTTGGCACTCTCCTTCCTGAGTGTAGGACCCAACCAACAGGGAGATGGAGTACAGGAAGGAAAATCACACAAGGCAGACCCTGTATAAGAGCATCCTTGCTGAAGACATCTGTCTTGTGCCCTCTACTGGGGCTCAGGCTCAAACTTGACTTCCAGGCAGGTCTTTTGGTGGCTTTTCTGTGTAAAACATCCTTCCCTTAAATACCATCATTAAATATAACTCTGTTGCTTTCCTGTCTCTTCTGATGTCATGATCTTCAGGATTATGTGCACCCTTGGATTCTCATGGGTCCCTGTCCTCAATGGCTCAGCAAAAGCCAGTGGGAGTGGCACCAATATTCTACTCTGATGCTGTGGACAGGCTGGGAGAGGGGGACCATGCAATGATCCTGATGAGATGCTGTGGTCTTGTACCTTATTGAACACCCAAGACCCCCTCTTGGGGGAGGGTCTGCAAACCAGATATATATATATATATATATATATGTATAAAGAGAGAGAGAGAGAGAGAGTTATCTCCTGTGTGAATGGCTAGGGGTTTCCTGGCAGCACTGCTGGGGTAAGGCCTTGGGAGGAAGTGGCTGAAAAATCAGGAGTTTTGCCCTTGTGGAAATCATGATATTTCAGAATTTGTTTTTGTCCTCAAGAGGGTGGAAAAATCAACTAGTTAAAGTCTTCTGTGGGATGGAAAGTTCCAAAAAGAAAAAAAACACAACAACAAATGAAGGCAGAAACACTTAATTCAGCAAACTTCATTTTGAGCTCCCACAGGCCAGCCCATGCCCTCCTGAGCTGGTGGGGCATCATCAGAACCTGCTTTTATCTCTGGACCAAGCTTCATGGCCTGGGCTCTTGTGGTGGACTTGGGGTGCATAACATTGACCTGTGAAGCATCATGGGATGTTTTGTGTCAAGCTGACCTTAGACCATTCTGGTTCAGCTAAACAAGCCTAAGGCTTGGCCTCTGGGAGGAAACCAGAACTTTCTTGCAGGGAAAATACTACTTCTGCAGAGGGTGTGTTTTCCACTAGAAAACTGCTGAGCAGTAACGTTGTAGACAAACAAGGCTTGGTTGAGCAAGAAGAATGGGTTGTCCTGAAAATGATGAGGGGTTGTGTCAGCTGTGGGAACCTCTGCCCAGCCAAGGAGTCTCTGCTCTGAGCTCATTAGCAGAGCAGTGTGGAGTCCACCACCTGTGAAGGACCACTCAAAGTCTGGTCTGGTACCCAGAGTCTGGGACAGCCACATGGAGTATCTTTCATCAGCCCAGTTTCCCGATGCAGGGAAGATGCTTAAAAGTGGATGTCCACAGTTAAGTCCATATCTTACCAGTGAGGAGATAAGGATTGCTCCCAGCTCTTCATCTAGAGAGATGGGCAGGGAGAAACTTGATG
>VWZO01003263.1:8082-34123 GCA_013396975.1 Bucco capensis
CTGACTGCCAGGACTTCTCCAATATTATTGAGAGTGGCTTGGCGACTACATCAGCCAATTTTTTTTAGGACTCTGGGGTGCATCTCATCTGGTCCCATAGACTTATGTATGTTCAGGTTCCTCAGGAGGTCACGAACCTGACTTTCACATACAGTGGGAGAGACATCACTGCCCTGTTCCCTACCTTGTGGTTTTTTAACTTGGGAGGTGTTGGGAGAGAGATTACTAGTGAAGACTGAAGAAAAAATTTGTTGAGGACCTCAGCCTTCTCCTCGTCTCTTATTAGTTCTCCATTGTTGCTCTTCAGGGGGTTAATGTTTTCTTTGACCTTCCTTTTTTCATTGATGTACCTGTAGAATCCCTTCTTGTTATTCCTTGCATCCTTTGCTAAGTTGAGCTCTAGCTGTGCTTTAGCCTTCCTGACTTCATCTCTACACCATCGGGCAGCATATTTATACTCTTCCCAATATCCCTGTCCTTGATTCCACTGTCTGTGTAGTTCCATCTTGCTTTTTATTTGACCAGCAGGTCTTGACTAAGCCATGCTGGTCTCTTCCCTTTCTTACACCTGGGAATCAAGAGCTCTTGTCCTCTATGGAAAGTGTCCTTAAAGGTCTGCCAGCTCTGTTGTGTTTTCTTGTCCCTGAGGACAATTTCCCAGGATATCCTGCTGAGTAACTCTTTAAAGAGCTGGAATTTTGCTTTTCTGAAATTCAGGGTCCTGACTATGCTTCTTGGCTGATTAGTAACATATACACATATATGATGCCAGCAGGACTAGGTAAGTGATGGTGCCCCTGTATTCAGCACTGGTGAGGCCACACCTTGAATACTATGTTCGGTTTTGAACCCCTCACCCCAAGAAAGACATAAGAGTTGCTAGAGGATGTCCAGAGAAGAACAAAGCTGGTGAAGAATCTAGATCAGAAGTCCTAGGAGGAGCAGCTGAAGGAAGTAGGGTTGTTTAATCTGGAGAAAACAAGGCTTGGGGGAGGCTTTCGCACTCTCTACAACTACCTGAAAGGAGGCCGTAGTCAGGTGGGAGTAATGTCTTCTCCCAATAACAAGCAAGAGAATAACAGGAAATGCCTCAAGTTGCACCAGGGGAGGTTTAGATTGGATATTAGGAAAAATTTCTTCCCTGAAGGGGTTGTCAAGAACTGGAACAGGCTGCCCATGGAAGTGGTGGAATCACCATGCCTGGAGGTATATATTTAGAAGACACATAGATATGATGTTTATTAACATGGTTTAGTGGTAGACTTGGCAGTGCTAGGTTAATGGTTAGATGTAATATTAAAGGTCTCTTCTATCCTAAGATAAGTGATTCTATAATTCTGTATTCTTCCAAGTGAAAACAGTTAATAGTTTAACATAACTCAGCCTGAAAATAGTCTACAGGGTATGACAGATATACAATATGGAATGCCAGCTAGTTTCTATCTGAGCTGATGCATTGCCGATTTTAATTTTTGACCAGAATTTTTCTTTTGTGCCACTTTACTCTGGCCAAAATCAATTTTGTATGGAAATTGTTTTGCAGCTTGTGTGGAATGAGCTTGTGGTTTTGATTTTCTTCCTAATAAGATGGTCTAGCATAGTAATTGTGAAAACTGACTTTACCTGATGCCTTTTGTGGTCCTTTTGTCAAACTGAAGAAGTAAGTGTTGTTTGAACACTTTGCCCAGAAGATGTTTTCATATATGAAAACCCAAAAAATCTGTATGTATTTTGTAGCTTGGCAACCAGATGTGCAGACACTGCCTGGGAAATGCTGATCCTCCATTTCATTAACCTGTATGTCTTTAATGTAGAGAACACAGTTATGCTGTGTTGTATCTTTTACCTGCTTAGGTAAGATCCTGGGTGAGAGAATTGAAGTTATCTTTAAAAAAAAATCATAAAGTCACTCATCTGTAATTTGAAAAACAGAAGTATTAAAAAGTTCAATGTAACTGAAATAGAAGTACTAGTACATTATTAAAGCTGCAAACAGCTTCCTTAGTTCATGATGTCCTGGCTGCTGCTTTTTTCCTATGCTAAGCAGACTCTGATCTGAAAGAAAGACATTGTGTGTTCGACTTTAAAGATCCAAAGTCATGTAGGCAAGTACATCTTCAGAAACACCACTGGTGTTCCTAATAAAGTTTTTCAAAGGCAAGATTTCTTTCTGTTTGAACTCAAAATTCTGCTAGAATTGCTTATGAGCAAAACTCAAGAGCCATCAATTAAAAAAAAAAAAAAAAAAAAAANAAAAAAAAAAAAAGACTCCATAATATTATCATATAGTTATCTTGTTGATATGTATTGGAAACCCAGTCCATCATCTTCAGAGGCAAGGTGCTTATATCTGCCGTTCTGTGGCTGAAAGTTTTCAAGCTGGGGTGTAGCTTAATTAGTGATTTTATTTGTTCTTTTTTATTTCTTTTTCCCCAGAATGACCCTTGAGTCTTATCCACATCCTTATGCTATGATCAGTGAACAACAACAACAAAAGGATAGAAAATGAAGCTCCTAGCTGTAAGAAATTATAATGGCAGTATTATATATAGCAAGATAAAAGGCACTCAAAAAGAAGTACTCAGGAGCACCTTTTTTCTTTGATAGAACAGATTCCATTTCCAAATCTGCTATCTATGATCAGTCATTAAAACCTTAATTTAGCACAACTGAACCCCTTCTGAAATCTCTTTCATAAAAAGTCTGAAAAGGAGAAACTAAAGACTATTCAAACCTTATCATGAGATAACTTTGGTTCATCCCTAAGTTTTTTGGAAAAAAAAAATCACTTGAGTGATTTTTGTCATTGTAAAAGCAACTAGATTAGTAAACCTTCTGCTTAATACCTATTGGAGAAATAATCCTTAAATTCATTCTCATCCAATTTTTATTATTCTGGAAGAAAGAGTTTAGTTCCAAGTATTTGTGTCATACAATTTTTGGGTTTGTAAACAGTCTTCTTCTTACACAGAGCTGAGTAAATTCAAATTAATCTCCATGATTATGTTAAATTTATGTTCAAAGTGGAAATGAAATTTAAACTGCATAAATATTGTTCTTCCTAAGATTTCCTTTAGGCTTTGTTACCCTTGAGTACAACTAAAATCTAGCTTGTTTTTTATTGCTTTAAGCTGGAGTTGCTGCAAACTTTTTTCATCTGAAGCATAATGCTATAAGCTCTTCTTTATGAAACCTCATCAAATTCCTTGGGCTCTGGGTATACAAACATGCACAATGCTTAGTCCTGGCCCTTTGTTCAGAGTAGTATTTTTTTTTGTCTTCTAGCTGTGACAAATATATTTGTGTGCTTTAGCTTTCTATTTTTGATACAAAGACCACTGTTAGCAATACTCTTTCATAGAGTTATCCAGATGAAGAAAGTAAGAAACCAGATGTTTTTGAAGATACAAGATGTAATTCAGGGTGCTGTGTTTAAGTCCGTTTTCTCTGGAATCTACGCTTAAGTGCAATTAAGGGTAACATTTCAAAACAATCTGTTCTATTTCTGGGTGACTAGTATAATGCTATGCTAGCCCTATCCTGCAGCACCCTAGGTCACTTGTCGGGGTACAAGTCAAAAATACTCCTTGGAGAAGTCTCTGATGAAGAAACTAGAGTTTTCAAGTGGAGATCCAAAGCCTGGAAGTTTACCAACATTTGTCTTAAGAAGAATATATCAGTAAGATACAAGACTAGTGCCATTAAAATCAGTGACAAAATTCATTCCACTCACTGTGATATTCAACACAATATGGAAATGAAAAGTTAATTTTTTTATTGACTGATATGTTTTGAAGTACTTATTGGAAAAAATGAGTTATGGTCCTATGAATACAAATTCTAGGTTAAGATAAATATGCAGTAGCTGAAAATTTTTACAGTATACTACTAATTGGGAAGTTAGGTAATAGGGTGACTAGACTAAGCAAAAAAATTTGGAAAGATTTATGGATGTGTGTCCTGGTTTGACAAGAAGAACTAAGAGTTTGTTAGGGTCAAAAGAACAATCTCTTTGAGAGGACCATCCAGATGCCCTCTCTCCCCAAATGGGGACAGCAACATTAAAATAAAACACTGGGCCCACAAATAGTGAATTATAAGAATAGCTTTATCTATATTTAAATACTATAACAATATGAAAAGAGAAATGATAGGGAAGTAAAAGTCTGTTAGTTGAGAATACTTCAGGCCTCCTTAAATTGTTAGGATTACACAGGTCCGGTAAATCGGACACAGGCCTTAAGGTCTATAAATCACCNAAAGAAAAAGTTTAGAACATCATGTTAAGGCAAATGGTGAGAGTATGAGACTGTGTGTGTATTAGTATCAGAAAAATTGTGGTGAAAGAAACATCACTGGTATGTTGAATCTCCAGCATTAAAAATGTTCATACTTGTTTTGATATTGATGAATGTTCAAACTGTTACCATGTTACATAGCACTTTGGATGTATTGTGATACTTCTTAATACCATTGCTACCCAAATTAAATTAATGTTATATGACACCCCTAGTGCTTTCAGTGCAAAACAACAACTAAGAGCCTGCTGAAGCACAGTGTTTTCATATATCTCTGATGACAAGCCCTCAGGACTCGGATAAGAGGAGGCTGAGAGTGGTCATTTGGTTCATAATAACTTCTGAGCAGCATTGTCCACATAGCGTTTAAATCGGCTATAATGACTAACTAAAAAAAGCCATATCCAGGCTCTGTGCTCTTCATAAATAGCACAGAGATTGATTTCCAAGACTGCTTTTGAAGGAGGGGAAATGTTATTTTTGGGTGATAAATGGGATTAGTGTTCTTTGAGAGACAGTGGTATCAGGTAAAAATCTGCATCTTTTTTGTTGTGATAGTAATGTCATTTCAAAATATAACTTTCCTTTCTCTTTACCCCTGATATTCTATACTGACATTGTGCCAGATGTGTTACCTAATCAGCTTGCTTACTTTGCCTCTGAAGAAGTCACATGTATATAGTGTCATTTTACCTAGGGAAAATTGTCTTTTACTAGCATATTTTACTCTTCAAAGGTGTAAATTCTTTTTGTGAAGCATTTTTTACTCCTGGAGGAAATATAAATTGACAGAAACATAAAACATTTTCTACCTTTTTCTCAACCTCTTTTCATTTTAGTATTTTAATCATTCATCAAATGATTCTTCTCAGCAAAATTATGTCAGTCAGGCTATCTATAAAGATACATGTATCTATAAAGATACATGAAAATTGCAGTAACTGTTAACTTATAAGAAAATGCTGCAATTAATAGTACATTATTGATCTTTTCCTGAGCTTAACTCATAGCAAAATCTAAGATTAAATCTCTAATGCATTTCTAACAGTAAAATGGTTTTCAGTCTACATGGAATCTTATTCATTCATATACCAGTTACTGTTAACTAAGTTCAAGAACAGAATGTATTTATTTTCGCATGTATTTTTCTGATGTTCTAGAATAGTCTTTTAGACCGAAAATTAGCATGACCTTATGAAAATGAAGTTAGGGAATCAAAAAATATTTTGCAAAAGAGTTTATTTCACATAGATGTATATTTTCAGAGAGAAGACAAGTACAAAATCCCACAACTTCATATAGAAGTCAGTGGGAGTTCTGACCTATATAGACTTACGCTATTTTAACCATTGTATTTCTATGTCAAACTATGTAATGTAAATTATTTTTTTATTTGAGTTTGGTCTCTGCATATGAAATATTATTTGAGAGAATTTTTATCGTATATGTGAATCTAAACTAATCTTGTTCTATCAGCACAGTGAATTAGCTCATGTCTCTTAGGACAGGATTTAAAGTACGAGTTGTCTGCCTCTGGGAATGTCTCCTTTTTTTGTTAGTAACAGATAAAATAAGCGTAACTAATACTCCTGGTGACAAAACTGTATTTCAGTAAACTTGCAGAACAAAACTAATTAGATTACATGGTCTGTAGGAATGAAATAGAACCAGAAGTGTAAATGAAATACTTATAAAATTAGATAGATGATGCAGTCCAGAACTCTTCCATTCCTGTTATTTTTCTCTATGCAAATTTGCAAGAGTTTAACAGAAGAATTTTGAGACCTTGTAAAAGCTTGACATTTCTTTTCTTTTTGTTCTAGCTCTTAGTAAGTGCATTCAGTTTTCTGTTAAGAACTAAAGAAAAAAGGTACAAAGAGGACAACAGTAGTATACATTACTATTTCACTATTAATTAAAATAACTAGGTGTTTTGCGTCAGTTGTTGGTTAACCCTGGTTGGCAGCTATTTACCGATTTCCAGGAAAAGTAAGGAATCATTGTGTGTAGCAGTTCCCCCTTCTTTCCCCCAGCTTTATTCCTGAGCATAATGTCATATAGTATGGGATATCCCTCTGGTCATTTGGGGTCAGCTGTCCCGGCTGTATCCCCTCCTAGCTTCTTGTGCACCTCCAGCCTACTTGGTGGCAGGGCATGAGATGGCCTTGACATTGTGCAAGCACTGCTCAGCAATAGCTCAAAAATTGTGTGTATCAACAGTGTTCTGGTCACAAGTCCAAAATACAGCACCATACAACTGCTATGAAGAAAACTAGTTCTACCCCAGTCAAAATCTGTAGAGTGTCTGAAAGGAAGGGACAAAGTGAACAGGCAAAGCATTAACGCAAGAAATAGAAAATAGGTGGCTGCAATAGTCTGACCAGAAGAGTTCAAAAGTTCCTGTGTAAGCAACCAAACAGCTGTGACATACCTATAAATGCACTGGCATAATAAAGCTTGTAATGGACTGGCCACTAGCACAGTGTGTTTTGGCATACCTTCAATGGTTATCATGGATAAATACACAGCCTTGACATTATTGAGAACTGGGCCTATACATGGTTCTCTTCTGCAGGTCCTCAGAATTGCACAGAGTTTTTGTATGTCTGTCAGTGTCCTTTAAACTTTTATATTAAAAACAAGCAAATGCTATATCTTTATATGAGATATGACACTTCAGTAAAGTGAAGTTTCACCTTTTTGCTTTGTAATGTGGATATCATCATTATGTTGAGCTGAACATCAGTGCAGTTTGTTCTTGCCTGCCTATCAAGAAGAGCAATTTCATGCAAAGCCTGGGGTCCTCTACAGAGGGCTAAACCAGCATATACATGCATAATTAATTGGAATTTGAGTGTAGCTTCTCAGGTTGCCATCATGAAAACTGTGTTAGGTTTATTCTTTAATACGTTGATTACAATAGATTACCCAGCAGCAGAGAACGCCAGGCACAGCTGAGCAACTTTTGCTATGCTCATAGCATCAGGACTGCTGCTCATACTTTTGAGAAGGTGAAAAATGTTCTACTGACAATGCTGAAATTGATAAAGCAGAAGGTAGAAATAAAAGGGAGAAATAAAAAACAGAGGCAGATTGTTAAATCCTATTTAATCCTAATTTCTTTTCTTCTCTTTCAAAAGACTATGTAAATACATTGTCAACATTTTCCTTTAAATTAATGAAGATAGTTATTTTGCTGTATCTCCTGCCTTGAAGATTCTCTCATTTTTCTTAGCCAGGTCCAGTAATCATTACTTGCTTTATATGTAATCCCTGATCTAGTCTCACCTCCAAGATCCCAGTAATGCAAGCTAAAATTGTTCCAGTGTGTTTGCTTCTTGACACCCTCTCCCTCCAATGTTTGTATGTTTTTGAAATCAGCATTCTGAAAGGATATGAAAACACCATAGGGAATCATAATTTTGTGCTATTGAAGTTGTTTGTCAGTGAATTAAAATTCAGAATGGAAGTTTTCAGTTAATTAAATATGAAAAATTACCAAAAAGTGCAACAGGCCCTGTTATTTTGATATTAAGTTCCATTTATTTGACACTGCACTTTCAGCTTTCAATATTATGCAATTTTCTGCATTAACAATAAAATCTAAAACACAAGAAAGAATGAAAAGCTTGTTCTGATCCATTAACCATGGAAAGGTAAAATCTTGCAGTTTAGCCCTCTTCTACAAACCAAAAGTCATTGACTAAATTTTCAGGTTATGGCCTCACAGTCTCCTGTAGCTGGAAATAGAATAATTGCTGCTGTAACTATTTAAATGCATTCCCTGTGATCTAATTGCTTTTGCTTTAAATGATTATGGCCATTCCTTATTTAGCATGCCCAAAGCATCCACTTAGACTTCCATGTTTCATTTTTGTTTTCACTTTAGGATAGATTAAAATGTTGTTGCACTCTGAAAAAGGAAGTTAGGACTAAGAATGTGTAATTTATTTGAAACTCAAGTAAATACTATTTAGGTTAGTGTCCAGATGGTTTGAAATAGGTCTTTAAAGGCACGGACTACAACTTAGTGTAGGCTACCAGTGCTGCTTCTTGCTGCCATTGAGCATTCCCTATATCTGTGCAAATATTATGCACTTCAGGGTAGCAGTGTACAGCAAATAGAGTTTATGCACTGTTCTAATGGGGCACTTTTTTTGACTGCTGGGTTGTTGCATGGCCCTAAAACTATGTGAATTGTGGCTGAGTGCTGTATCCTGGTGTATCAAAGTTTGCAAGTATCTGCAATCGTGCAAATTTGATTCCTGAGTGACTCTGCCTTTGAAGGATAATAATTTCTGGCATCTTAATCTCCCTTCTCTTAGTGCAGATATCTAAAACTAAAGGCTATGGTTGTATTCGATTTTGTGAAATCCATCATGCAACTTTTAACTTGGCTGAGCTCTGCAGCTCCATCCAGCCACTTCCTCCCCCCAGCTTCCAAGGAAGATAATTTACCCCACTTGGTTCTATTTCAGTTCCTCTAATGGTAATCTCCGGGTCTGAGTGGCTGAATTGCTTTCTATTTTGTCCTTTGTGAGCCTCCTTTTGCTGATCTATAAACAGGTTGATATTTGCTCTAAGAAACACCTTGATATGCACTTCTGCAGTGAGTCTGGGAAACATTACTCTCCAAAGACAGTAGCTGAGGTACTCTTTGAAACTGAGAAGCCCTAGCACCTACCTTGACAGAATTGACTCAGGTTTTAATTTGAAATTTCAACCTCAATGCTAACCTTTATATTGTGTCAGCTTTTGGGTTTGGAATTTAGCCTTCGATCATACTTGGGTTTGTTTTTATAACCAAAGCAGGAGAATAAAATCATTTGAAAGGAAAACTTAAATCAAATTCCTAAGATGGAATGGATTATGTTACTAAGCACTCCCCAAGCCACTGTTTTTTGATTATAAGTAAGAAAGCAATATGATCAGCAGCTGACTTGTTGATGTCTGTCTTCACTTAAAAGTCAGAGCTCAGGCATTCATTTAGAGGACTGAATAGTTATTTCACTAGAGCCTGAACAGTTCTTCTGACACTCGCAGTTAATATTGATACTCTGTAGGACACAAAATATTACTAGAGAAAGGATGCATGACGGCTGATTCTGCTTTGAATGGAGTGAATGGAAGTTTAACCATTGCTTAGAAAAGAAGGAGGAATAGATCCAAAAATACTCAATTGTGTTTTGAAAAACACTGAATTGAAAAACATTAAAATGTGTTTAATGGTTGTGTATCTGTACAATACAGATTTACTCATGCCATTTTGACTATATTTTAAAAAGGCAGTCTCTCTTATTTTCTAGACCATTGCCTTGTTTTTAGTCTCTCCATAATTAGTTTCTATTCATAGAGCAGATCAAGAGTAGTAGCTTACAGATGTCAAAAAGATGCATGTTTTCTCACAGATAAGTGCTTTCTTCCTTTAACAATACTTCATTATTAATGCTTTTCAAAAGACCACAAGAGGTATAGACTTTAATTTCTTCTGTATGATAAATAACAGACATTTGGTTTTTGCTTTCATTTTTAAGTACTTCAGGCTCTGCTACAGAAAAGAGAAATGGACTATATGTATCTAGATGTACACATAAAGATTAATAGAATTGAAATATTCATTATTTTTTTTTTAGTCACCTACCTCACTATGATGGATCTCTAAAACAAGCGTTGTTTTTTACAAAGTGCACTTTTTTTTTTCATCTTGGAAAAACATTTAATCTCTAACTTAACCTCTCACTACATAATTCTAAATTCCCTTGTGTTATAAACTCTCCTTCTATGTCTCAAGAGGTTAGGTAATTTACTGCTTTTGACTCAATAAAGTTCTTACAGGCAGTTAAGGCTACAGAAATGTTGGTAAAATAATATGTGAGATTAAAAGAAAAGAGGTGATGAGTAGAGTTACTGTCACCCTAGTCACAAAGTTTAGTGTTTAAATGTGTGTTCCTGTGAACTGTATTCTGTATGCTAGTATTCTTCTATGTTCTGTTCTGCACAAATTCAGTATCGGTTAAAAGTCCTTTGTACCTGCAGATAAAATGTACCTATTCCCTTTTAATATGATGCTAATAATGAAGTGGTAAATGCATAAACCAAAGTATTTATGGCATGTATTCTAAATACTGTGTTAAGTAAATAGTATTCTAAATACTGTGTTAAGTATAGGAAAAAAAAATACACCATGAATACTGAGAAACTTATATTTAAAGTGTGAGCCCTTTTATAGAGCAACAGCAACCCCCCTGTAAAATGGCCTCACCACACTACCATAAAGATTAGATAATAGCAGAAGTATTCTTTGTTTATAGTATCCCATTGAACTTTTAGTAGCGAGTTTTGTATTTTTGCTATGCAAAGTTTTTAAAAACATTAATTTCACTCAGCCTTTATATTGTATGTTCCATCTTGGACTGTAAAGGGAGGGAGGGCTTTCTTCAGTTTTCCTATTAAACAGTTATGTTTAGTGTAAGGAGTCAAATCAACAGCTTTAATCATTAACAGGCCAAAGAACTGTTAAAGAATAAAAAAAGTCAGTCAATACAGTTTAAAAAAAAGCTATACTATCCAATGATATAATACTGTGCATTTATACTGTTGTACTAACTACAAAAATCTAAACCAGTTTATAATATCATAAAATTACGTGGGTACTTACCATTTTAAATGAAGCATCAAGTGGAAAGTCCCCAAGGTGTAATCAATAATTGATTAAAGTGATAAGCCTTTTTGGCATTCTTTTGAAGTGTACAATCTGAAATTAGAGGAAATTTACTGACAGTTGTATATTTTGTTGAAAGAAAGATTCATCAGACATTTATTAAGAACAAAACCTGTGTCTGTTGCCTTCTACAGAGTAGGAGAGCAAATTATTCTGAAAATGTCTTTCAGCTGGGTAACTATATAACTTATGCTATGCTACATGAAAGAGTTCAGATTCCATTTTGTGAAGCAAGATTCCAGTGCAATGAGTGAAGGAAACGGAGTAAGAGGAGGACAGATGGGTACCAAAACATTACAGCCTCCATTTTCAGTACCTGTGTGTTAACTGCCATAAATAAATTTATTTTCATTTACTGAACTAGGAAAATCATAGATTATGAACTCAAAGCATTGCAGGGCCCCAAACTACTCTCTATTGAAAGCATGTATTTGTAATGGTTAATAAGAGTTCTAGATCGGCTACATCTAAGAGTAAAATTTTCTGCAGGCAAGAACCTCACCCCCAGTCCAGTCATTTTATTCTGTTAGGCAGATTTAAACATCTCTTTTATTCAGTGTGGGGAAGACTTGTTGGTTATTCTGACATTTTGGACAGCTGTAAAGCTTTCCTTGTAGATCAGAAATGGGCTACTGAAGTGATGCAATGAGTGCTAGGGGGCTGCTCCACCATGAAGGCTTCAAGTGGCCTGGAAAGGAATTGAACCTGCAGAGCCCAGAATGAAGGCTTGAGAGTGCAGGAGACCACTGTCTCTGCTGAAATAGCCTTGAATTGGAAGAGAAGAATGGTGGATTAGAAAAGTAAAACAAATTTACTATATATATACACCAGCAGTCCTTAACAGCTGCATGTCACAGCTGATCTGTCACATACTTAACCTTGACTTAATTTGATCATCCCTGTGGTTAAACAGGAAGTTCAGCTGTGAGCAAATAATTTCTTAACACCCCTCACCTCACTAGTATCTGCCAGCTTGTTGCTGATACTGTTGAATTTTTATAGGAACACCTGTCCATTAGAAATTGGATAATGATTTACATTTAGTTTAGAATTTCTTGCAATTAGTGGACTTTCAAAATTGTAAAATGCAGGTAGAAATCACCTTTTTATTCAAAATATTTGAAAAATTAATATAGGTCAGAATATGTACTTGCTCTCATTCATGTTGAATTTATATCAAAAAGTTTTCTTGCATAAAGGCATTGCATGACTAGCCACTGTATTTTAGTGTGGCAAATGTGAAAGTGTGAAAAAGTCTGTAATTCAAAATCTTGGAATTGGCTTTTTGTCATATTTTATTCTGGGTTTTTTAAAATTTTCCTACAAAGTTTGAATTAAAAATTCACAATTTTCTTAAATCTTTCAAAATGATTTTCTAAATATGACGGAAGAAGGTTTAGCTTGGTTTTGTAGCTGAAGTGAAAGACAAATCATTGCTTGGTTTCTTTCAGTTAAAAAACTTTAGCAATCTGAATCTGGTTTCAGAATGGCTCTATTCATGCTGTTGCAAATACACTAGTTTTCATTTATTTTCATTAAAATGTTTTGAGTTGCAGAACCAGTAATACAATTGCCTCTCTGTTCTTGTTTGTTGGGGGTTTTTTTGCCACTAGGACTTCTTACAAAATTCCATATCTCCACAGTTATTGAACGTCTTCCCCTCCCCTACCAATCACTCATTTTCCAGCATGAGCTTGGAATAAAATAGACAT
The DNA here is from genome assembly GCA_013396975.1 of Bucco capensis. Lineage (NCBI taxonomy): Eukaryota > Metazoa > Chordata > Aves > Piciformes > Bucconidae > Bucco > Bucco capensis. Next base: position 20,814 of record VWZO01003263.1, read on the forward strand.
GTAGTAATAAGCAGGTAGGAGATAAGCTGTACAGCTTTCTTAAGCTATCTATCTGAAAGAAACATTTTAAAATCTTAACCAGGGCTAAAACAGTGAAGAACTCTTTCAGATTTTTGTGGTTTAAAGATGGAAAGGAATTGTAACTTAATCATTTTGAAACCAGAGTTGCTTTGGAAATTGAACTAAGATTGGAATTTACAATTTACTAATACAGTTCTTTTAAAAACAAACAAGCCTGCAACAACAAAGGCACTCTTAAAGCCTTATTAGAAGTAATGGCCACTAATATATCTGCCCTAATATATAACCCTTCAGCCCGCTGAAACCTGGAAGCTTTTAGCATCAGGAATATCTTGATACTAGTACAGAAAAGCAGTATAAAGATTTTGACCTAGATAAGTTTGACTCGAAGAGAAGATGGTCCAAGGAATGGGAAAAGCCCATCTGCTGTCAATACTTATCAGCAGTAAGTTTAAATGATGTGCAATTTCATTTATATGTTTGATTTGTATTCAGCCCAGACTGAAATTGTCTTTTTTCAAACTGATCACTTTAAATTCCCTTGAGGAATGCTTTTAGAAAAGAGAGCAATCTTGTACAAGGCTCTTGCTGATCACTGAATTTGGAGCTTCTTGCCCTGATGTGGAGAGAGAAAGAATGTGTATGCACTGCAGAGAAGAGGGTCTTTTGTTAGAAATCCTCATCTCTTACATGCAGAAGACTGTTACTCAAGTGCTAAGGCTAATCCAAGTCACAGCAAAGAGGGAATCTCTCTAAAGTAGTCAAAACTCAAGTGGTCTTGTTTCTACCCATTATAAAAGATAGTATTCTGGTTTAAATGCTTCCTTGAGCTATCAGCCCTGCGGTTTTAGTTCCACTGCTCTGCTTGGAGAAAGAGTTCACACATATTAGCTTATTAAGGTAACATAAAAAGACTGTGAAACAGCTGTGGGGCATACATGTCAAAAGAAAAGTCACAATCTTCTGTACAGGTACAAATAAGAATAAATACCCAGTATATTCACTGCTTTTGGGGCATCTGTCAGAAGCTGAATATCCAGCAAGATTCCCATATAGGAAATTACCCTTAGCAAGGAATTGTTCCTTTCCATACTTTTGTCAGTCAGCCAATGAGTTGAGCTACATCATCTAAGCTGCAAGTTGAAAAAAGTGCACATGTATGAAACATGTATGAAATATGTATGAATGAGTCTAATGGATTAGTTCAGCTACTAAGATCAAGAAAAGAGCACATTCCATTCTGTTAATGAAAAACCTTTAAAATTAGTTACTTCAGTCTGGTTTCATTTCAGCAATGTAAATTACTACAAATGAGAGACTGGATTATGAATGTAATAGTGTAACCTGTATAGTTGGTGAAACAATATGTCAGGAAGAGTTTGAAGGGCCTGGGAGTTCAGAATCCTCACCTCAACTTTATGTGTCTCAGTCCAAGTGTGACTGGCTACAGGGAGAGTAGTGTGTGTGTTTCAGCCATCCTCTTCACCAGAACCATGCTAGCCTCTCCTGGCCAAGTCTCTCAGTTTATGTACTGGGCACGACATCACATGGTATGGAATATTCCTTTGGCTAGCTTTGGTCAATTGTCCTGGTTGTCTCTCTCCCGACAGGCACAGTCTGAAAATCACTTGGGGTCTTCTGTGGCCCCTGGTGCGATAACTGTGTCGACAGCAGAGGGAGCATTAAACTCACTGCCCACGGTAAAGTGTGGGGAGTGATACCCATGTTCCTATAATCCTTGTATGGGTAGGATGTGCTCATTAGCCTTCTGGCAGTCATCCTAAGAGAAGGAAAACTCTGATTCCAAACCCGGGCAGATGGAGCTTGTTTAGCCCTGCAAGGCCTTCCATCTAAGAGAAGGACACTCTAATAAAACCTCCGTCCTAAGGACTTCACTGCCAGTGTCCAAGCTTGCTCGGCCCTGGCAGATGAACCTTAGGACTAAAGGGTGGGTCCAGCTCTGCGCATGCTGTGTCTCACCTAAAAAAAATCCATTGTGCAGGCTCGAGGGTGCTATCCGGTATCCTCTTTTTATCAGCGCGCTTGTAAAAGGCTCTGATGAAGAGCGTGGGTGGAGCCCTCCCTGGATCTTCATTCGCGAAGCCTAGCCATACACTCTCTTCCCAACTTCTTGTGCCCCCTTCAGCCTTGTTGCTAGCAGGGCATGAGAAGCTGAAAAATGCTCAACTTGGTAGAAACACTACTTAACAACTTAAAAGCATCAGTGTGTAGTCAACATTATTCTCATCCTAAATCCAAATCACAGCACTGTACCACCTACTAGGAAGAAAATTAACTCTATCCTAGCCAAACCCAAGACAGTATTGCAGTGCAAAAAACCATGTTATTCTTATTTCCACCACAGACAGATACACATACAAAACACTGAGTACATGCACAAATAAGGTGCTAGGCAGACAGGCTTGTGTAAGGAACCTGATTTTATGATGATGAAAGTTCTGCAGAATGGCTATGTGATATATCCTCCTGCTTAGCAACAGGAGAGGGGTGTGTAACTAAAATACTTATTAGAACAATGAAGATTGTGTTTAAAGCATGTTCATTTTCCTCAGCTCTCTTTTCCCACAAAAATATCCAGTTTACTGAAAATTTGTCACTGCATAAGATGGTGTCTGGTGTATGACTTGTTTCATGCTGTTCCTGGGTTTGGCTAGAATAGGGTTAATTTTTGCACAAAAATCTGAAAGGGGCTACACTCAGGATAGGCAACTGAATCAGTCAATAAGGTATTCCATGCCATACTGATGTCATGCCCACCATATCGTGGTGGGACTCGTGTGGGGAGGCATGGGGGGTTTGGGCACACATATCGCTTCTATGTATATATTACTTCATAGTTTACATGTAAATCTTGTTTCTCTGCTCTATTAAGCTCTCTTTACCTCAGTCCACAAGGTTTGGCATTTTGCTTCTGATTCTCCTTCCCATCCCACCATATTTGTGCTATCTTATTCTCTTGACACCATCCAAAAGGAAAGGTGTCATTTTATGCCTTTGCATGGGAAAAAAGGCATTCACTGTGCTTGACTTCTGCAATGCATTTAATCAAGCCAGAGTAGTTCAGTAGGCTTTACTACTAATATTTTTAAGCAAACAGAAAACAGTAACTGACCATTATCATACTTGCTGTACTTTAAGCTAAAGACTATCCTCTTTTTATCAGTGTGTTTGTAAAAGGCGCTGATGAGGAGCGTGGATGGAGCCCTCCCTGGATCTTCGTTCGCGAAGCCTAGCCACGATGACAACTTCCTTTTGGAAATGTCAGATATTTCAGCAGAAATTTCATTCCTAGAAGATCCTGAATTGCAGCCCTATTATGCAAATTTTATCCTTTCAAAGCTGAACGAAATTTACCCAGTTCTAAACCTTAAACCTTTTGTGAAATACCTCTATTAAAACATGGCCTCAGAGCTAGGAAAAAACCCACCCTGCTAATCTAAACTAGTCTAATAAAGAGTACTGTGTATGTTGATCTGTATATGACAATGTAAGGATGATAAATTCAAATATAAATATCCATTTCTGTTATAATGACTGCTGTATGTTGTACATAGGGCATCTGTATGCTGCCTGAGATTAAGTGGTTGCAGTGGCAGCAGCAGAGTTTTGACCTCTTGTTAAATAGCTGTTCCTTGCAAAGTTTGTTCCACCCTTACTAAACTGAAACTCTACTGTGTTTAGATTAAATAAAGACCTAGGTCCTGTCCTGAAACCCACAGTTATTTGAAATATTTTTTTCTTAGTGCTGAAGTCAGCAGAAGCTCTCATCACAGGCTGGGGGCTCAGAATTGGCTCCTTGTGTTTGTTGAGCACCATAATTCCACGCCAGCTTGACTTCTAATTATGTTCCCTGATGTCTTGCTAAGTTTTCATCTGCTTTATACTGCAATGACAAAGGCTGAGTATATTTTAAACTGAGGTTTATCTTAATATTTTACAGCCTCATTAAAACTTTTGGCCAGTCTAGTCTGCAATTTCATCTTCTTTTAACATATTTTCATTTTCGCTGTATTGCCTACACATACTGAATTTAGAGGAGACTTTACTTCATAAAGTGTCTGCCATTGTTACAGTCATTTTACACTTTCTATCATTACTGCATGAGATTTGTATTGAGCACATAATTTAGCTTGCTGCTTGCTCTGTGTTCAGCCAAAACATGAATTCTCTGCTATAGCACTTCCATTGAAAAAAAAAAAAAAAAAAAAAAGGCACTGAAACATAAGAAGAAAGACAGGTAAAAATAACTCCTTGTCATTTAGAAAAATGCATTTTATTCTTTCAGGTGAAACAGTTCCCATTAGAAATAATCTCAAGTTGTCTGTTTTCCAGCAAGTTCTTATTTTCTCACATTATTTTGCTGCTTTATGAAATGGAATCAAATACTTTGAAAACTCAGAATCATTTAGAGTTGTAAATAACATTCATCCTCCTATCAAGTACTAAATAATAAACCATTACTGTTTCACACTGCTGGAAATAAAAATAAGCTCTGCTATTTGTTACAAAAAAGAAAGTTCTTAAGTCTTCTTTGTAAAGAAGACGACTTTTTGAAGTTTTTGAAGAGTTAATGTTTGCTTCCTATCTTTATACATCTCGAATGTATGAAAAGAAATCATTGTTGCTGGTTCTGCAGTACCAGAAATGAAATCTGAAAGTTGTTTACAAAACTAATAATTCACTCATTTCCTATTAAAGGTGAAAACACAGTATCTTTATCTGTAATGAACTAAGGTTCATTAACTTCAAAGCATTCCTACAGTGTTTTATCACATATGATTGGGAATTTATACATGTATCTATTATCCTCATACAAGCCTTGTGCTCATTTTACAGAAAAACGAAGTAAAAAAGTAATGGTTCTATAATTAACTTTACAGGAAACCAACTGGGTTCATTTTGTTGAAATCCACTTTCTTTCTGCGAAGAAAGATCATAGGTGGGGGGCAACCCAAATCTACTTGCTGGTGAGTAATCATAACTTTTATAATGCAGTCACATTTTTGGTTCAGAATGTGACAAACTGATGCTAGTTGAGCATTATCCTAGAGCTAGCCCTTAGTCAGTCCATTCAATTGCTCTTGAATCTTTGAGTCCTTCCCCCATTCACTTCTTTTCTAGAATTCAAGTATTCAATGAAGTACATTCAAGTATTAATGAAGCTATAATGGAGGATTATGGGCTCTTCAGGAGAGACAGGCAGGGCAGACAAGACAAGAGGCTAGCATTGTATGTAACAGAGTGGCTGGAATGCATGGAGCATGCAGTTGGCAATGGCAAGAGTGACAGCCTCTGGGTAAGGATTAAGGGAGGTCCAAATAAAGCAGGTGTCATCATGGGAGTCTAGTATAGGTCACCCAGCCAGGATGATGACACTGAGGAATTATTCTTTGAGGAACTAAGGGATGCCTCTAAATCAACCACCCTTGTCCTTATGGGGACTTCAGCTTGCCAGATATCAGGAATCAAAGATATATTATGATACACTATTTCTGGGCTCTGATACCTTTAAGCTGTCTTTTCAAAGCAGAAATTAACTAGTGCTTCTTCTAGACTTCACAAGCAGTTCTGGTTTTGTTGTATCTTTTCTGTAGTTTGTAAAAAAGGTTGGTCTTTGAGTGACTTCTGTCGAGGAATAATTTCTGCTTAGGGTATCAGGCCTCCTTGCTAGACATGTCTGCATGTGCTGTGGTTTTGCTATTACGCATTTTGTATTCTTATACCTTTTTTTAACCAAAGGCTTATCTGCTTATCACTAATTTCTCTCTGATTACTCTACACTGTACAGTGACACCCTAGTCCTGACTAGCAAGATACTTAATATTTCCTTAGTAGAATTCATTGCATATTTATTGTGATGACCAGGGGATAAAGTGGTTCTTATTCCCCAATAATTTAGTTCATTCTAATATTCTCTCCATATCAGTTGAGACTTTACATCCCTAGTCCTTGAGCTATCTGCTTCAATTTAATTTTTGTATGACAAAACACTATGCACATCTGTGCAGGTCTATAAATAAAAAGCAATAAGCTAACATCTTTTGCCTCTATCAAATGTTTTTCATAACATATACTCGCTATTAAACTTCTGTCTTTTTGTATCTATTACCTGTCTGTATTTCTGATGTCCCTCTTCCCCTTTTCTGGCAATTCATAGACTTTTCAACTGCAGTTCATAGAATCATAGAATCATAGAATGGCCAGGTTGGAAGGGACCTCAAAGATCATCTAGTTCCAACCCCCCCGCCACAAGCAGGGATGCCAAAACACTAGACCATGTTGCCCAGTGCCACATCCAGCCTGGCCTTGAACACTGCCAGGGATGGGGCAGCCACAACCTTTCTGGGCAACCTGTTCCAGTGCTTAATCACTCTCCTGGTAAAGAACCACCTCCCAATCTCCAGTCTAAACCTCCCCTCCTTCAACTTAAAGTTGAAGCTTAACACATCATTACTCTCTTCACTATGACTACCTCTGTGCTGTTAGGTTCACACAGACATTGCAGACCCTTTTTCTGCTGTGGTATATAAAATGTACTATCTACAGCCATGTATATTTGCTTTCACATGTATGTTTACGTCAAGCAGTATATATACATATAAGGAGAAAGCTATGGATCTCAGTAAAATCTGTCTCTGAAATGAAGGCAAGACTAAAAACCAGAATGCAACAATGGACTGAGATCATTGGCAACTCAAAGCTCTCAATGATCTAATCAGGCTACTTACTACATACTGTCTATAACAGTATCTAATATATTTTAAATGTTCATTATATACTTGTGCATGGAAAGTGAATTTCTGTATTGATGTTCTTACAACATAAATCAACGCCTTTTGAAAGATTTCATCTTCCAGCATTGGAATGCTACTCCAGACTGTTCTTGTGTTTGCTAAGTGTTTAATTAGTTTCATGAGGACTTTGCTAATAAGCATATGTTAGATGTGACACAGAAAGGAAGACTATATTTAAGCTTCCCAGAACTTCTCATTATAAGAGTTTGCGTTCAGTTGCTAGGAGCTTAGCCAAACTTTTAAGAGTATTTGGGCTGAAATGTGGGTTTGCATTATTATACAGCCTTTAATTATGTGAGGGCACACTATTCTTCTCCAACTCATTCCCTGCCTGCCTCATTCAACCCACAAGATGGATAGTACTCATTTAACAGGCAGTTTTCCAACCTGTCATTTTAAAATTTGCTTCATTCAGTTTGTGGCTCCTTTGCCTATTGCAATGTTCAAATCCTTCTCTGAATATGACACTATTGATTTCCTCGTAAGACTGATGGGGTCCATTGAAACTACAATATCTGAGAGTTCAAAAATGTTAGTGTTTCCATTTTATAACCATCTTGTGAAATGAGAAGTTATTATTATCTCTAGTTTACAATGTTTACTATGTGCGTATGTGTGTGTTTATGTGTTTATTTACATAGTTTACTATGGCACAATAATGTATCTTCAAAGCACAGACCAGTTTGGGTGCCTAATGCAAAATGATAGTTACTTTATTTCTCAAAGTGAAATTTTTTTTAATATTTTTTAATACTTGTCCAGAGCTGGAGTTTTTAAAACTAGCAAGTCAATTCACTTCACTTGTAGCTATAAATGCTTAAAACTTCAGCAAACGTAATCCTTTGTGAGTCAAACTGAGTGCTCAGAATACACAGCAGCTGCTTGTAAAAGTTTTGACTGAAGCAATTGGCCTGGGACCATGCAGGAATCAGTGGCAGAACCAAGAAGAAAATTCAGTTCTACACTCTACTTTCTTTAGCATAAGACCTAGGCCTCTTTTCAATTTCTGTAACAAGGGAAAGTGGGTTTAAAACATCAATGTTATTCTCTACACAGCTGGTTTTCACCTTCTGAATGTCGTCTTTCCTGTGCACTTCAGTAACAAGATTTTATTTTTAGATTAAAAACAAAATGCTGATGATAATATTTCATAGAAAAGTAGTAGTTAGCAGGACATATGTTAAATTATGTTACATTTTTCCCTTTATGCCCATAAAAGAAGTAATCTTAAATATTTAAATCTCACACAGTCTTTGTTCTTGAGCTTAGGTTAAAACTCGCATTGGTATTTTTACTCCTGTCACTTGAAAAATCCATGTGCTTGGGATCTACATGTTGCATCCCATACCATCGTTTATTTTAAAATTATATCAGTATTTCAGGTCCACAGTGAGATACACTGGTTTGACCTAATGACACATTTCAGAATTCTTCTCTGGTGGTTATCTTCAACACATCTTTATTGAAAAAAGTGGTTGATAGTAGAAGCTGGGAATTCCTGAGTAAATCGACTTTTACGGTGCCATTCTTCTAAGGCCAGATTTTTGAAAGGACATCTTCTTTAATGTCATTATATTAGAAGTTGATTTCGGACATAATGACCTATGGAGATGCTGGGAAGAAGGTGGAGATTGTGAATACATCTGTTTTGGAAGAAAGAAAACAAAAATCATGCCAGAAGCCCACTTTAAAGTTTGGAAATACAGAACCAAGGGGTTCTCTTACAAGGCAGTAAGGTAGATAAGACTGCTTGGGAGGCTAGAAGTCAGGCTGTGGTGGCTTTGGTGTTGAGGCTGGTTTAACCACCCCTGACTTTGTGGTCCTGCCTTCATGTGGTGCAAGAGAACTTTCAAGTATATTGGTTGAACTATGCACTATTATGGCATAGGCATACTAACTGGGAAAATAGTTTTTTCTGGATAGTTGTTCTTAACCCAGATGAGTTCATGGTATGGTTTATAGCAGAATTTCACTAGTAGTTATGATGCTAGAAAGGAAAGTCAGAAACTTAAGCCAGCTTTTCACTGAACTCTATTGATTGTGGAATTATGCATTAAGCATTGCAGTATGACACCTAACTAAAATCCTAAATCCTATCTACCTGTGGTGGTTAGTTATAAATGCTCTCAGTTCAGGTCAGGATTAACATTTTGTCTTATCTAAATCCACTTAGATGGAATCTGTGTTTGTGGCAGCAAAACTGAGATTCTTGCTCAGCTTTTATGTATAGAATGGAAAAGGATGGAGAACAGGCATTGCATAAATTCACAGGCAGTATGATGGGTGTTTTTTTCCCAGCTGAACAGTGTATTAGATTAAGGACCCATATAAATAAAACCATACACCCAAAATATTATATTAACCTAAATAAAGCTCCAGGAGAATGAATCTCAAAAGAAGAATGAAAAATTATTTATGCACTGTCATTGGGACCATATCGATATGTGATCAAGTGTGAGCCAACTGATGAGAAATCTGATCCAGGAGACAAAAGTGAGCAAACTTGTTTTCTGTGTATTTTCTTTTTTAGAACTCTCCGTAGTGTACATCTAATTAATCTTTGTAAGTGTGCCACAGGAGTTAGGAATAAGGCTACATCCTACACTTCGCTATGAACCACAATACCACAGGGAGGCACAACCATGTTCATGAACAGATTTTTCAGTACCCTGCAGGGAAACTGAGTGGTATCTCCTTAGAATCTGACTTTTTTTATTAATGGGTGGGCACAGCGGATGGATGGAAAGACTTCAGAGTTACCTTTTTTAAGAAAAGAAAAACAAGATCAGTTCCCAGAAGAACTGAGCTGGGTGGCTAATTTGTATAGTTCATTTGTACCTCATATGGCCTTTGCCATCTTCTAGGCCTGCTTCATTCACCTCTGTGTTACCAGGGGAAGGGAGTACAATAAGTAAGTACAAAGAATTTTCTAAACATTACATATCAATAGGATGCAACAACTGCAGAAACATCCAGTGTTAGGCAGAATGAAGTTTTCCCTTATTTTTTAAATGGCAGTATTCTAGTTTGTGGTTTATTACATCTAGATGGAGACAGTAGTACAGAAAATAAATTAGAAAAATCAAACCAAACCCTACGCTCAAGCAACTATTTAACTGACATTGCCTTTCAGTTCGTCATTCAAAATTTCTACTAATTTTCAGTTATACGCATGTCCTTAGTTTTATAAAACTTTGCCTTGTTATATTCATCATTAATCAGCTTTTATATGAATATAACCATACTCTTAATAAATATATATTAAAAAAAAAGAAAACTCACTGCATATTTAGATATATCCATAACTGAAGATGAAAAAGGGCGGAAAAGGGGGGAAAAGCCTAATGATTCTTTCTCAGTAACAACTTCCATGAAACTGCCTCAAGACTAATCAAATGAAGAGATTTAGTCCTGCTGAGCAGCAGTCAGTAAGAAGGTTCTAAATTAAAATTAAATGTCTTTCACCAAATGTTGTATACATCTGAGTAAGAAATTTTCTTTTCTGTATGATATTTAATAAGAAATATTTGTGTAGAAGTAATCCTTCATCAGCAGTGTTTGGAATTATTCAGTAGGTTGCCGAGAGGAAAAAGAAATCATTTAGACAATATAGTGTTGCAAGGTGACATGCAGTTATAGATCTCCATCAGTGTCAGCTAGTTAGATATTATTACATTTTGTTAAGTTCATGGAAGCTTGTTTTAATGCTGAGGACAGAAGACTGAATAATTGAAAACATATAACTGGCTGCAAAATTATTGTATGTTATGATAACCCAAGAAACAATAACTCTGTACTGTAAGATTAAAATCCAATATTCTCTCTGAGATTCTTAGTAAATAAAATACATTTCTTCTTTCTTCCAATGAAGTATGAACATGTATTCTGTGTGTATTCTTTACCAGCAATTAAAAGAAAGCTTGGTAGAATTTTCTTTCTATAATCAGTGCCACTTATCTGCGTCTCTATGACAGTGTTATTGTTAATAGGTTTTTGAAGGACTGTTGACAGATTTAGATTGTCCTGATGCAGCTATCCTGACAACACAGAGAAAAATGCACCTCAGAGAGGTTCAATTCACTGGCACTCTAGAATTTATTTCAAAAAACTTACTAGCATCAGTTTTCGCAGCTAATACCTATATTTCTAAAGTGAGCCAAAAATGTAAACAAAGTGAGAAGCCCAGAGTATATATTGAGTTCTTAGTATGTTTTTATCTCTACTGCCTGATGGCATGAAGTGGCTAGCAAACATACCTGAAGTAATCTAAGCTAGTAGGCCATCAGTAACACATAACATTCAATTTATTGGGGAAGGAGATACAAATTCTAGCATCTTGAGACTGAACAACTATATTTGTCCTAGAAGTCTGGCTGGTTGGTTGGTTTGTTTTTTAGCTTAAAGGATATTCACATTAGAGTACTTTAAGAAAAATTTTCTTGACCTTTCCAGGCACCCAGTGAACATTTTCGTTGCTTAATGAGACATTATGAGACAGTGATGTGCCTTTTCTGAGCAGCTCAGAAATTTGCTACAGGATTCATTAGCATTCACAATGTCTTAAAAACTTCAGAATGAACACTAAAGCCAATGATGGCAGAATCTAGAGCTAATGTGCTGTGGTCAGTTCTACCTGTAGTGCCTCAATTATACTTGGGAGCTAACATAAAAGTTGAGCTAAAAACATGTTAGAAAAGCAAGTTTCCTTGATGGGGCTGTAAAAATTTTGAACTTTCAGAAAATGCAGTAACTAATGCTTGGAATGGTTTATAATGTAGCTGGCAGCATGCAGTTTCTTAACTGTGGTTGACCCTGTGACATGAAATGAATTATACTTCCCCATGGGAGTGCTGTATGTAGTAGTGTCTGTGGATTCATCCATACCAAGACACTGCACAATAAAAGGAAAATTTCAGCTCTTAACAGGGAAGGAGAAAGACCCACAAATGTCTACATGCAGTATAACTCTGAAGAGATAATGGGAAATGCAGCTGGTGAATAGATTTCCAGCTGCAAAAAAGCTTTAACCTTTAGGAGACTTGTGAGGAGTGATGATCCATATTATTATTATGATGATGATCTATATTATTGCAGGCAATAAATTGGAAAGATAATAACTTAAGAATATGTAAAATTTGTAAAAGGAGTACAAAAAGCTCTCAAAAGGGTTTTTGACAAGTCAAAGAAAAAAATCCAACCTGTCCCTCCCAGTATTTTTTCTGATTAAAATATATCCTATTTAGTGTATTCATGTACTATGCTGAATCAGTCTGTGCTCCAAATGTTTTTTCATTTTAAATCACGCTTCCCATTGCACCATTCCCATTTTGTATACAAAAGCAGCACCAGCACAAAGATATAAGTACACTGGTAAGAGAATGTAAGCAACAATTCCATGAGTAAAATCTTTCTCTTAGTACCCACTAGTGAAAATGGAGCAAAATTTTGAAAAAATCACTTTGCAGTTGTACCATTTTCTGGAGCTGTTTCCAAGACAGTCAAATTCTAAATGATTTCATTAGAATCCAGTGAAACTATTAATTCTAGCAATAACTGAATGTTGAATCAAATCATTGAGTACATTAAGTACATCAAATCTGAGTGCAGATGAGACTAATAACCATTGATGGGTGAGTAAAATTCATCCCTCTGCAGAAAGGCCTTTGTGTGTTGAGCAGTAGTTTGATGTATGTTGCTGGGTAGCTGTGAAGTTAGGCAAGCATTTTACCCTTTCAAGTTTCTAAAGGCCCTCTGCAACACTAGTACCTTTCAACAAGGCCAGGACTGTCAGATTTATTTATCTCACAATACATGTTGTTTTCCATACAGTCCCAGCTGCTAAATCAGAGCCTCAAAAAATTGTTTGGTCCTAATGGTTACTGAAAGAGGTCTGAAAGCATGAGCTAAGTCTCAAAAATCTGAAATCAAATAAACAAAGTGAAAAGGCTTTAATTTCTTGACATTTGAGGGTAATTCCTACAAAAACCTGGATGTCATTTATGTGGGATTTTGGGGGCTACAGTTACAATTACAGTTGTGTGTAATGTGCACTTTCATTTTAATAGAATCACAGAATCATCTGGGTTGGAAGGGACCTCTGGAGGTCATCTAGTCATCTAGACTAGGTCATCTAGTCCAAGCCCCCTGCAGTGGGCAGGTTGCCCAGAGCCCTCTCAAGCCTCGCCTTGAATGCCTCCAGGGATGGGGCCTCAACCACATCCCTGGGCAACCTGTTCCAGTGTTCCACCACACTCATAGTAAGGAACTTTTTCCTAATATCAAGTCTAAATCTACTCATCTCCAATTTAAAACCACTGCCCCTTGTCCTTTCACTATAGGCCTTATAAATAGGTCCTTTCCAGCCTTCTTGCAAGTTCCCTATAGGTACTGGAAAGTCACTAGTAGGTCCCCCCGAAGTCTTCTTTTCTCCAGGCTGAACAATCCCAGCTCCCTCAGCCTGTCCTCATAGGAGAG
>VWZO01003264.1:0-18024 GCA_013396975.1 Bucco capensis
TCTCCAAGGTCTCTTCCAGCTGGAACTGTTGCTCACATCAGGAGCTCTCATCAGCACTCAGCATCCATCTCCTCATCCCTCCATAGCAGAGCTGGGCTGATCCTGCTGCAGGACAGCACTGCTGTGTCCTAAACAACCTCCCAAAGGTTCTCAGTTTCCCTTTTTACATCTTTTTCAGATAGTTTTGGACACCCCGTTGTGTTGCCAGGCTGGCTGGCTGCCAGCATCCACATTGAATCACAGAATCTCAGGGGTTGGAAGGGACCTCTGGAGATCATCTAGTTCAACCCCTCCTGTCAGAGGAGATTGCACAGAATGGTTTCCAGGTGCCTTTGGAACCTTTCCAGAGAAGGAAACTCCATCAGCTCTCTGGGAAGCCTCATCCAGTACTCTACCAACCTCAAAGGAAAGAAGTTCCTCCTTATGTTTAGATAGAACTCCCTATGCTCCAGTTTGTGCCTGGGCACCACTGACAAAAGCCTGGCCCCATCCTCCTGTCCCCCACCCACTAAGTATTGCTCAGCACTGATCACATCTACCCTGTCTGCTCTTCTCCAGGCTAACCAGCCCCAGCTCTCTCAGCCTTTCCCCATCAGAGATGTATTCAAGTCCTCTAATCACTTTTGTATCCTTTCTCTGTACTCTCTCCAGAAGTTCCCTGTCCTCCTTGACCTGGGGAGCCCAGAATTGGACCCAGGACTCCAGCTGTGGCCTCACTAGGGCAGAGGAGAGGAGAAGAATCTCCCCTGACCTGCTGGTCACATTCTTCTGAATGAAGCCCAGGAGATCATTTGCCCTCCTCTGGAATACTGTGTCCAGTTCTGGAGCCCTCAACACACAAAGGCCATGGAGCTGATGGAGCAGGTGCAGAGGANACCACAAGAGCACATTGCTAGCTCATGGTTGGCCTGTTGTCCAGCAGCACTGCCAGGTCTTTTTCCACAGAGCTGCTTTCCAGCCATGTCCCCCCCTCCCCCCAACCAGCAGCCAGCACCCATGGACACCCCCCTGGCCAGCTGCATCACAGCCCAGGGCTGGTGGCAGATGTGACAGAGCCTGGTGGCCCAGGGACCACTCAGCTTCTCTCAAAGCACAACTCACTGAGCCCAGAGATGTGAATGGCTTTCACATATTTCCTGATCCTCTGGAGCACAGCTTGGTCTCCATCCAGGCTCTGTGAAAGCAAAGAAAGAAAACAAATGGAGCTTGGTGGCCTTGCCAAGCGTGGCCACTGCTCCCCCAGCCCAGCTGGCCCTTGGAAAGGAGGATGCTCTGCCATGCAGATGTGCAGGGCTGCAGCCAAACTCCCAGGGCTGGGACAGGAGCATCCCCAGAGACACTAGAACCTCAGTGACCAGCTGATTCCCTGTGTTTCCCCCAGCTTTGGCTGCCCCTGGAGAGGATGGGTTTGAGCAGGATGGTAGCAGAGGGTGAGAGGCTTGGCCAGCACCTCTTTAGATCCCAACAGCTTCCAACAACCATGGAAAATTCCTCCCTGAGTCTCACAGGGGCTGTTTCAGCTAAGGGGGAGAGGAAGCATCTTGTAGCATGACCCCGCTTGTCCCTGCCACCCCAGCACGTGTCCCTGTGGCTCAGGGCAAGGAATGGTGGGAAGGAGCTGCCAGGATGCTCAGCTCTCCACGGCAGATCCACCTCCTGCTGACACCCAACAGGGACCTAAACCCCACAAATCCCACAAGCAGCTTTCCACAATCCCCCTCAACTTGTGGAAGATCTTAGCCATGGCCCCAGCACCATGGAGCTTCCCACAGCTCCCAGCAGCCACATCCTGCACTCCCTCAAAGCATTTCCCAGCCCCTGCTTCCTCCCCTCAGCATCACTCCATCTCTCCCTATTTGCCCCTCCACAAGCAGCAGGGCAAATCCAATGCCAACACAAGACCAATTCAATGCCAAATCCAAGATCAATCCAATGCCAATCCAATGTCAATCCAAGATCAATCCAATGCCAAATCCAAGATCAATCCAATGCCAATCCAATGTCAATCCAAGATCAATCCAATGCCAATCCAATGTCAACCCAAGACCAAACCAATGCCAATCCAAGACCAAACCAATGCCAACCCAAGACAAAATCAATGCCAATCCATGATCAATCCAAGGCTAATCCAAGACCAATCCAATGCCAACCCAACACAAAACCAATGCCAATCCAAGATCAATCCAATGCCAACCCAAGACCAAACCAATGCCAACCCAACACAAAACCAATGCCAACCCAACACAAAACCAATGCCAATCCAAAATCAATCCAATGACAACTCAACACAAAACCAATGCCAACTCAACACAAAACCAATGCCAATCCAAGACCAAACCAATGCCAACCCAAGACAAAATCAATGCCAATCCATGATCAATCCAAGGCTAATCCAAGACCAATCCAATGCCAACCCAACACAAAACCAATGCCAATCCAAGATCAATCCAATGCCAACCCAAGACCAAACCAATGCCAACCCAACACAAAACCAATGCCAACCCAACACAAAACCAATGCCAATCCAAAATCAATCCAATGACAACTCAACACAAAACCAATGCCAACTCAACACAAAACCAATGCCAATCCAAGACCAAACCAATGCCAACCCAAGACAAAATCAATGCCAATCCATGATCAATCCAAGGCCAATCCAAGACCAATCCAATGCCAACCCAACACAAAACCAATGCCAACCCAACACAAAACCAATGCCAATCCAAAATCAATCCAATGACAACTCAACACAAAACCAATGCCAACTCAACACAAAACCAATGCCAATCCAAGACCAAACCAATGCCAACCCAAGACAAAATCAATGCCAATCCATGATCAATCCAAGGCTAATCCAAGACCAATCCAATGCCAACCCAACACAAAACCAATGCCAACCCAACACAAAACCAATGCCAATCCAAAATCAATCCAATGACAACTCAACACAAAACCAATGCCAACTCAACACAAAACCAATGCCAATCCAAGACCAAACCAATGCCAACCCAAGACAAAATCAATGCCAATCCATGATCAATCCAAGGCTAATCCAAGACCAATCCAATGCCAACCCAACACAAAACCAATGCCAATCCAAGATCAATCCAATGCCAACCCAAGACCAAACCAATGCCAACCCAACACAAAACCAATGCCAACCCAACACAAAACCAATGCCAATCCAAAATCAATCCAATGACAACTCAACACAAAACCAATGCCAACTCAACACAAAACCAATGCCAATCCAAGACCAAACCAATGCCAACCCAAGACAAAATCAATGCCAATCCATGATCAATCCAAGGCTAATCCAAGACCAATCCAATGCCAACCCAACACAAAACCAATGCCAATCCAAAATCAATCCAATGACAACTCAACACAAAACCAATGCCAACTCAACACAAAACCAATGCCAATCCACGACCAATCCAATGCCAGCCCAGTGCCAGCCCAATGCCAGCCCAATGCCAGCCCAGTGCCAGCCCAGTGCCAGCCCAGTGCCAGTCCAGTGCCAGCCCAATGCCAGCCCAATGCCAGCCCAATGCCAGCCCAATGCCAGCCCACCCACAGCACTGCCTGCAGTGCATCATAACCAAACACAGCCCAGCCCCAGCCATCAGGAAAGGGTTAAGAGAGGCTTGGCTGCAGGTACCAGAGGCATGATAACAGGCTGGAAATATTTCGAGGGCGTGAACAGCAGGCAGGGTGAGGGATGAAACCACCGAGGAGTTACAATAAAGAGGCTCTGGCTCTCCCTCTGCCTCTGGCTCTTGCCGAAGGTTTTTGGGCTGATGTCAAGGCTGATTTCCTGACAGCAGGGTCAGTCTGGCTTTGGCACTGCTCTCTGAGGCCCTGTTCCTTGGACTGGATGCTGCAGACCACCTTTGGGCAGGATGAGCCAGCTGGGAGAGGTCCAAGGCTGAGGTGGGAGTCAAATCCCCTACCCAGAGAGGTCCTGCAGTGCAGCTACAATGGGGAGGATATTAGGGTGCCCCAAAGAACCCCCAAGCCCCCTCTCTGCACCAAATCCAGGCATGCCAGGCTCTCTGGAGGTGTGGGCTGGGGCAGATGCCAGGGATGGACACCCAGATGTCACAGGCTCACAAACCAGGCGTAGCCTCAGGAAGGGGAAACTGAGGCAGCATGAGGCACTCTGGATGTGTCACCATGAAAGTGAAGGAAGAAGTTTCTTCAAGTACTCAGGCTAGGGCAGGAAAGCCCATGGTCACAGAAGGGACTGGGGATGGACAGGGGGACTTTCATGAAGGGGTCCAGGAGCCAACCAGTGGGGTTGGGGCAGGCAGAGCCAGGCACAGGGTTGGTAAATGCAGAGGAAATGCCAGCACGGTGCTGCCCTGGTTCTGGGCATCACTGGCATCCCTAATGGAGCAGGCTGGCTGCTGGGGACATGAGCTGCACAGGAACAGCTCTCTGGAGCATGGTGCAGCCATGTCTGCAGCTCCCCCCCAGCACCCAGCACCCTCAGCCCAGCTCAGAGACCAGTCAGGGGCAAGCTGAGGATGTTGGCAGAGCTGGGATGGGAGCATGAGGGATTCTGTGGAGGAAGAGACAGATCAACACCTGCAGTGCAGCCTGGGGACCCTGAGCAGTCACCACCCCCCTGGCAGGATGCTCAATGGGGCTCATTCTTCTGCCTCCCTCCCTCCCTCCCTCGTGCTGCCTGGGAAAGGAGCTGCGGGTGTCAGGAGCTGGGATCAGGACACAGCAGTGCCCTGGGTGCAAAGGGCAGCACGTGGCAGGGACACATTCTTCTTGACACTGAGACAGGCTGAGCTGGAGCCTGGCTGCCAGCTCTGTCACCAAACATGCTGATGGCTTCTGTCATGTCACCCTGCCCTGGCTCAGAAGTGCCCAGTCCCATGAGAGCACACAGTACCCAGCTCCAACCCCCAAGGGCTGGCTTCAACCTTCCTGCCCACCCCAAAGCCCTTGGGTTCTGCTTCTGCAGCAGCAACAAGGACCCCAAAGTCACACAACCCCCAGGAGGGGACAGCTTTCTTTAATTCCAGGAGGGAAACAGAGGCACAGAGCAGCTCCAGCCAACACTAGCATGCAAGTATCAGCCTCTGGCCTTCATTCCACTTTCCACATTGCTCCTGTCCCCCCAGTTTGGGACCAGGTCCCAGATGGGGACATGTGGCCATGTCTCAAAGGCTGCAGCATCCTGGCTTTGGGACCTTCCCACCCAGCAGCCACTGGAGCAAGACTGGAAACCCTCACTCCTTCCTTGAGCTGGGATGTTGATGGGGCAAAGCAAGGCTGGGTTTGGTTCCAGAGAGCCTCTCCCACCCCCCAGACCTCCCAAAACCACTGCTGTTTGTTTCCCTTCCCTCACACTATCATCCCATCAGGGCTCAGCAGGCAATGTGGGGCTGGTTTGGGTGCATCTCCCTCTTCCCCTTGCACTCAAGCATGGAGATGCTGAAGGCCTGGCAGCAATTCAACACCCCACAAGGGTTCCCTGCAGTCTCCAATGGGACTGGGGGGGGCTCAGCCCCATGCCCCCCCTAGCACACATGACAGCAGTCACAACTTCCAGATCTCAGCCACCATCACTGGAGCTTTACTGAGCAAATCCCACAGAGACCCTTCCCCCCTGGCATTCCTAGGGGATGCCTCTCCCCCCATCCCCATTCCCCCTTCACCACAGCCTCTCTGAGCAGCCAAACAAAATTCCTGCTGCTTCCTCCTGCCTGGAGCTGCCTCCCCCATCCTGCCTGAGAGGAAAACCCATGGCAGCAGCCAACAAATGCTGCTGAGGGGTGGGATGCTCCATGGTGTGTCCCCAGATTCCCACAGCCCAGAGAACCCAGCCTGCTGCCCCCCAGGGATCCCACCAGCCCCAGCACCTGGGCCCCCCTATTCCCCCCCCAGCCCTGGCTCTCCTTCAAAGCCATTCCTTTGCTAAGAGGAGTTGGCAAAAGCCACTGGACCAGCTGGAAACTGCCTTTATTCCAGGCAGGAGAAGGGGGTCGAAGGCACCCCACCACCTCCACCCTTCCCACTAATGCTGTCAGGGACTTCAGAGGGAGGCTAAAAATACTCCTCTGGCTTTCATCACAGGGGGACACATCCCTCCCACTCCCACCCCCTCAAGGGACACCACATCACATCAGAGCTGGCTCCAGCCTAGGAACTCAAGAGTGGCCAGAGCTAGAAGGAAATGTCCCAAGCCTGGGAAGATATCCTAGCCACAGCGGGGATGTCCTGGTGGGACCCAGGAAGATGCTCTGGCCTTAGGGGGGATGGGAGGGGATGTCCTGGCCTCGGAGGAGGATACCCCAACCCCGGGAAGAAGCCCTGGAGTGGGATGCCTTGGTCGGACCCAGGAAGATGCCATGACCTAGAAGGTTGTGTCCTGACCCCAGGTGGCACCTGGAGGTGAAAACAAAACCTTTAAAGCAGCGTTTTGCCCATTTCTGCAGCCCTTAGCCCCCCTAAAGCACATGCTTAGGGCTGTTAAGAGGATGCAAACGACGACCCCGAGTCGGGGGTCCCAAAGCACCCGCTTTAGGGTGACCCCAGCAAAAGCCTCCCGAGGGTCTCGGGGCGGAATAGAAAGCTAAGGAAGGGAAGTATCCTCCCACCCCGCAACCGCGGGGAGGGCTGCTGGTGCTGGGCCAGCACCCATGGGTGCCAGGGGCTGCCCGGGAGGGGTGATCCGACGTGGGGAGCCTAACCCCACTCCCCCAAAACCGACCCCGCTCACCTCCTCCAGAGCCCCCACCGCCCCCCGGCACTTCTGCATCCTGGAGGCGAAGGCGGCGGCAGGGGAGCTGAGGTCTTCACCGGTAACAGCCAAGAACTCGGCCACGCTGAGCTGCTCGGGCATGGTGCGGGCGGTGCCGGGGGGAGGCACGGGGGGAGGCAACAGGAGCGCGCCTGGAGCGCACCGGCAATGCAGCGAGAATGGCCCCGGGAGCGCGCTTGGAGAGCACAGAGGGGTCGCACCGGGAGCGCCCCGGGGTGCCGGCGAGGCCCGGCTCAGCGCCCCATACCCAGCCCCGCTCGCCCCGCGCCGTACCGGGAGTTCCTCCCTCCCTCTCTCCGCCCGCTCCCCCGGTCCCTCCCGCCGCCGTCACGTGCCCGTTCCCGCCCCCCGCCCGTTAAAGGAGAAGCCTGCCCATCCCAAGCTGGGAAGTGCTCGGCAGCTCCCGAACTCGTGGAACACCTTCCGTGGCAGGGCTCTGGCAGAGACAGGGTTAAGCAGCTGTAGCCCAGGCACGACGCGACGCGAGGAATTTGGGGGTTCCCGATGGGTGAGCGCTCCCCCTCCCCAGCATGCAGGCACCCCCAGACCCTGCTTTGGGGGACGCGGGGGGAGGACAACACTGGCCTCAGCATAGGGACAGCCCAGGGCAGAGGCTTACAGCAGCGTGGGCTAGGCTAGAACAAGCCCCCCCAGACCCTGCAGCCCCGCCGGGCAGGACTGAGACCTTTCTCCCCCTGACCCTGTTTGTCCCCGGAGGGGTCCCCTCCAGGCGCAGGGCTGGGGACAGCCCCTTTGCTGGGGTGGCTCTGCCACCTCCTGGCCAGCCTGGGGACTGCGGGGGGGGGCCTGGGGACACCTCCTCCTAGAGCTGCTGGGGACACGCAGCCCCACGGGGGATGGGGACAGAACCATGGCTACAGCACTTTGTGCCCCTCATCCAGCTTACTTGGCCCGGGACTCTCTTCTTCCTCTTCCTTCACATTACNGAATCACCATGACCCAAAGTATCACAGATCATCACCAGGTAGCACCAACCAACCATCACTAGATCCCACCTACCATCACCAGGTACCACCAGACATCACTGGGAACCACCACCATGCCACCAGCACTCTTGGCCTCACCAGGTCACAGCATGACTTGGAGGGGGGTTGGTGACCTGGGGCAGTACCCTGGGAAAGGATCCTCCATGGGCATGGCCCCACCAAGGTCTCATTCCATAGCCTCCTGCCCTCAAAGCCAGATGTACAAGGCCATCCCAGCTCTAGTTCCCATAGGGACCCAGTCCCTGGCCCCACTCCTGGTTCAAGGGGCTCAAGTTTATGCAAAGGCTCCTCCTGGATGGATTTGGGCTGGATATCATGAATCCACAGCAGGTCAGACCTGTTTCCCTCACTCCAGCCATGGCCTCATCTCAACCTCCTCCACCAGTGGCTTTGGAGCAAGCCAACCAGTTAAAAGGCCCCAAAACAGGCTTTTTTTGACACTGAAAACAGGTACAAAACCAGCCCAACACCTCCCTCCTCCCAAACAACTCCACCATTTTGCTGCTCAGAGAAAAACAACCTCTTCAACTCCAAACTTTTGACTTTATTTCATCTCCCTCCTGGGCAGAAAACATCAAGTGCCACAAGTTTTTCCACACCAAAACACACTCTCACCCAAACCACCACTGAGCCAAACCACAGGAAAACCAACCCAAGGACAACTTAAATACCCTCCCTCCAAACCCAGCCCCTCACCAGCAACATATATAAATACAGTGCAATAATTACATCTCTTCTGCAATGGCTTCATTCATTGCTGTGTGCAGCCTTGTGTCTGAAGGCTCATCCCATGCTGCTTCCCAAATCCCTCTCTGCTCCAGCCACCAGTTGATAGCATCCCACAACCCAGTACACTCCAGTTTTAACACCCTCTAGCACCAGCAGCTCTGAGAGGCTGAAGGGAGCTGGTATGGATTTTGGGAGAGAGGCCATAGCCCCCCCCCCCACACCTCACCCCAGGGAATATGGCTCCATGTTCTTCCCAGGGATTTCTTGGAGCCAAGTGTCCACATGTGAGCTTCATCCTCATCACCTAAAGGTGACTTCAGCTTTTTTGGTTTTGAAGGATATTCCATCTGTGGTGAGGGGAAACACTGCTCAAAACAACCCTTAAGAGGCAGTATCACTGGGAAGCAAGTGGAGTGATCCCAAAACAGGACACCTCCTGCAAACAGCCCACTGCAGGGGTTTCTCTGCCACCCAGGAGTGTCAGATGGGGAGGTTATGGTGGGGAGCACCTCATGGATTTATAGTTAGTGCTGAGACAGGACCTGGCTGGATCCTTCCACCTCCCTGGGGCACTCCCAGAGCTCAGTGAGGTGACAAACAGCCTCCAGGGTGAAAACCAACTCAGGACAGCAAGAAGCCACCCAAGGTAGCCAACTTGAACACCCCATCCACCACCTTCAGAAAACTCTCTCCAACCAGCCCACGCTCTCCAGCCACCCCACAGAGACCCCACACGCTCAGGACACGAGTGACTGGAGAGGCCAAAAGTTCTGGGGGTGACTCAGTGATTCAGCAGGTCCCCTAGGTCATATGCCTCAAAAAGGTCACTGATACCCTCACCCTCCAGCCCCCAGAGATAGTCATCCTCTTCCAGGGGGGGTGAGAAGGAGATGAAGGGTCCTGAGTCCAGGTGGGAGGGGGTGCAGGGCAGCTGGTCCTCTGTCTGCTGCAGAAGGTGTGGGGGTGAGCCCAGGAGCCCAGCTTCCACCTCCAGCAGTGAGCTGGACCCCCCAGGGACAGTGAGAGGCAGAGATGGGGGTGAGGAGGGGGTTCCTGTGCCCCCCCAGCTCTGGGGAATGGTGTGGGGCAGCTGTGGGGCTGGCCCAGGGCAGTTCAGTGGGGAAGGGAGCACAGCATGGTCCTGTGGGGAGGTGGTGGTGGTGGAGGAGATCCCATGGTCCTTGGTGGGGCTCTCCTCTGGGATCTCCTCCGGGCAGAGGTACACCTCAATGGGGCCATTGGTGCTCTTCAGATGGAGCTGGAGGTTGTCCTAGGTGGAAAGAACAAGGCTCAGGGCCACACCAAGAATGGACACCCATATCCCATCCTTCTGCCCCCAACCTGTGTGGGATCAAAGCAGGGCATTGCAACCCCAAAAAAAAACCAGCTAGGATCAAACAGCCTCACGGAGCCACCCCAAAACCATCCAGAGAAATGCTGGGCTACACCCTTAGGATGCTCCAATGAACCCACTGAAGATGGTGCAGATGCAGCAGCTCCCACCTCCTTGCCCTGACCCTGCTGCAAGGTAGGGAATGGCTCCTGGCCCTGATCCCAGCCCCACACACACCTCACTGAAGTCTGGCACCTCCAGTAGGGTCTCTGGAGGAGCCTTCACAGCAATCACTGTCTGCTCCTGGAAGCTGCTGATGGCACGGAGGTCCTGGTAGGTCACATAGGCCAGCGTGGACAGGAATGAGGTATAGGAAAAAGAGAGGCTGCCAATGGGATGGCTCAACCCCTCCCCATCCTGACAGCAGGCTCCCAACATCCCCCCTGAGCCCAAAGGAAGCCAGCTGGAGGAGAAGGAGCTCAGAAGAGTCTCCAAGACTTTGTTCCCGCTTCCCAAGTCCCCATCTTTCCTCCTCATCTTTCCCAGCAAGGATATCTCTGGTTGGCTTCATCTTCAAGCAGCAGCTGGAGCTGCAGGGCACAGTCCTGCAGGAGCTGGTCCAGTGTCCTCTCAGTCCTGGCCAGCTCAGCCAGCTCTGCCCGCAGCGCCTGCCGCTTCACCGTCACTGCCGTGTCCTCGAAGATCCCTGTCCCCCTGCCAATGGAGATGGCACCTGAGTGACAGCCCAGCCAAGCCACCCTGCCCCAGCCCCACATCCAACCCCTAGCATCACTTACATCCACTGGACGTGGTTCTTGGACTTCTTACGGATGAGCTGGATGCCCTCCAGCACATTGGTGATGTCGTAGATGCGTCGTTTCTGCACCTCCAGCACCTCAGCTGCGCGGTTCAGGTCCACCACCCCCTCAGGAGACTCACTCAGCAAGCGCAGGAACTTCTTGGTGAGCAGCCCCAGAGAGGTGTCATAGCGAGTCTTCTCCCCAGGGGACTTGGGGGCTGCAGGAAAACAGAGACCCCCAGCCTGATCTGATGTGTTGGAAAACAGCCCTGGGGAAAAAGCTCTAGGAGTGCTGGTGGCTAGGAGGATGCCCATGAGGCAGCAATGTGCCCTTGTGGCCAAGAGGCCAATGGCATCCTAGGATGCATGAAGAGGAGCGTGGCCAGCAGAGCCAGAGAGGTTCTTCTCCCCTCTCNGAGCACTGGATGGAGGTGGCATGGTGCTGGACATAAGAGATGCCCTATCTTCTCCTTAGTATGGAGGTGACATGGTGCTGGGTACAAGAGACCCCCTGTCCTTTCCCTAATGTGCAACATCAATAAATATAACAAGTAACAAGGATGTTGTCATGCCAGTATTTTAATTGCTGTATGCTTTGCTTTCTTCCTGGCAAGTGGCCTCTGTCATCTTGGGTCCATTCCTGTTATATGATAGGGAATAATAAATCACCTCCTAATATGGAGGTGACATGGTGCTGGGCACAAGAGACCCCCTGTCCTCTCCTTAATGTGGAGGTGACATGGTGCTAGATACCAGAGACCTCTCCATCTGCTCCTTAGACTGGGATATAGGATGGAGGTGACACAGTGCTGGACATAAGAGACCTTCCTGTCCTCTCCTTAGCATGGAGGTGACATGGTGCTGGATACAGGAGATCCCTCCATCCTCTCCTTAGTGTAGGACATGGGATGGAGGTGACACGGGGCTGGACACACTGGGGACATCAAGCACTGTACAATACCTAACCTTGCAGAAGAAGAACCCAGATGTAACCCCTCTGGGGAGTTCTCTGCCAGTGCAGTGAGTTGAATCAGCTCAGAGCTGCAGAGCAGCAGCAAGGAGAGGAGAGGCTGAGGAGCAAACACTGCTCCTGAGGTGCCACCTTGGGTGGGATTAGAGGGGACAACACAGCATCTCTAAAAAGGGTTTTCCCCCCTCCCAGTCTCACCCAGCATCACTTACTCCTGGGGCTGGGGACCTGTGCCAGTGTCCTGCCCTTCCCCTTGGGCGTGCGGAATTCAGGGCCCTCCAGCTCCAGCTTCCTCTTGGCCTGGAGCAGGAGAGAAAACCCCACATTAGAGCCAAGTCTGACACCCCTGAGCACCCCAGACCCCTCCCAAGCCCCCTGGATCTCCCCACTCCCTCCCCAAGGGCATTATCCAAGTCCTGAGTGCCACAGCCTGCGTTGCAGGAATGTTGGAAGAGACTCCTCCAGTTGCAAAATCCCTTCTGGAAGGGCTCCCACAGCACCCACTGGCAGAACTGGGTGGGGAGGAGATGGGGGGGGGTCGTGGCACCCCCATGGCTTCCTGCCTGCTCCAGCTGCAGCATCCTATCCCTCTCTCCAGCAGCTGCAGGGAAACCCTCCAGGATTTCCCTTTGCCCTCAACTCCTGGCACAACTCCGTGCGGCTGAGCCCTGGGAATGGCAGTGGCTCCAAGGCTGGATCTCCCCCTGCCAGTTGGCTCCTTGGTGTGCAGGGTTTCACCCACCAGCCCAACCCTCCCTCCCCACCCCAGTCCCAGTCCCAGGCACGGTTGGAGGCAGCTGAGGGCACCCAGCTGCCAGTGGCACACCTGGGCCCAGCCAGGCTCAGCCCCCCCTGGGGACCCAGGGGTGCCCCAGACACGTGCACCCAGCTGGAGGGAAACTGGGGCAAGGAGGGGGTGTTGGGTGCTGAGAGTGGAAACATCTCCCTGCACACACTGGCCCCTCACCAGGGCAAGCAACTCCTTGAAATCACCCCCGGGGGATCCTCCTCAGCATTACTGAGAAAAGAGAGAGGCTTTTCTGGGGAGAAAAGACTGAAGGAAGGGAGTGGGGAATGCAGCAGAGCAGATGCAGAGAGGAGCTAGGAGGATATCACCAAACCACCCCCCCACACACCGCATGCAAATCCCCCCTACATCCCCGAATACAAGCAAGGGGATTTGAGGGGGGGAAATCAGCAGAAAGCAGCCCCCAGCCCCATCCCATGCCCTCCCCTCCCCAGCAGTACCTGTTCCCAGGCTGGGCTGTCCCACACAGTCCCCCCCAGCACATCCCGCATGGTGCCCAGCTCCTGCTCCTGGCTCCGACAGCAGCTCCGTGGGGAGCACACCCCACTTGGGAGGGAAGGGCTGGGCCCCTCGGCTCCCTTCCCACCCGAGGGGGCTGGCGGGAGAGGTGCCGGGGGCTGTTTTCCACCCCCCTAGGGAGCCAGGTTGATCCTGAGCTCCTGTGGGAATCTTTTCCCTCCCTTCCCTGAGCAGGTTGTTTTTTTTCCCCAGCCCCAGATGTGCCCCTGAGCTGTGGCACCCCAAAGGTTAACTGAGCCCATGGGAACCACCTGCCCCGGATCAGACCCCACACACCTGCCAGCACCATTTGGGATGGAGGGAGGGGGGCATCACCCAGACCCTCCCCTTCTGCTGGCACCCAGACCCTTCCTTCTCCAGACACTGATGGCCATGGCCACCCATGTGCTCCCATTGCTGATGGGCAGGAGGAGGTGGATTCAGCTGCACCCCAGCTGCCCGAGCGATGGGGAAACTGAGGCACGAAAGCAACCCAGTGACCCCAACCCCCTCCCACCCCCCAGGACCATGACCATGAGGTGGTCTCTCCTCCCCATATGCAGGAGGGGAGAAAGGGAGACCCCCTGCTCCCTTCATGTGCAGTTTGGGGCAGGAAGTTGGAAGGGGGGGGGAACCTCAGTGGGCTCAGGCAGGACCCCCCCAGTGCTGGGACACACACCAGCAAGCAACAATAAACAAGGAGGCTCCCCTCCTGTATCCCAGCTGCCAGCCTCCCCCCCAGCTGGGCAGGATTAGGCTCACAACAGCTGAGCAGGGCACAGCAAGGGGCTCCCAGCACCCTGCCAGGCCTGGGGGGTGGGGGGATGAACTAGAGCAGGTGGGGGAAAGGGGGACAGGGACCAAACCTCAAGACACCCCCCCCCCAAGGGCACAGCAGGACCTCCCCCATGCCACCTGCCAGCCAGAGCTTCCCAGGATGGGAGGACACAGCAGTTACACCCCAGTATGATGCTGGGGGTGGGAAAAGAGGCTTGACTCTGGCCTGGGTGAAGACAGGAGCCTGCTGGGGGGGGGGTTAGGTAGTGGGGGGAAGGCAGGCTGGGCCCCCTGCCAGCTCTGCCTGCCAAGCAGCCCAAGCAGCTACACCCTGTGCCCAGCCCAAGCATCAGAGCACCCCTTCTTCCCCTCAGGGGGGCTGTGGCAGGCTCCTCCTGCCAACATTGCCTTTCAACAGCACCCACTGCCTTCTCCAGGCTTGCCCAGGCTCCCCCTTTTGCCCCTCACCCTCCCCAGGGCGTGGGAACCCCAAGGTGCCATGGGACACCCCAGGATGGTGCCCAGGGGCTGCTGGATCAAGCCTCTACTCCCCCCCCCCCAGTGCAGCTCCTACTGCCTTTGGGATGGGTGGGGGTTAGTGGGGCACAGGTGGATGCAGAACCCCCACATTTGGGGGGTCAGGGGGGTTTTCAGGTAGAGGAGGGAGTTTGACCCCAGCTCTGGCTCCAGGATGAGGAAAGCTGGACCCCCTCCTCTGGATACCACTCCCATGGAGCTAGAACCTCCATCCCTTCCAACAGCTCTATCCCAGCATGGACACAGGGGAAAGGCTTGGTCAGACACACATCCCAGGGAAGAGGAGCTGGATAAAAGCCAGAGCCACAAAAAGTCCCTCCAAGGGCAACAGGACCTCCATACACACACACAGCTCCCTGCACCCCTAAAATCCCAGAAAAACCCTTGATGGGGTCAAGGAGGGGCTGGAATTACCCTAAGTCCCCCAGAGAAGAAGCTGGGGTGCTGCTGAGTGCTTCTCTCCCCAGGGCTCAGCTCCAGCCCAGCACCCACTGGAGCTGCCACCCTGGGTGCTCTTTGCACAGCTGCCTCAGCCCTGCCAGAACTGCAACCACAGTGGACTCTCAACACCCCTGAGCACCCCTGGAGAGACAGGAGACAGCACTGCCTTTGGATCTCCTCCACAGCCCTCAGCACCTCTAGAGATCCCATGGCCCCTCCAGAGACCCCCACAGAGCCAGGAGCAGAGCAAATACTCAGGGTTGGATTGGCATGGGCTAAATAGCACTCCAAAATACACATTATTTGGAGGGGGAAGATGTATTTCCCTGCTCCAGAACCCTCAAATTAGAGGCTAAGGGAAATGGGAGTCTTTTTTGGAGCATGAGAAAGAACTCATCCTCTTTTCCTATGGCTGGATGCAGGGTGATAGACTCCCTCCAGCTGGACCAGGTGATGCCAGCTCATTTCTAGGGCACAAATCCAGCAGGCAGGTGGGAGCAGCCACAATTGCCCTGCTCAGGAATTGGGAGGAAACACTCATTATCTGATTGCCCTACATCTGCACACAAAGGTTGGACCTATAAATGGGGGGGGGAGGGGGGGGGCAGAGCAGAGCTCCAGCTGCCAGGGTTACAAGTGTGACACTGGGGTTGCAAATGGCATCTCCAGCGTGGGGAATGGGATTATGGCATCAGGGAATGGGATGGGGACAGAGGGACATGCTACTTGCAAGTCATCTCAGGGGATGCAGGAGCACTTCGTGTCCTCCTGTGTCACACAAGCCCCCCCAGACCCTGTTCAGAGGACAGGGTGAGCATCCTGGAGTGGGTGATAATGATTATGGTGGTGATGACAAACAGGTTGTTAGCCCAAAACCTCTTGTTTCCACTTGGGGACAAGCACTTTGCATCCCCAAATATCACATGAGCATTCCCCAGACTCCATTCAAGGCCTGAGCACCCTGAGCATCTCCTGCCATAAGGAGGATGACAATGACAAAGAAGCCATTAGTCCAAAACCTCTTGTCCACAAGTGTCACTTGAGGGCAAGCACATCATGTCCCCAAACACTTCATGTCCCCAAGTGTCACACAACCCCTCTAGACCCAGAGCATCCCCTAGCATGGGTGATGATGATGATGATGGTGGTGGTGATGCCAAAGAGGCTGTTCACCCACAACCAGCTCTCCAGTGATACATGGAAAGAGGACAGAGAGTTTGTGGGGTGTCTTTAGGGGTGGGGGTCTCCTTAAAGAAGAGCCTTTCACAGTGCAGGATGCAGCATCTCATGAGGTTCAGAGACAAAGAGGCTAAGGAGGAGACAGGTGGCCCTGGAGTCCCCTGGGACAGGGCTCACAACAGCCCCAGCCACCCCCACAGCCATGGCATGAAGCAGGGAGCAAAGAGCCCCCCCTCCCTCTCCCCCAGTCGTGGCTATGTCCCCAGCTGGCACCAAGCAACAGTGACTGAGGAAAGGGGAGGAATAAATACATAAATCAAGCCTTGGAGAAACTTAACTGGAAATTAGCAGGGTCTGGGATCCCTCCCAGGACCTGGGGAGAACAGAGGCTCACAGTGAGGGCTGGACACGTGCCCAGGCTGGGATTAAATGCCAGCTGCCAGCAGGGCCGAGTGGCTGGGGGCTTGGTGGGGGCCATCTCAGAGGAGAACCAGGCTGGGCAGAGCCAACCATTCACCCCCAATATGGGCATGGAGCCAGTACCCAACCTAGGCCTCAGTTTCCCTCTTTTGGGGCAGAGGTTGCCAGGCTTTGCAAGATCTAACCCTGGGCTGGGTGACAGGGACACACAGGCAGGGCCAGCAGCCCCCTCCCCATGGCAACCTACAGCTGGGTCCCTGCTTGAAAGCCTTGGGGTGTCCCGTGGAGCATGGAGATTGCTTCCAATTCTTCCTCCCCCAAAAACAACACCACAAGCACTGCTGTGACCACAGGCAGGAACCAAGCTGGGGCAGCAATGCTGAGCCACCCTGGCCCCAGGTTCCTTCAGCTCCCAGGGTGACAGGTCACTCTGGGTGTCCCCAGGGCTCCCAGCCCTGAGGCAGGGAGAGTCAGCAGGCAGGGAGGGTGCCTCCCACCTACAGCAGGCAGGAGAGCTGCCTGCACCCAGCCCTGGCTTCCTTCACCTGGTACAAGGGTTCACAGAGTCATAGAATCAGTTAGGTTGCAGAAGACCTTTAAGATCAGAGAGTGTATCCATTAACCAGCACTGCCAGGTCACCACTAAGCCATGTCCCTCAGCACCACAACTCCATGGCTTTTGAACCCCTCCATGGATTGTGACTCCAGCACTGCCCTGGGCAGCCTGGGCCAGGCCTGGACAACTCTTTGGGGGAAGAAATTGTTGTTAATATCCAACCTAAGCCTCCCCTGGCACAACTTGAGACTGTTTCCTCTTGTCCTATTGCTTGTTCCTTGGGAGAAGAGACCAACCCCCACCTGGCTCCAAGCTCCTTTTAGGGAGTTGGAGAGAGTGAGGTCTCCCCTGAGCCTCCTCTTCTCCACACTAACCAACCCCAGGGCCCTCAGCTGCTCCTCACTACACTTGTGCTCTAGACCCTTCAGCAGCTTCATTCTGGACACACTCCAGCACCTCAGTGTCCTTACAGTGAGGAGCCCAAAGCTGAGCCCAGGATTGGAGCTGTGACCTCAGCAGTGCCCAGGCCCCGAGGACAATCCCTGCCCTGGTCCTGCTGCGACACTATCTGCAGAGGCTCTCAGCACCACAGCCCTAACTGTTCCCAAAGCAGAGCCAGGATCAGGCCGAGGAGGCTGAGAAGCGGAAGGCAGGGCAGGGGCGACGGGAAGTTGAGAAACGCCTAAGCCATTTCACTGCGCCTTGATTTCAGCCTTTCCCCTCCCCCAGCCCAAAGAGACATCCCGGGGGGACACACACACCCAAGAGAAGCTACACAATTCGGAAGGGAGGGTGAGACATATGGGGGTGCACCCTGGGGTCACCCACCTCTTGCTTCCAGCTGCCAGTTACAGGGGGGAGAATGTGCTGTGTATCCTGGGGTCACCCCCCGCACATATCCCCCTCCGGCCTCCCGTCCCACCACCGATGCCCAAGGTGGGGATGAGACGCAGACACCTTACCGGTAGCCGTCCCGCGAGGGTCGAAGGGAGGCTCCTGAGCTGAGGACCCTGAGGGGTGGCATACAGAGCTTCCCCCCGGGGATGGGGGACACCGGGAGCCGCCGGCGTGTAGATCTGGGTGAAGCAGCCGCTGGCTAACGGGGGACTACCCAGGCTGGAGACCCCTTGTTCCACGGAGCCCATCAGCGACATGATCTTCGTCGGGTGATGGAGGGAGATGGGGGGGG
>VWZO01003264.1:38150-70284 GCA_013396975.1 Bucco capensis
GGGGGTGTCAGCATCCAAGGGATGGTGGAGAGCATCCCATGGGAGCCCAGGCCAGGGTGGTGTGGGACACCCCGAGGTGCTGCCTGGAGCCTGGGGGATGTTGGGGGTCAGAGCCTCTCATTACCTGTGCACACTTCTTCATAGGTGGGGTTGGGGGTGAAGCCTCCTGCGTAGCCCACCTGGGTGGAGAAGACCCCTGGCATCTCCCAGAAGAGCTGCTCAGCTCCCCAGAAGCATCCCATGCCTGGGGGAGGAGGGTGGGCACACAGGGGGTTTGCAGCTGCTTAGTTCTCCTTGCTCTGGGGAGGAGTGAGTTGGGTTGGGGGCTCTAGGTGGGCTCTAGGGGGTTATCCCCTGCTGGGATCCTCCTTCCCTGGCACCACTCACCAAAAATTGCTGTATGCATCTCTGCTGGGAATGGTGGAAGTGTAGGGTTGCCATTCACTGCATGAGTGCCTGGGGGACACACAGGGTCAGGACCCCCAGCTCATCTCTACCCTGTCTCCACCCTCCCAAAAGCTGTCATTGATCCTGTCCTCATCCCACCTCCATCCACCCATCCATCCATCCACCCATCCATCCATCCCACCTCCATCCATCCATGCATCCCTCCCTTGGCCCCCAGGGTGGGGAAGGAAGCCCCCTGGGCCCTGACGTCCCCCACCAGCACAGGGCACCCTGGGGTGGCTGGGTTAAGAAGGGCAGTGCTAGGGCTGGCAGCAGCTTCCCAGAGCCTCCCTGGTAAGGAAGCAAAGGGAAGCTGAGACCTGGCCACTCGTGACACTTGTGGAGCACAAACACCCTGTGAGCTCCTCACTCTCTGGTGCTCCCAGACCAAGTTCCCTGTGAGCAAACCAGGGGGTTACAGCATTCCCTGGGGGAGGAACAAGCGAGATGCTCTCCCCCCAGCACCCCCAGACACAGCCTGGGGATGGTGGGATCAAATCCTCCCCCCCCAGCAATGGGACCTTGCCAGGACCTTTCCCTGCCACCTCCCTCTGGGAGCAGGCTCCCTGCCATCCCCCAGCACCCACACCCTCAGCAATCCCCCCCAAATCACACAAGGGTGCTGGGGATATAGCTCAGCAGGCTGTGTGTCCCCCTCCCTGTCCCCAGGGACCCCTCCATCCCCCCCAAACCCAGCCCAATGCCCAGTACTGGTACCTGCCACTGGCAGCCCCTGGGCCCTGCCTGGCAGAGCCTCGGTGGGACTGGGGAGCACCTTCCCTCCAGACATGGCTCCCCCAGAGCTGGGATGTCCTGCTGAGCCCACACAGCCTCTGCTGACTGGCAGGAGGGAGCTGCAGGGGCTGGCAGGGACACTGGGAACACTGGCAGGGAGAAAGGTGCAGGAGGTCAGAGAAGCAGAGCCTGGTGCCAGGAGTGGGGTCACTGAGGGAGGGGGCATGGGAGAGGACACCCCGCTTTGTCACAGAGATGGGGACAGGATGCTTAGCCCCAAGGGGGATATGTCCCCCATTTGTCTACCCTGGGGGGTGGTAGCTGTGTCCTGGGGCAGGATGGGGCCAGAGCAATGGAGCTCAAGCAGGTCTAGGAGGGGTGACCCCCCCGGGCTGGGCAGAGTCCCACTGTGCCCGCTCAGCTCATCAATCGTTAACGCACACAAGGCCCAAGGTCACTCCAGGATGGATCCAACCTTCCCTTGGTGCTTCACCAAAGCTTCCCACAGCACTGGGGGTCTGGACCACCCTCCCCTGGCTGTGCTGGTGCCCAGAGCTGAGGGGATTGTGGGGGGAAGGGTTCCTGGGGGGTTCCTGGCTCCTCATCTCCACTCAGGGATGCTCCAAAGCTCTTCAGGGCAGCTCCTTCCAAGTCACACATCATATATCCACTTTCCCCCCCCCATATCCAACCTACCCTTTTCTCCCAGGACTATTTCTGCTCTCCAGGACATTCATTTGGCCTCTTCCTTTGAAAAGACCCTTCCTGACATTTAATACCAGGCCCCATCTGGGTGTTAGCCCTTCTGTTCCCCTCCAGCAGCTCTCCCAAAGGAGGAGTGCAGCCAGCCAGTGAGGGACACAACTACCTATTTTTCTCTCTCTTCTCCAGTTTGGGGTGAAACAGAGCTGTTTCAGGTCTCTGGGCACAGCAGAGTACTGCCTCCTGGCTGGTTTCCATGGAAGTGATGCCAAGGTTGAAGGCACTGTGGGATAAATCCTGGGGGGAACATGGGTGTCAGGAGTGTAACATCACAGCAATTCACCTGCTGGGCCTTAAAAAAGGGGGAAAAAAAAAGATTTTAAGTATTTTAGCTCTGGTGCAGCTGAAGATAAAGGGGAAATTCAGCAGCAGCATGGAGCCATCCTGGGTTAGAGGAGACCATGGATACAACCTGCAAATACCATGAGGTTTTTCTCACATAAACACAATTGTAGGTATCAGACCTGCAGCTGAAGTGTGCTAGTTCTCAACTTACATCTTCCTCTCACATTGCTCTCAGGTCATTGCTTGAAGACCAAAACAGGGAACAAACTGGGTCTGAGAGGCAGGTTTCACACCCCCTCTGAAAATGCATGAGGATACCAGCAAGGAATTTGGAGTTTTGGCCAAAGAGAGAGGCCAAAACTATCAAAGAATTCAGGGGATAGACATTCTGCTGAGGAAAATCAAGGGCAATATCCCAATCAAGCACAAATGGCCACACAAGTGCTTCTGCCACCTGCAGAAACACCAACCCTAACCCCCCAGGAAGCAGCTGGGTCCTCACCCAGCACTGCCTGGGCTCTTTGGAGCTAGGTTTGATTTGTTTGCTTTGCAGAAGGAAGAATTAGTCAGAAATAAAGACCAGAATTAGTCACACTTGTGAGTGAGTGCACAGAGAGTGTGTGAGCATTCACTGCCCTGCCTCGTGCAGGGACAAGGTGATGGCAAGATGAAGCTCAACCAGGTTGGTTTTCCACCCAAGGTGAGAAGAGTAGAGCCCAGCAGCTGGCTGCTTCCAGAGCTTTTCCAGCTGGGATTTAATAACTGAGATATTGTACTGTAGCATAGTTTTCCCTGACAATCAAGGATTGACAGTGAAAGCTGACAACATCACTAGTTCAGGGAGTAGATTTCTTTGTAGCTCTTTTATTCTCCTCAACTGCCAGAACAAGAAAACCTGGATTGTTAGATTTTTTTTGCCCCCCAGCAGTTTTCCCAGAAGAGATCATTTAGGAGCCTGAATTTCCCACACATCTGGAAGGAGCTGGATAAGCCTCTGCCAGCCCACAGCACTGCACATCTCAGAGTGCTTTGGGTGGGAAAGAACTGTTCAAAGTCACCTAGTCCAACCCCTGCACTCAGCAGGGACATCTGCAACTAGAGCAGCTTGCTCACAGCCCCAACCAACCTGAGCTGGAATGCTTCCAGGGGTGGGACATCTCCCACCTCTCTGAGCAACCTGGGACAGGCTTTCACCACCCTCAGTGGAAAACATTTCTTCCTTCTTTCTAGTCTGAATCTCCTCTTTTAGTTTCAAACCATCACCTCTTGTCCTGTCCCAACAGGCTAAAGAGACTAAAAAGTCTCTCCCCAGCTTTCTGTTAGGCTCTTGAAGCACTGAAAGGCTGCACAAGAAGGTCTTCCTGGAGCCTTCTGTTCTCCAGGCTCCACAAGCCCAACTGTGTGAGCCTGTGCTCCCAGCAGAGAGCTTCCAGCCCTCCCAGCATTGCTGGGACTCCTGTGTCCCTGCTGCCCCAGCTCCATGGCTCTGCNCCCCAGTTCCATGGCTCTGCAGTGCTGAGCACTCCAGAGCTGCCCCAGCCCTGCAGCTGAGCTGTGCCCAGAGCAGAGCAGAGGCACAATCCCCTCCCTGCCCTGCTGCCACACTGCTGGGCATGAGCCCAGGCCAGGGTTAGCTTCTGGGCTGGGAGCACACAATCACAAAGGGTGGAAGAGATCTTAAGATCATCAAGTACAACCATACCTCTTTCACTACCATACCACTACACCATGTCTCTGAGCATCGAAATGTTTCTTAAACCCCTCCAGGGACAGTGACTCCACCACCTCCCTGGGTCAAGACTTACCAACCTTATTCAGATAGAAAAGCAAACTCAATCCCAAGAAGTTGGGAATGCTCCCCAGGACAAAGCTCAGGATGCCCAGAGGCAGCTCCCAGCATCCTGCTCCAAAGCCACAGGATGATCACTCTTCTTATTTCAGGTGTTAGCAGAGCTGCTGTGCAGAGGGGAGGGATAAGGACTCTGTGTGTCCCTGGCAGGGAGCAGCAGACACCAGTGATGCTCAACAGGATCTCACGTTTATTATTGAGAAGTGATTAATGGTGAAAAGAAAAGGCAAGGCCCATTCCTTGTTGGCTTAACAAGAAACTGAAGAAACAGATTCACTACACATTTTACAAGATTTCTTCTTTTCTGTTTTGTTTTGCTTTTTCTCCTTTTTTTTTTTGTCCAAAATGCAATTTTCCTGTAAACAAAACAAGTTGTTTTTTTTTCCTTTATCATTGTTCTCAGCTTCCAAAAAAAAAAACCAACCCAAATGAATCCAGATTTCATCTGTATAATGCACAAGAACAGAACATTTCTGAGGACTCCTAGTACTTTGACTTTTGAGGAACAAAAGGGCAGAGAAAAAAAAAAAAAGAAAAATGAACCACCTTGAAAGACACAAGCTCGTGGACAATTTTCTGATCAATTCTTCTTAGGCCAAACCCCAAACTTCCTTGTTGAATTCCTCCTCTTCCAGCACAGGGGGAAGAGAAAACAAAAGTTACTCCACTTTTTGCTGTGGTGGATGTTACAACTCAAGTGTTCCAAGTGCAAATGCCAAACCCAGGGGAAGGAGGCATGAGGGAAGGAGCTGGAGAGAGTTAAAAATTAGAGAAGAAAAAAAAAAGGCAAATGCCACTTACAGACTTGAAAAAACATAGTAAAAAGACAAAAAACCAAAGCATATGCTCTGAAATCACAACCAAAGCCAAAAGAAAGGGACAGTTTGTAACCTATACTCTACCTAGAAGGGATTTTTTTGTTGTTTTTTTGGGGCTTTTTCTAGTTTTTTTGTTTGTTTTTTAAGTCCTATGTCTTGTGAAATTCCAATACTCTTTTGTTTCCTCCTTTTTGTTTTTCTTTCAACTGCAAGTTTGTCAGAGTCTTTTTGAAGTCAATGAAATTAAGGAAAAAAAAAAAAAAGGTCCTAATTCTCCTCTCTGGGGTGTTTGTGGTTTTTTTTTTTGCTCTTCCTTTCTCTCTCTGAAAGATAAGCTGGGATGCAATCTCTGCTGCAGTCTCTGGGGGAGGAATGGCCTTCTACTTGACACGGCCTTGGCGTTCCTGCAAGAGACAAGAGAAGAGAAGCACAGGTTAGCCCAGAGCCATCTCCCTCACTGCTGTCACACAGCATCACTTCAGCACCATGCATCCATCAGGGAGTCTCCTGTCCTACAGTCTCCTGCCCAGCATCTGCAGGGGCTACAAGAGAGCTGGGGAAGGACTTGTTAGGATATCAGGTAGTGCTAGGATTAGGGGAATGGATCCAAGCTTGAGGAGGGGAGATTTAGGTTGGATGTTAGGAGGAAGTGCCTACCCAGGAGGGTGCTGAGCCACTGTGCCAGGTTGCCCAGAGAGGTGGTGGCAGCCCCAGCCCTGGCAGTGTTGCAGGCCAGGCTGGCTGGGGCTGGGAGCAAGCTGCTCTAGTGCCAGGTGTCCCTGCCCAGGGCAGGCACAGGGCTTGGGAATAGAGGAGCTTTAAGGTCTCTTCCAACCCNTCTAGGTGCTCCTGCTCTGGCAGGGGGGTTGCACTAGATGATCTTTCTAGGGCCCTTCCAACCCCTAACATTCTGGGATTCTGTGAGTGATGTCTAAGACAGAGTATGTCTCCTTGCCATCACAGAAGCTCCTCTGCAAACAGGTAATATGATGATGTATAATATGGCTAAAATCTCCCTTTTAAAGCTCCCCATGTTTCCCCTTTACAAGGGCTGCTGGTGCCACAGCTCTGCTCCTCTTCCTCTTGGAAGTGTCCTGTGGCATTATGGGGAAAGACATCACCAGGCTGTTCCAAGAATCACAGATTGCTTTGGGTGGGAATGGACTTTTAAAGGTCATCTAGTCCAACCTCCCTGCACTCAGCAGGGACATCTGCAACTAGAGCAGCTTGCTCACAGCCCCAAACCACCTCACCTGGAATGCTTTGAGGATGGGACATCT
Source organism: Bucco capensis (assembly GCA_013396975.1). Taxonomy (NCBI): domain Eukaryota; kingdom Metazoa; phylum Chordata; class Aves; order Piciformes; family Bucconidae; genus Bucco; species Bucco capensis. Next base: position 44,327 of record VWZO01003264.1, read on the forward strand.
CCCACCTCTCTGGGCAACCTGGGACAGGCTCTCACCACTCTCAGCATAAATTTCTTCCATCTTTCTAGTCTAAATCTCCTCTTTTAGAGTAAAACCATCCCAACAGGTCCTACTAAAAGTCTGTCCCCACCTTTCTGTTAGGCCCTTGAAGTACTTAAAGGCTGCAGTAAGGTCTTCCCTGGAGCCTTCTCTTCTCCAGACTCAACAACTCCAACTCTCTCAGCCTGGCCTCTGTCACAGCAACTACATCTGGGGAGAGCTTGTCTCCCAGAAGCTTTGATTCTGGGCTATCAGCATATATAGTCACCTATTCTTAGAAATCTCCCCCAAAAGAGCCTTGCATCCAGCTCCAAACACCTCCCCACCTCCAGGCCACGGCAGCCCCTCAGCCACACACCCATGGTGACCCAAGGAGCTCCAGCTCCTCTCCAAAAGCTGGATAGCAGAGTGAACCCTGTGTGATGCCATGCACAGCTTCCCTTCTGGAGAGAGGATCAAAGGCAGGCATTCTTTTCCAGAATATTCACCTCACATAACTCCACTTAATTCTTCTCTTCCCCACTAAGCCTGCCCAGAGCTGCTGCAGGTGCTACAAAGCACCACAGCAAAATAAACCTCCCCTGGTGGAAGCCAAGGCAGCCTTGAAGAGGAGTAAACAAAGCAAGTGCTGCAGGGGAAGGCAGAGAGGAGGAGGGAGGTGCCAAGGCCTGTTCCCTGTTCTGTTCAGTGAGGACAGATGGCAACGTGACGCATTCCTTCGGGAAGGAGCCACAGTTGCCTGAGCTAATGCCTGTGTCTTCTCAAACACAAACCTGGGCTATGCCAAGTGCCAGGCTCAATTGCCCTCCCTCTCCATCAGCAGCCAGGGCTAGTGTCCTGGGCTGGCTGCACACAGTGGCCAAGAGGCCTGCTGAGTGTGTCAGCACATTAGCTGACCAGATGGACCTCCCTGAGTCTCCTCTTCTCCCTGCTGGGAAGGTGAAGCTGCTCCTGAGGCCAGTGTGTGGTTACTAAGGAGCAGGAAACAGGATTCAGTCTCAGTACAGAAGTGACCTCCCCCTTCAAAGTCCCAGCGTGCTGGAACAGAAGGTACCACCTTCAAAAGAAGCTAGAGCAGATGTCCCCATGTCCCCAAGCTAGAGAGGTGACCAAAGTGAACATCTTGACTTCAGGGTGGATTATAGCCCAGTTTTTCTCAAGCCAGTCTTCTGTTTAAAATCTCAGTATAAAACACATTTTTCCTTCTCTCTAGTCTAAATCTCCTCTTCTAGTTTCAAACCATCACCTATTGTCCTGTCCCAACAGGCTCTGCTAAAAAGTCTCTCCCTAGCTTTCTGTTAGGCCCTTGAAGCACTGAAAGGCTGCACTGAGGTCTCCCTGGAGCCTTCTCTTCTGCAGGCTCAACAAGCCCAACTGTGTGAGCCTGTGCTCCCAGCAGAGAGCTTCCAGCCCTCCCAGCATTGCTGGGACTCCTGTGTCCCTGCTGCCCCAGCTCCATGGCTCTGCAGTGCTGAGCACTCCAGAGCTGCCCCAGCCCTGCAGCTGAGCTCTGGCCAGAGCAGAGCAGAGGCACAATCCCCTCCCTGCCCTGCTGCCCACTCATTCACAGCCACTCTCTCCTAGGAAAGGCTGCAGGCAGGGCCAGAAGGATTTTTACACCATCTAACCTGCCAGCCCAGCTGCAGCAGATCCCATGAAACCATCCTGGTCTTTGAGGTGTTGTGGAGTAACAAGTGAGCACCCACATCATAGCAAAGAAGCAAACAGGTCTACCAGGACAAAGGTCAGCAGTGTGGCAAACCAACACTCCTCCTGGCTCATCCTCCTCCTCAATGATGGGCTGTGGGATGGTGTAATCCACAGCATCCCCAGCTGCAGGACAGCCCAGATGGCAGAGCAGCATCTGCATGCCCGTGCTGGGCTTTGCTTTGCAATACAGTCAGTCTCTGCAGAGCAGAATCCAGCAGAAAGTGTTTTATTCTCTCTGGCTGCACTTTCACTAAAGCCAGACCATCTCTTATCAATCTACATGGGAGGAGCAAGGAGAAGATAGCAGCTCACACTCTCCTCTCCATCCACCAAATCCCTCATGGCTGCACTGATGACTAGCCAGGATGACTAGAAAGACACATGCCATCCCCCACATCAAGTGCTGCCACCCACACATCACTCAGCTCAGACCAGACCCTCTGCAATCATCCTGCTGCTCAAGTCACTGCAGCCACATCACTGCTGTTCCTGAGGGGGCTGCAGCAATGTCACAACCCAGGGCCTGATAACAGCAAAGGAACAAGCTGGTGGAGAAGGCTGATAAGAGATTACTTTATCTAGTCACACTGTGGGGAGCCAGCAACAACAACAAAAGGCTCAGGGGTTTGTAGGAGGAATGATGACAATAGATGATAACACTGCACATTTGTTCAGTGGCTCTTACCTTGATTAACAGCCACCATTCAACCTCAAGGCTCCTCTAGCAAAGGAAAGGATACTACTGCTCCACTAGGGATGGGGAAATGGAGGAACCATCACCAAAGGGAGGGCCTGAAGAAGAACCAGGAGTGTGGCTCCCAGCTGTGCTGCACACAAACCACAGTTTCTTCAGACCCCTCTGCCCTGGAGCACAGCACAGCATAGCAGCCTGATGACATCTGTTAGGCCAGGAAGCAGTCTCAGTTTCACACTGAGAAGGTCCTACTAGCAAAAAGCATCACTCATCCACAGTACCTGTCCACAAAGAAACAGCAGATCCCTTCTTTAGAGCACAGTCTATGCTCCTAGCATCATTCCCCAAAGGGTCAAGACACCCAGCAGCCAAACAATGGCCTTAAGACACACACACCCCCCTCTCAGACACACTGCTCACAGCTTGACTCAGCCCAACACCTGGAGCAATGATGTGGCCTTTGGCTGTTTGAAGAAGAGAAATTATGAGCCTTTAAAGACAAAGATACTTCCTCTGGGTCAAAGAGATTCCTCAGACACATTGTTAAAGGTAAGGAAAACCTTCAGAGATGGAGAAATGTGCTTGCTCTGTCCTTACAGGCACTTGCTCTTAACCACTCGACTAATAGCTGTACACAGAGCTTTTTCCTTGGAAAGAGAGAGCAGAGATGCTCAAGCAATGTCTCTCTGTGGCCAGCAGATCTTGCAGTCACAAGAGATACAACATGAGACTACCCAGATTTATGGTCTGAGCCACTGCAGTTGTTGTGTTTGAGGCTAAAACACCATCTCCATCCCAAGTAAGGCAGAAGAAATACTTCATGCTACAAGGAAAACACTCCACAATGTTCTGTATTATGGAAGGACAAGTGAAGATCTATTTGCCTCCTTCTGTCTGCCATGAAGAGCTGAATTCACAAGCTCAAGTAAGAGAGCCTACACTCCTTAGAGCTGTTTGTGTGTACTCTCCTTTTATTGCCACTTGAAAGGGAACACAAAATAGCATTCACTGCAACACAGGGTTCTATTTCACTTGGGTTTTTCCCCTCCTTTCAATGTCTTAAGCTCACAGCACTCCCATCAGCTGAACCCCAAAGCAGGCTTGCAACAGGCAGAAGGTTGGTGAGCAGGACTTGCCACTTCCTTCCAAGTTTGCAGATGATGATGGGAAATTCCCTGAAGTCATTTTACAGGAGATGGCATCATGGTCCAAATGAGAGAGCTGAGAGAGCAAAGCCTTCCCCTTGTGTGCTGATACACACAGGGAAGGAAACTAGTGTGGTTTTTTTACCCCTCATGATCAGAAACAGGAGAGGTTTTAGGTAAGAGTTTATCTAAGCCTTCTATGGTACATCACAAGAAAAAACTCTGCACTTAACCACAGAAAAAAAAGCAGCTCAGCACTGTACTTTTAATAGAAACTTTCTAATGATATGGAATCAGAAATGCAATCTTCATTTCCAGGTTCTTGCTGAAGAAGAACAGCTCAGAAAGTCCACTTGCTTTATTCTAACTGCTCAAAGGCACTGTTATATGACTTACCCCTCAATTAAAAAGCCTCCCACTGGGCAGGCAGTGCCTGGAAGCAGTGACAATCCATGCTCTATCCCAGCCTGGATAATGGCAATCCTTGTTAACTGGACTGCCCTGGTGCCTGTGCTGCAGCAGAAGCAGGATGGCACTGCTCTGGCTGGCAAGTGTCTAGGGTTTTGCACCACTAAGGAACTGGTTTATGAACTCACAAAGCCCTAAGACAGTACAATTACCAGCAGGTACAGCCAAGAACATCCAGGAAAATGCTAATACCTGTGGTGAAAACAATCACCCAGCACAGAAGGAGAAGGTTGCTAATGAATACCTGTCACATCACACTTAACAGGAGACAGAAGGGAAGAAAGTGATTTTAGACACACACAAAAAATAGTTGCAGAATTACATTTTCATTAAGAGCAAATCAGGAACACTGTGGACAAAGTTATTCTTGATGCATTGCATATATACAAGGCTCACACAAAACCAAACCTGAAAGCAACTTGGATCCCCACGTGTTCAGCTGGAATCCAGCTGATGGGAAAATGTTGCTCCTGGAGGTCACCAGTTACCTCTGCACTCCCAACCTTTCTCCCAGAGTTCAACTCTGGCTCTTAGCCTGGGAGCAGCAGCAGCTCTTGCTGCCCTATCCTGCTGCTGCCAGCCACAGGAGGACTTCCAACAGCTTTCTTGGGATCCTAAGCAGCTTTCAACAATGTCTTGTGACCCACTGCCCTTCTGCACTAGAGAGAAAATCCAGGGGACTCAACAGGACCATGCCCTGGTGCTTCCCCTGAACAAACTGGCTGGCAAACACTCCTTTTCTAAGGAGAACTGCTTTTTCTGGAGAAGCAGCTGTTAATAAAATAACCCCAAATGCAATGTCAGCAGCTATTAACCTCAGTGTCAGCAAGTTACCTGGAATGCTTGGATAACAAAAATGGCTTTTTTTTTTTGGCTGCTTGACACCTTCCACACATCACCTCACACCCCAAGCTCTCACAGTGTTTCTAGGGAATGTGCCAGCCACACACACTCCATTTCAACTCAACTGCTGCAGGAACAACACAGTCTGGACAATTAACATATTTATAAGAGCAATCAGTGTTCTGGAAGTAGGAGCAGAAATCCTCCAGCTGAGGTGAGGTTAACCTCCCTGGGAGGGGACACAAAGCTCTGCAATGAGTGAGTTGGGGACAAGTTCACAAGCACAGGATGGGGAAAAAAAACCCTCTCCCTGCTCCTTAAATCAACTTTAAACATTATATTCTATAACACTCTATTCTATTCCTTTACAAGGTTAACAAAATGTCATATTAAAATACTACTAACAAGATACTAGCAGGGAGAGGCAGTTATGAGGGAATAGGCTTGCTTTTCCACCACTCAACTTCCACTGCCTTTGCAGTGAAATGGCTCCCAGTTTACAGATGAGGAAACAGAAGTTCTCTGTCTTCCAGCAGAAACCATGGATTCTCTAAGCTTCCCTCTCCAGTTTTCTCCTGCCTCTAAACAAAGCTAGAACACAACCAAGAATATGCAAGAAAGCTCCAAGAGCTTTACAGAATCATAGAATAGTTTGGGTTGGAAGAAACCTCAAAGATGATTTATTTCCAACTCCCCTGCCATGGGCACAGGGATGTCACTCACTAGACCAGACTGCTCAGGGCCCATCCAACCTGGCCTTGAATACTTCCAGGGATGAGACATCCACCTGTTCCAGTGCCTCACCAGTCTCTGAGCAAACAATTTCTTCCTAACATCTAATCTAAATCTCCCCTCTTTCAGTTTAAAACCATCATCCCTTGTCCTATCACTACCTGCCAGTGTAAAAATTCTCATTTAAAGCCATCCTAAGATCATGGCACTAAGATCTAGTAGTTCCAAACTATTAGAACAAGCAGTTTGGTTTCTGTTTCCTCTATTTCCAGGCAAATAGTCAAGCACTGACACACACACACACACACATACAGAGGATTTAAAAAGCCTGGAAATAAACGGAGAGAAACCATGTGCATTGAACATACAGAGAGAGAGAGGTTTGCAGCAAGGAAATGTGTCCTGGTGCATCAATCAGTGAAGTGTACTGTGGCCAGGATTTGGAGCAGAAAGAGCAAACAGCCTTGAGATCACAGGATGAAAGGAACTGCTTGGGTACAAGCTGTGTTGTTCCCTGGCTCTCACAGGGAACAGTTGGCTCTGCCTGGATAAGCCATACCCAGGAACTGAATCCTGCAGTCAGAATCACTGTCCTGTTGGATGTGGTAGAGCCCAAGCAAATGGAGCACTAGCCAGGATGACTAACAGCAGAGGAAAGTGCTAGCCCAGCCTGTAGGAAACAGGCTCTGTCTCCTTCCCTCCAAGATTACAAATGAGGAAGGGAAAAAAAGAGCTTTGGAAAAGAAATCAGAAAGCATTTCTTTTTCAGAGCTACTGTGAAACAGCCTGCTAGGTTCAAAAAGGCTCAGAGAACATCACTTAGTTTGTCCTTTAATCATATCTTTAAAGGGGGGCAGGGAGATTTGCCACTGCCAGTACTCCCTGAAGCAGCAGACAGTGTCAGCCAGGAGACAGAACAGCACATTTCTGGGAAGAAGAGCTCCAGTCTGGCAAATCAACTTTCTGCAGTGACAGTGAGGCTGGAATACCTCTGTACAAAAACCCCCACCAAATCTCACCTCCTCCTGCATAGCTCAGCCTGACTCCACACTCACCAAAGCCCAGCACACAAACCTGACAGCTGAACACTCCAGCCCTGCAAGGGACAGGACAGGGCTGGTTTTCATGGGATAGCCTTCCTAAAATCCATGGAATCTGCAAGAAGCCAAGTATCCCAACCCTGGGTAAGCCAAGAGGAAAAAGAAGCAAAATAAATTTCCTTTAGAGTTGACTCTTATTGCTGGACACACAAGGTGTTAACCTTTCACTCTGCTCTGTTGAGGCCACTTCTGGAGTCCTGGGTCCAGTTCTGGGCTTCCCAGTAACAAGAGAGACAAGGAACTCCTGCAGAGAGTCAGCAGAAGCTCCCAAGATGCTGAGGGCACTGGAGCATCTGTGGCAGGAGGAAAGGCTGAGAGCCCTGGGGCTGCTGAGCCTGGAGCAGAGCAGAGCCAGAGGGGAGCTGCTCCATGCTCAGCAAGAGCTCAAGGGTGCAGGGGGCAAGAGGCTGGGGCCACACTCTGCTCAGTGGTGCCCAGGGCCAGGCCAAGGGGCAATGGGCACACACTGGAAGCCAGGAGGTTCCATGTGAGCAGGAGGAGCAAGTTGTTTGTTGTGAGGGTGCAGAGCCCTGGCCCAGGCTGCCCAGAGAGCTTGTGGAGTGTCCTTGTGTGGAGAGATTCCACCTGGAGGTGACCCTGCTTTATGAAGCTGAGGGGCTGGATTAGATGATCCCCAGAGGTCCCTTCCAACCCCTACTCTGCTAGGATTCAATGCAAGCAGATTGCTAGCTGAGAGCTTTACTGCAACATTCCTAGAAATACAAGGGATCAGAATTGTTTTATTGTTGTTGCTGGTTCTTTTTAAAACAAAGATAAATTATGTTTTACAGAGAAGAAGTCTGTGACACACTCAAGCACAAAACCACAGCTGTTATAGGTTTCAAGAAGCCCTAAACTGCTTCAGGTAGGATCACACTGGGAGTCAGCTTGAGCATTTTGGGCCAGGAGAACATCCAACCTTTTGAAGAACTGGATTAGTAGAGCAAAGCTAAGCACTGGAAAGAATTCAAAATTGAGCCTCTGAGAACAGGATGGGCACAGGCACCAGAAAAGGACAAGCAAGGGCCTGGTTTCAGTCTACCCCCTTCACTGGCCAATGGGAACGGCACAAACACTAAGCAAAACATTTCTGCATATGATTTTTTGGAACTATTTCAGGGAATTCAGAAGAAGTGACTCTTACAGTGAAAAGTAGAGAAGAACATTCAAGAGTTCCCAGAGTTTCCCAAGAGCTTGTCCATCTGCTCAGACAGCTAGCAGGAATCAAACTGCAAATCAGACAAAGGCTGAGGCAAGTTGAAGCCAAGTGAAACAACTGCAGCTTGCTCCAAGTTCAAAACAAGTCAAACCTTGAGACATTTCAGCTTCAAGGCACAGGAATGCAGAACCTATCACTGCCATCCAAAGACTGGTGGCAGAGACAAAGAGTTGGTAGCAATGGTATTTCCCTGACACAACAGCAACATGACAAGGCTGCAGCAAGGAGCTGTGCCATCAGCTCTTTCCACAGCACCACTTCAGCTTTCCAGTGCTTCAGCTCCAGTTTCTGATATATTTTTTAATACAGGTGATTACCTGAGATGCTTTAGGGCATAGCTTGAGGTTTTTTTGCCACCTATAGTCCCAGGATAACGGCCAGCACTTACTCCAGGGGAAAAAAAAAACCCCATCCTTGAGCAAAAATGACTACTTCTCAATGGGACCTTGAAAGAACAGCTACAGAAACCTCAACCATCTTCAGGGCTGCATCAGCAAGCAACTGAGGAGGTCAAACTGTTGCTGAAAGACAGAGCAAGTCACTTCCTCTGGGCCGGATGTTCCAGGGCAGGGCCCTGGGCATGCGACAAAGAGTGAGTCAATGGTGGAAAGCAAACACCAAGTGGAGAGCTGCAAGAGTCCTTCTCTGCCCAGCAATTCCAGAAAGATATGACTAAGTTCCCTTTCAGAGAAGGAATGTTCTCCTAATCAACCACTTGAGGAGTGCCACACTGAACCAACTCAAACGTTGTTTAGAGAGGAGGTGCTGGTGCACCAAGCTTTCCTAAGCTGCTGCTCTGCTTCTGACCCTCACATGCTGGCATATCTCCCAGCAAACAACTTTCTCCTCCTGCTCAAATGGAACCTCCTGGCTTCCAGTTTGTGTCCACTGCCCCTTGGCCTGGCCCTGGGCACCACTGAGTAGAGTGTGGCCCCAACCTCTTGCCCCCTGCACCCTTCAGCTCTTGCTGAGCATGGAGCAGCTCCCCTCTGGCTCTGCTCTGCTCCAGGCTCAGCAGCCCCAGGGCTCTCAGCCTTTCCTCCTGCCACAGATGCTCCAGTGCCCTCAGCATCTTGGGAGCCTGCGCTGGACTCTCTCCAGTAGTTCCTTACCTCTCTTCAACTGAGGAGCCCAGAACTAGACCCAGGACTCCAGAAGTGGCCTCACTAGTGCAGAGGAGTAGAATCTCCCTCAACCTTTTGGCCACACTCTTTTAATGTACCCCCAATTTCCCCCCTCACATTTTCCCTCTGTGCCAAGGTCTGTCCCTGTCACACTGCAAACCAGTGCTCCCTGAATTCAGATCTGGAGAAGTCCCACTACCTAATGTGTCCTGCACAGACTGGATTTCTGATTGCATTCAAAACCATAGTGAGTATAACAGAAACCACCAGTTCAGCATAGGCTGGATATCAGGCAGAACAATTTTAGGATGTGAAGTCATGGAAAATACTCCAAGTTCTCACAAAAACTGTTCAGGTTCTCACAAAAATCAAGTTTACACCTCCACACCCTTCAACAAATTCATCCCTTACAGATTTTCATAGAATCATTGTGGTTGGAAAAGACCTTCAAGATCATCAGTGCAACTGTTAGCCCAACACTGGCAGGTCACAACTAAGCCATGTCCCCCAGCACCACATCTACATGGTTTTTGAACATGTCCAGGGATGGTGACTTCACCATTGCCCTGGGCAGCCTGGTCCAGGCCTTGACAACCCTTTTAGGGAAGAAATGGTTTCTCATGACCAACATAAACTAAACCTCCCCTGGTGCAACTTGAGGCCATTTCCTCTTGTCCTATTGCTTGTTACTTGGGAGAAGAGACCAATTCCCACCCTGTTCCAAGCTCCTTTCAGGAAGTTGTAGGGAGCAAGGTCTCCCCTGAGCCTGTTCTTCTCCACACTACCAACCCCAGTTCCCTCAGCTGTTCCTCACAACACTTGTGCTCTAAACCCTTCACCATCTTCATTGCTCTTCTTTAAGCACAGTAAGTGTTGGGTATCAGTTACAAAACATGACCACCTTGGTGTATGGGTGATGCTATTTATACAGATAAGGCTCCAAGTAAAACACATAAAAGAAAAATCAAAACCTGCATTCCCTGCCACGGTGAGCTGCTGCAGCTCTTCAGTTCTTCAACTGCTAGGTGGAAAATTCCCCATTGCTGAAACTAAAGAGATGGGTCAGAAAACTTGGCAAACTCCCCCAAAGCAGTGCTAATGCTCATTTGCAATTACCAGCTGGATCAAACAGAAGCAAGACTCCTACTGTGGGGAAGGTCAGCCCCAGGTGACCAACAAAGGCCTATCTAAGTAAGAGTCTACTCCCACTGGTCACTGAATTTTGGGCAGAGTGGTCAATTAGCAAGTCTCCTGCTAATGAATCAACACTGACAGCAGGCTTTGAGCTGACAGACCTGAGCAGTGAGCCTGCAGGCAGTGAGCATAGCTCACATGCCATGGTGCTGGGCAGTACCCACACAGGACCACAGCCCACTCACTGGCTTCCAATCCAGCCCAGAGGTATAGAATGCTCCATGTCTAGCAGAGAGGACAAGGAGTCACTGACTGAAGTTGCAGGGAGGGAGATTCAGGCTGGGCATTAGACAAAGCCTTCTAACAGGAAGGATAATTAAGCGTAGGAATGGATTGCCTGGGGAGGGACAGGAACTGCTGCTCCTGAAGGTTTTACAAGTGGTGGGAAACATCTGTCACATTGACCCCACTTTAGGTAGGGGGTGGATTAGGAAGCTGTTCAAAGACCTGGCTCCCCAACCCCCGCTGCTGAGCTCCTCTACTTCAAACTGCTCCAATCCAGAAGCTGGCAGTAAATTTTCTTTAGCATACAGCAGCGATTTAGAGCACTCGAAGGGTAGTGAGGTGCAGACAGAGCTTTCTCACACCGTGGTGCAGGAGTCCATTTCCACCCCAAACTGGGGCTGCCATTTGGGTAGCAGGTTCCACGTGTGAGCACACAGCTTAGCCAGACAGCAGCCTGATGCCCAACCAAAGCTGCTGAGGAGCCTATGCACTCACACCCCAGCTTCAGTCCCTCCTCCATCTCCTGCCCTGCAGCACTTGGCTGAGACAGACAAACAAGTTTACCTTTTTAACATTTTCCTCCTCCTCTTGGCGTTTCTCATAGTGTGAGAAGTCATCAAAGATGGAGGTGGTGTGCTTGTAGGTGGCAATGATTTTCAACACCTGCTTAGCCTTTTCCAGAGGCACCTCCTGAGTGTCCCTGGAGTTGGTCACTGGTTTATTCTCGTTGTTCTCTAGGCGGATGTGCCGCAGCTGGCTGTTGGGAACGTCCTTCACAAAAATCCACCTGACATCAAAACGTCCCTTCCACTTGTCCTGGGACCACACCCCTGCACACGTGTTGTAGTCCACAGCAGATTTCATCTCTGCTACTCCGCAGAAGTGACCACTGCCGTTGACACTGAACAGTAAGTAAACGGGGCCCTTCCCGTTCATGGAGCGATAGGCAGCATCCAGTCTCTTGTTGCCATGCTCTGTACTGCACCAGATGTTGTATTTAATGGAACGGTGGATATCGTCCTCAGAGTAACTCTTAATGATGAACACCCGCCCATGTTTGGGGTTCCAGTCAAAATCCTTGGGGTTGTAGTTGTTGATGGATCTCAACTTCTCCAAGACCGGGTGAGGCTCTGAAGGAGCAGAACCAGAACTGGCCTGAGACTGTCCCACTCCATTGCCATCCACTCCGTTTTGGCCGAAGCCGTTGCCGCGATTGCGAGGGGCGACCCAGCGAGCAGGTTGGGCCGGCTGCTGCGGCACGGGGAGCTGGGCAGGCTGTGGGGGTGGCGGAGGCAGCACCGGGGGCTGCTGCCCACCAGAAGCCTGGGCCACCACCGGTGGGCTATTAGCCATCTGCTGGCCTACGGGCTGAGGGGACACCTGGGCTGGCTGCTGACCGATATTGGGAACTAAGGCCTGCGCTGGGGCTTTCGCCACCGGCCCTTTGTTATCCCAAGTTCCAATATCCATGTTGTGTTTGATGGGAGGAGGTGGAAGACTAGAGCCTGCGAGGCCATTCTTGGTCTTCAGCTTGGGCTGCTGCTTAGCAGGTTTACTAGCAATATCAGCCCAGGAGGTTGGCTTCGGAGGAGCGATGGTAGCCGGAGGCAAACTGTTGGATGCCACGATATTACTGGTAATGGAGCCGCTCCCCACAGCTGAACCAACCACTTTGGGGACACTGCTCGCCACGTCCGTACTGCCCAGCTTCAGAGCAGCCATCCCTTGGTCAATGGTGTTCATGCCAGGAGCCTTGTTCAGAGTCTCGTTGGCAAAGGCAGACTGCCCATCGATCATAGCCCCCCCCAGCGAGCTGGGGGCATAGGCATAGTTGCTGCTGTAGCCAGAGCTTTGAGTGGATTGTCCCTGAGAACTGTTATTCCCCCAAGCTGAAAAGTCAATCCCACTTGGAAAGAAGTTAAAGCCATGCTGCCCAAGGAATGGAGTGCTGCCCAGAGCCCCTGGCTGCCCAAACATGGCATCTGGGAGGAAGTGAGGCTCCCCGTTGCTCAGCTGTCCATAGGAGGTTAGGTAGGGCATGGGGGGATCACCCCCTGTAGACCAGGCAGCTTCACCCAAGGAGTAGGAGAATCCAATGGAGGGACTGTAATAGTTTGGTAAGTAGGAATCAGACATTGCAGTGTATGCATTATTCTGGAAGAAAGAAACCAAAAGACAAAACATAAGCACTGAATAGTTAGAATGAGTCTGACAACTTCCAAGGGATCAGGAATAAAAGTCCTGTTAGGCTTCCTGTGCCCCATCCCTCCCTACCTCAGGGCTGGGCAGATAAACAGGCCTGGCCTTGAAACACCTCCTTTGTTAGAAGTGCTCTAAAAACTGTTTCACTGCCAGCAAGATTAAAGACAAAGGCTTCATGAGCTTCCTATGCCAAGATGAGAGGACACTGTGTTCTTGAGGTGGGACTGGACACTGGACTGGCTCCAGAACTCCTGCTCAGGCTATAAACCCAGTATCCTACCTAAGCATCCAAATATTACCTTCTGCTTTTTGTAGTTACTACCAAAGATGGCTTTTATTGCTTCTTCAGCCCTTATTCTTGTATTTGGGAGGAAAGGATGTAGAGAGAAGTGGGATATGGAGGAAGAACATGCAACTGAAGTGCACTGCCAAGATCATGAGTGTCCCTGATTGCCTTCACAGAATCCTAGAATGGTTTGGGTTGGAAGGGACCTCTGGAGCTCATCTAGTCCAACACCCCTGCAGTGGGCAGGGACATCCCCAACTAAACCCTATGGCAACCCAGGATTCCCAGGTGGTCTCCCATCCAAGTACTAACCAGGCCCAACCCTGCTTGGCTTCCAAGCTCAGACGAGATCAAGCTGTCTCATTCCTTAAACTTATTGCCCATGAAACAGCTTTATCCCCACAATTTAAACTTTCAGAGCTCATAATCTTCCAAGAACGTGCAAACAGCCAAGGATTTAAAGCCTCATCCTGAAAACACAAGCCACTTTAGTGCTGTGGGCAAATGCTAAAACCAATAAATATACCTGAAAACAGGCAGTAATCAACAGGGTTTCAATAGGAGCCTTTTATAGCACAGCACAAGAGAGCAGGCTTCAAATCCAGAGTGGGGAAAAAAAAAAAGCTACTCCATGCCTTGTTCTCCCTTTTAACACCCAAGTAGCCTTTAGGTTATGAAAACAAATGCCTAATTTTACAATTAGGGAACTCTCAGCCACCACCAAGATTTGCTTACATGAAAAACATCTGTCATTTGGCATTCAAACCACTGCCCCCTCCAGGGAGCAGTTCAAGCCTTGCTAACAGACACTGTCATCCAGTAATGGGAACCTGTGTGCAGGCAGCCTCGTGCTCTACAGGAGAGCACAGCCAGCCCAGCACACAGAGGAGACCAAAAGCAGGTGCAGCTCCCATTTCAAAGCTTGCCTGGCAGCAGGCTCTGCTCTGTTTGTTTTTTTTTTTGTTGGATCATGTTTTCAGGTGCCAAGTGCAGCTCTCGAAGGACTTCATGCCATGCTGAAATCTATGGAGGCTCTCAAGATGGCTCTGCTGGCACCCTCCAGAAATAGCTCCTTTGCTTCTCCACCTTCTGCTGAGTTAAAGGAAAGCAAGAGGTTTGGGGCTAACCCAGCCCAAAATGTACAGAAATGAATAGGAATTATTTAACATGATGTGTTTAGGACAAGGTTTGTTTCAGTGTATAAAAGACCAGAAAGCTTCCTGTGGTACTTCATGGTGTTTAATGCAGGAAAGCTCAGGGACACTCTCTCCAGACTTTGTCTTTCCAGAGAAGGGGTCCCCAAACCCCTCTTATCCAGGTTAGTTTTACTAATGGAGGAACTCAGTGCTGCAAAATCCAAACCAAGGAATAGTCTTTAGGGCTCAAGCTGTCCAAAAGCACAAATACTGACACTGATTTGTAAGGCAAATGAAGGAACTTGAAAAAGTTATTCTCTTCACAAGATAATCCCCTCAATTATAAAAGGAATAACATACCCTCCTGGAAATTAGCTTTAATGGAACATAAACACACCAGCCCACAGCTAAAACCTGTGCCCCACAGGCACAGTAGCCATTCCCTCTCCACAGGCTTCTCCCTCAAAGCACATCACTGTCAGATTAAAACCTTTCCCCTTGTTGCCTCAATATATTTCCTTACATGCCACCAGGTGTTTAACTTGATGAGGTGCTTTAGCATAGTCTGTATGAAGCTCTTGCCAGCTGCACTCAGGTAGTAAGGAAGGAGCAGAGGAGTTACACAGTTGAGCACTCCTGGCTCAGAGCAGACTGAAGTCAGGCTTGCTGCTGTTCACTACTGGAATGTCTCGAGCTTTGGTTTACTATCACACACACATCACCTTGCTCTGCTTCCCTGCACTCCCACAACTGACACTTCCTCATTAGAATGCAAATAAAACTTCACTGCCTTCTAATTCTCTCCAATGACTAAGGCTTTTTGTACAGTTAGTTCCTCAAATTCACCATCCCTCTTCATCTCAGACCAGAAGCAGGCTTGAAGCTCACTTATTGCTGCTTTTAACCTGTTAAGGAATCACTTAAGTGTGTATCTGAGCTTCAAACACACAGTAACCTCACTAAGGAGGCTCACAAACCAGGGACAGTCACACTGAAACAGCAACTCCTGCCTGAAGAGCCATGAAACTACAAGCTGGTTCCCTCACCCTTGTGTGGAGAGCTCAGAAAACATTACCCTGCAGCAATAGGCTGTGTTTAATTCATGCTTCAGAGCCATATCCATAACTTCCTTTCCCATGTTGAGAAAAGAGGAACCTACTTGGTATTTTGAGCCTGGCTGGCTGGCTCAGCACAACTGTGACCCTCTCCAGACTGAACCCCAGCCTCTTGTCTGTGATACTGAGTGTCAGAACACAGATGTGAGCTGCTGAGCAACACAACTTGGTGAGAAATGGCAATAAAGTCACCCTAAAGGCCCATTCCAAGTTCCCCCAGGGGTTTGAGCTCACTCCTGGTGGATTTCTAGAGCAGCAGCTCTGCTCCTCCTTCTGGGGCACACTCCCAGCACTTCCTTATTTTTATAACGAATGCTGACCACATGCAAAAAGAAACTAAATATTCGGAAGTTCTTCACCAAACATGCAAATCAGAGCAAAATATCATGTTGCTTCTAACATCACACTAACCTTCTCTCTCTTTAGGAGACTTAAATAAAACTGCACTTTCAAGGATGTAAGTCCACATTCAGAAGGAAGCTGGAAATTAGTGAACTTCTGGGATAGGAAAACCCCAACACTAAATGAGAGCTACCAGGGAAGCATGCTGCTGGTGGTACTCAGGAAGTGAGAAAGTATCACACTCTCACCCCATGCAGGTTGAATTTAGGCTTGTAACTTTTCAGGGAGTTGAATGGGTAGGCTGAATTCTGAGGATTAGAATCACAGAATCATTGAGGTTGGAAAAACTCTCTAACAGCATCAAGTCCAACTGTTAGCCTAGCACTGCCAGATCACCACTAAACCATGGCCCTCAGCACTACATCTCCAGGGCTTTTCAATCCCTCCAGGGATGGTGGCTCCACCACTGCCCTGCACAGCCTGGGCCAGGGCTTGACAACCCTTTCATAGGAGAAATTGTTCCTCATGTCTAACCTAAACCTCCCCTGGCACAACTTGAGGCTGTTTCCTCTCATCCTGCTCCTTGTTACCTAGGAGAAAAGACAGACAATCCTTCCAGGGAGTCGTAGAGAGAGCTAAGGTCTGCCCTGAGCCTCCTCTTCTCCATGCTAACCAACCCCAGTGCCCTCAGCTGCTCCTCACCACACCTGTGCTCTAGACCCTTCCCCAGCTTCCTTGCCCTTCTCTGAACACACTCCAGCACCTCAATGTCCTTCTTTCAGTGAAGAGCCCAAAACTGAACTCAGGATTTGAGCTGTGGCCTCCCCAGTGCCCAGTTCAGGAGGACAATCCCTGCCCTAGTCCTGCTGCCACACTAGTGCTGATCCAAGGCAGGATGCTGTTGGCTTTCTTGGCCACCTGGGCACACTGCTGCCTCAGCTTCAGCTGCTGGTGATCAACACCCCCAGGTCCTTTCCTGCCAGGCAGCTTTAAGAACAGCTGACAGATCCTGAAAGAGTATTTAGCCTCAAATGCTCAGCACAAAGTAGGAAAATACTTCCTGACAACTGAAGTGAGACAGAAACCTGTTCTTGTACTCCAAGATACGCATCACCATTTAATGAAAAAATAAATACACTGACTTGAAAAAGTTATCTAAAAAAATACAGAAATGGAGAAAAAAAACCCAACAGCTTATTATTACTAATCACAACTGGAAAGAGAAGCCCAGAGCATGAACTAACTGCACCAGTGCTACTACAGATGTTTATCTCTACCACTTACTTGTACCACCTAATCAGCTGAACTCCATCTGTTCTGTGATAGTTCTAGGAGTACTGCTCATTAAGAAAAACAAACAAAAACCAGTTACCAGTGGAGCTAATCTTAAATAGAAAGTTAAAAGGAAAAGTATCAGGACATCTGACTTCCAGGAGCTGATCACCAGCTTGCCTTCTAACTAACTACATGTGTGTCCTGTGGGTTTTCTGCTGAAAATAATAGAGAAAACCCCATGACACACATTTTCAGTCTACTTGGTGGAGAGATAAGAACCTTGACACCATCCTCCAGAAACCCTCAGAGTGTAACTGCAAAGCAATTTTACAGCATGACATAGTGCATCTCCTTGGCCAGTGTGAAGAGCCAGAAACAAGTCACCACAGTGAAACTGAGAGAGCAGAACTTCAAGGCAGTTACAATGAAAGAAAAGAGCTGAACACCAACAGTAGAAAATCCTTACACCCTCCAAAAGTTTGCCAAAACCTTTATACCTCACCCACCACAATCTAATAGAACTCAGTGCTTTCTGCCTGAAGAAACCCAGGTATAAAATAAAGAGTATTATGGCAAGGAAGTTGGCAAACCTCAACATGCAATCAGAGGGGATGGGGAAACACAAGGATCCCCAACATGCCTTGCTAGAGAGCACTGGGAAGTCCCTGGGCTCTCAGCAGGTTTTCTTACTCACCGGCCGGGCCTGGGGACTCAGGTAGGGTTCAAAGTCATCATCATTTAACCCATCCTTCTGATGCACAGATCCATTTTGCACTGAGGAAGAGATGCAGAGCATTAGAAAGAACTCTTCCTACAGACTCGAACACCTACCAACTTTAAGTATTTAAAACCAAACCTTGTAACATCCAACCCTTAGCAGCTATAATATCCCATGCTTAACCCAACAGAAAGACAATTCACCACCACACACTCTTTAACTTTCCCCAGCCCCAGAAGCGATGACAAGCTTCACAGCCCACAGCTTGTTTTTCTCCAGCCGCTTCGCTGCGCAAAGGCGCAAAGACCCGAGGACGAGCCCAGCACATTTCAGAGGAGACCCTCCCCGTCCATCCCCGGCGGGATGCCCGCTCTCCAACCGCCCCGCCACAGGATCCTCTCATTTTCCAGCCCTCCCCCGGAGCGCTCACCTTTGTTGCCTTGGCCTTTGGGTCTCTGGCGCGGCGGCGCGGCATGGAAAGAGAGAGGGAAAGCGGTGAGTCAGAGGGGGCGAAGCGGCCCCGGCGCGGGCGGGGAGCCCGGCGAAGCGAGGCGCGGCCTTGGCCCGGCCCGGCGGGGGAAAGCCTGGCCCGGCCGCGCCGCAGCACAATAGAGGCGCGGCCCTGAGACAGGGGAAAGGGGGTGGTGGTGGAGGGGGAAGGCCGCAGTCGCCCCGGCCTGGCCCTCGCCCCCGCCGCTAGGCCCCGAGCCTCGGCCTCACCTAGCGGGCCAGGCCCGGCGCGGCTCGGAGGAGCAGGCCGGGCGGTGACGGCGAGACTCCTACCTGCTCCAGGAGGCTGCTGGCCGACATGGCTCCGCGGCAGGGCTGCAGGTGGGGCGGGGCAGGGCGGGGCACCGGGCGGCAGCGGCGGAGGCTTTGTCCGGGCGCGGCGCGGCTGCCTGGCGGACTCCGACTCGCCCGCGGCGGTGGGGCGACGCTCTAGCCACCGCCTCTCGCTCTCCTTCCGGCCCAATGTCTATGGCCCGGGCCTGGCGCTCACACACGCGCTCCCAGGCACAATGGCGGGGAGGGGAGGGCGCGGTGCATGCCGGGCTGGTGGAGGACCGCCGCGAGCAGCGCCCCCACGCGGCCGGGCGCAGCAGTGCAGGCGGGAGGGAATGTGCGAGGGAAAAGCAGAGCCTGCCCAGCCCCTTCCTTCCCGCCCAAGAAAGGGGCACAGCTCGTATAGGGCTGGTGCAGCGAAGGACATGGTGTAAGCCTGGACTGGGGTGCAGGGAAGTCCCCAAAAGGCGCCTGTCCCTCCCAAGTCCAGGGCCACCCTGCACAGAGCAAGCTGGAGGGGAATGGACTGAGGGCTGCTGGGCATGGAGGGTTGCATCTCCCCTCTAAAATTCACGGGGTCTGCTCTCCACACCACCTGCACGAGGTGGGTCTGAAATGCTATGAGGTCCCAGTGAGGGCTGGCTCCATTCCATGGCTCAAATGCCATCACAACACCAATGGAATCCCATCAGAACACTGGTGGAAGGTATTGCACCACCTTCCAGAGTCCAACCACCCTTAAAGCTGTGGGCAGAGGAGTCCCTGCCCAGCTCACACTGCCTCTGAGATGACACAGCCACCACCTTTCATCTACTCACAAACCAACCATCCAAGCCTAGATCGATTTTTCCTTTTAATGCAAAAAAATAGCCAAACACATCTTGGGTCCCCTCCTCCCCCACCCTCCTCCCCAGCTGTTTCCTTTGCTGTTCTTTTGCCTAATACTTCCAGCCAAGCAGCAACCCCCTCCTCCCACCCCTCCCAAAACTCTGCAGCTCTAAGGGCACCCGAGAGCATCATCCCCTTCCACCTTCCCACCATGGCTGAGCCCAAAGGGACCCCTAACCATGGCCAAAAATCCAAAACAAAGAGGGCAAACAACAGGGCACATATTAATGCAGCAATGTGCCAGTTCTAATCCTGCCAAGAGATTATAGGAAGAAAGAAGAAGAAGAAAATAAAATAAAATACAAAAATCACTCCCCCCAAACAAGTAGCAAGAAGCAGGGAGCAGCCCCAGCACACAGTGTAAACAGGAGCTATCCCCATCCGGAGTCCAGCTCTCCTGGAAAGCAACAGCACAACATGCTCTGTACACCCCAACAGGTCCCTGTGGCACGGAGCAGAGAAGGGGCAGGTGGTGCTCTGAGGCTCCAGCTGAGTTTGGTTTTGTTTGTTTGTTGGGTTTTTTTGTCTTTCTGCTAAAAGGTTGAAGTTGATCTTGGAGTCTCCAAGTGGTATCTGCAGCACTGAGCCCAGCCAGGTGAGGAAAGGGATGGGGGGGAATAGTGCCACAGGAAGTGGGATGGGATTGGGATACAGGGACCCTGAGACCAGCAGGAGTAGGTCTCAGGGCTTTGCAGCTGGGAAATGTGGAGAAAGGAAGGGTGAGAGCAAACAAATACCAAAAAATACAGATATAAAAACACTTTGAGTGGAAGAGGAGAAGATGGGCAGTAAAGGCAGGGTCACTTCCATCTTCCCCAAAACAATAATAATAATAACAACAATAATAATAATAATAATAATTAAAAAAAATCCCAGCTGAGGGGACAATGAAGAGTCCAACAGAATCCCCTTCCCTGGGGGGAAATCAAAATACAAATGAGGTACCTGTTCCACCCCAAAGCTCTCACCCCTTCCCCCAGTCACACCACCGCTCCAGCCACTGGTTACTGTCTCTCTGAAGTCCACACCATCAGAGGCCAGGGCAGGGAAGGAGCAGAAGCACCAGGTGGGGCTGGGCCATGGCATGCTCAGTGCCAGGAGCCTTCATCCAGTTCCTCCCAGGTGGGTTGTTCAGCAGAGGCCCAGTCTCCCCCTGACCCTGCCAACAGGTGGAATTGTTCAGTGCTCCATGGAGCCAGAGCCTTTTCCAAGGTCTCAGGTGTTTCTCCAGCTTTTTTGTTTAAAACCCCAAATTCATATATATATATATATATATTATATACAGTGCAATGGAAATATCCATGGAAACCCATGGTGGGGCTGGAAAGAGATGCTGAACAAAAAAAAACCCAAAATCAAAGAAATTCCCAACTCTTCCCCAAACTGATGCTTGCCTTCCTCACTAGTCCTCCAAGACCACAATCTCCACGTTATGGACCTGGTGCTGATGATCCTCCACATCTCCAACCACTTTCTCCTCAGTCCTCAGCTCTGTCTCCAGGATCACAGCTTTACCTTCCGACTCATCCGTGTCCACTTCGGGATCCGGCGCCGGGTCGATCTCTATGATGGTCTGCCCATCCTCTGAGGTGCCCTCCACAGCTTGGATGGTGGATGTGAGACCAGACTCCATAGCCACCAGTTCCACAGGGTTGACCACAGTGGCCACGTTGGCCAGGGCCCCGCTGTCCTGCATGGCTGCAGAGCTCAGCAGCGCCAGGCTGGAGGAGGGGTGCAGGGTGACCGTGTCAGAGGAGCCGCTCTTGGAGGAGGACACCACCGTGGCGTAGCGGAAGAGCTGGGAGCCAGAGGGCAAGGTGTGAACAGTCACTGGGCTGGAGCCTTGGCTAATGGTAGCCACTGGGATGTTGCCCACGGAGAACTGCTGTCCGACAGGCGCGATAGCGATGGGTGAGATGACAGTGAACTGGGGCTGCTGGATGGGGGTGGAGGGGCTGAGCACGGTGGCAGAGGCTGGCCGCTGCAGGCGGGGTCTCTTGGGGGGTTTGGGAGCACTGACAGGCATCAGCACCACGTTCTGGATCGTCTGCGACTTGGCCTTCTGCTCTTTGGCAAGTTTCTTCTGCTCTTCCAGCTGCCGCTCCAGGTCTGCAAGGGGAAGAGTTAGTCAGGGAGTGTGTTTGGGCTAGGGGCAGCAAGTGTTGGGAGCTCCTGGGGACTCTTTCATATCCTGTGTTTCACAAAATCACAGAATGTCAGGGGTTGGAAGGGACCTAGAAAGATCATCTAGTCCAACCCCCCTGCCAGAGCAGGATCACCTAGACCAGCTCACACAGCAATGTGTCCAGGCAGCTCTGCAATGGCTCCAGACAAGGAGACTCCACAGCCTCCTGGGCAGCCTGGTCCAGTGCTCTGCCACCTGCACTGCAAAGAAGTTTCTCCTCGGGTTAATACTAAACCTCCTGTGGTCCAACTTGCTCCCATTCCCTCTTGTCCTAACATTGGATGCCATTGAGCAGAGCCTGGCTCTCTCCTCCTGACACTCACCCTTAACGTATTTGTGACTGGAGGTCTCCTAAGCATCATCTTAGCATTTAGATGGTCAGATTGTAATAGGACAAGGGGGAATGGTTATAAGATGAGGGAGGGGAAATTTAGATTGGAGAGTAAAATCAAGTTCTTTATCCAGAAGGTGGTTAGGCACTGGAACAGGCTTCCAAGAGAGGCTGTGGATGCCCCATCCCTGGCAATGTTCAAGGCCAGGCTGGATGTGGCCCTGGACAACCTGGGCTAGTGACTGGCATCCCTGCCCATGGCAGGGGGGTTGGAACTAGATGATCTTTAAGGTCCCTTCCAACCTGGGCCATTCTATGATTCTATGATTTCATTCAAGATCAAACTGCACTGAAGGAAAAGGCCAGGTTCTTACAGAGATCATAGAGAATCCCAGCATGCTGGGGGCTGAAAGGAATCTCTGGGGATCATCCAGTCCAATCCCCCTGCTCCAGCAGGCTCACCCACAGCAGCTTGCCCAGCATCACCTCCAGGTGCTTTTGGAACCTCTCCAGAGAAGGAAACTCCACAAGCTCTCTGGGCAGCCTGGGCCAGGGCTCTGCACCCTCACAGCAAAGTTTTTCCTCTCCTGTCCCCTACAGAGACCTGGTCAATGTTGTGCACCTGCTCAGCCCACCTTGGCTGAGGAACAGGCAATGTTCTATACCAGTTGGCTGCTCCCACTGATGAGAACATGGGCATTTCTGCTCCCCAAGCTACACTCTGGAAGTTAGAAGTAGCACAGTAATCTCCTTTATCCAGGGCAGTAGGGGACTAGGACATTCCAGATAAGAACAGGTCCTGCAGGACACAGTGAGAAGGGAGACATCCAGCAAACAGCTCTAGGGAATCCAGGGCAGGTTCCTGGCTTCAGCACAGGGGAAACTGTGAAAGATACCTGATAGCTCCACAGTAAGACAAGGAGAAAACTCAGCACCCCCTACATGGAGAAGCTTATTAGCTTGGGCAGAGCAGGGCACTGCCTGCAGCTCAGCTGACGGCAGCACAGCACTGGGCTGGCAGCACCTACTTCCTAACACCAAAGGAATCAGACTGGCACCCCTAGCACTCTGATTGCAGCAAAGGGCATCAAATGCTCTAAACAACTGCTTGCTGTGAGCCAAGGGAGAGGAGAAATTCCACACAAGCCCTAGGATGGAAAGGGATTGGGATGCAGGTGTTTTGGGGCAGTGTGTATAGAGCAATAACCCAAATATGGTTCATATGTTGAAGGAAAGTCACACCAGTTCCCGAGAGCGGCAGCAGGATGAAAAACCTTACTGGCTGCTGACTGTACCTGCCAGTGTGTAAAGAAACTGCTCCTCTCCCTGCTCTGTCTGGTTTTTCCTGTTGTCCAGAACCTTCTTGACTGTGTCCATCAGGCCAAACGTGTGGGCAACGTTGTTCAGGACTGCAGCATCTGCAAGGAAAGGGCAGGGGGATGAGCACCTCATCCCACAGGTGGGACTCAGGCAGGGACTCCAAAGATGCTCATACTAGCCCCAAAATGTTCTGCTGCTTTTAGTAAAACTATCTCTGTTCTTTCCCAAGGACTGGCAAGGGCAGACCCAGCACCCACATCCTTCTGACATTCAAGGACTAAATAGTCCCAAAACAGAGATGTGTCACCCAAGCAGCTCAAAAATTGCTGTAAATGAAAGCATAATTTGCAATCAGAGAGATACAAACGAGCTCTCCACCTACAAATCCTCACCCCATGCTGCTGTGTCATTAACATGCCAGCTCCACTGAAAGCTGGGCAAAATTGCTATTAAAATGCACTGACTTCAATCCCTCACAGCTTCCAAGAGCTGCCACCTACCAGACACCAAGATTTGCCAGCCCAAAGCTGAACTGGAACATAAGAAAAGAAATATCCTGGGCAAAATGAAGCTTGTGGCTCCATAGATGTTCTTTCTCTCAGCCAGAGCATCACCAAGAGGTGCTCTCAAACCCTGTGCTCACCCAGGCATGTGCTGAACTGGATTAGGGAACTGATCCAAGTTAAAAATAACCTTAAAGAGGGGAGGAGAGCTATTTTTAACTCAGATTAGTTCCCTCATCTGGTTCAGCCCCCAAAACAGGTTTCCTGGCACAAGTGAAGGGAGAAGGAGAAGTGAGGGGGCAGGACCTGTTTGAGCCTGCACTGTCAGGGAGAAAAGTGTTGGAATAACTGTTGTCTGAGGAGTGAATCTGGGCAGGCTTTCACATGGGCCAGGAGCTGAGGTGAGTCTCCTGATGGTCTCAGCAAGCTGCCAGGGTCCTTTTGCTCAGGGAACAGGGTGGTAGGTTGTGCCTGGAAGTGAGAGCACTTCACAGTGGGGCAGGCTGAGGTCACAGCCAGACTCAGCTCTCACAGCTCAGCTCACGAGTGTTAACTTCCTCACCATCCTGACTCAACAGCTTTAAACACTGGGGATGGATCCTTGTCACTGTTTTCTTTGCCTGCAGCTGCCCTTTTGAGCATCCTTCCCCACCACAAAGGCAGAGGCTGTGGCTCATGACCTACCTGTCATCTGGAAGGGAGACTGACCCAGCCTCTGCTGAACACCTCGTAGGACTTCTTCAATCTCCTTCTGGATGTTGCACACAACTTCTTCCATCAGCCCCACATCAGCTATTCCTTTCCAGAACATCAGTGTGTCCTCTGGCACAGGAAGAGGGGAAAAAGAAGTCAACACACAGAAGCATTTGGCATCTTCCCCACAAGGCTAACTTTAAACCTTTCAGGCAAGAGTAACTTTGCAAGATGACTTCTAATTTGGCCCTTGGGGTGGAGATGACATGCAAAAGAATACCCTGGAAGAAGCAAAACAGAGCCAGGTAGCAAACCAGTAACATGATTTCAAGCAGCACCATGCCTTCCAAGGCAACATTTCACTGCCTCTGCTCATCTTTGCAAGAGGCAGAGCTTAAACTCTCTGTTTGAGGGAATTCTGCCTAAGCTTTCACACTGATCCCAAGAGGGAATGCAAGGCACCAGAGCCAGAGCAACACAGCCAAGATACCAACAAGACAACTGCTCCCTAATGGTTTCAGTCTAGCTCCAGGCTGGCAGATGCTTATACATCCTTAGAATGAACACAAAAAACCCCAAAGCCTCTCACTGTAACTAGTAGCAACTGATGGGAGGGATCATCCCCCACAAGCCACAAGCCAGGGCTGGAATCCCCACAGTGGTGAGGACCCTGGCAGGGATCCTGCACACCTGGAAAGGGGCTGGGGGACAGCTCTGTCCTTGTCTAAACTCTCCAGCAAGCAGCCTGAGCTTACCTGAGATCTCATCTGTGTCCTTTTTCATGCCTTCCTCAGTGGCCATGGTGACAGCAGCTGTGAGAGCTGAGTTCCACTCGATCCCCTCCTCCATGCTCTCCTCCGACAGCGCGATCTGGGTGATGCTCCCTGCCAGAGAGGCAAAGTCAGCTCCCTCTGCAGCACCTAGAGAGCCTGCCCTGGATCCCTGCTCTGCTTTCTAACCCCCCTCAGCCCTCCCAGGCTTTTCTTCCCCTCCTGTGCTCAGGTTGGTTGTGCCTGGCTTCTCTGAAGCAAATTAACTAAAAGCAACTATTGCTGCTTCTCACTGGAGCTGTGATTGTGAAAGGCTCTGGGGCTTCTGGAGGGAAAAACCTCCAAAAAGCAAAAAAAAAAAATAAAAAAAGGAGCAGGAAGGGATAAGAATAAAGAAAGGAATAAATAAGCCTTAGCCCCATCACCCTTCTCCCCTTGCATCCTCAACAGGGAGCTCTGCACCCCAGAGATGCCCTCATCTCTCAGGAAATGACAGGGTCAAGGTCCAAACTGGCTTCTAGAAGGGAAACAGATCTGACTCAATCCTAAGTTTCTGGATCAAATCTGGGACTAACTAAGCCAAGCTGAATCCACTCTAAGGTTTTACCATGTGTTTGCCAGCCTATGGACAACTTTGCCATCTCACCCCCCGCCCAGAGCCTTAGAGAAGTGCAACCTGCCCAGCTGGACAAAGCTGTTCAGTTGGGAGCAGTCTTCTCCCTGAACCTCAGCAAAGAGATCCCTTTCTGCTCTGAAGCACAGGACTGGGGCCACTCCTGTTTAACATTTTCAGCAATGATTTGGACCAGGGGGTAGAGTGCACCCTTAGCAAGTTTGCAGATGACACCAAGCTGGGTGCCAGTGTGGATCTGCTTGAGGGCAGGGAGGCTCTGCAGAGGGATCTGGATAGGCTGGATC
>VWZO01003264.1:70426-128527 GCA_013396975.1 Bucco capensis
GATGTTGCATTGGGGAGCATCATTTAATAAGTTGCTAGGGCTAGGACAAAGGCTGCACTGATGATCTTCAAGGTCTCTTCCAGTTGGAACTGTTCTATGATTCTATGATTTGCTGCCAGTTTGCCACTGGAATGACATCAGATCATGTCCAGCCATCCTGCCCTGTTCAGGGCTGTCCAGGTGATGTGGAGCAGGCTGCCTGGAGGTCAGTACCCCTACATTCATTCCTGAGTATCAGCCCATTGGTGCCTTTGGAACAAGCCCTCCAATAGGAAAGATGTGAGAAAACACTTTGAAGTGTTTGCTCCCATGGTGATTCCAGAACAGGGATCCCTTCTAGGTGAGACTGCCCCAGCTCCCAAGGCTGCCTCTAGTCACAGCTGCTTTCCAACCTTGTGTTACTGCAGAGCAGAACTCCCTGACAGATGCTGCTGAGACCTCTCTGAGCAAACAGGAGAAGCATTTTCCTTCCCAGAAACCAGAGCACTGTCCTGAGTGGTGACACTGAGGGCTGGAAGCCCTCTGCTGGGAGGCCAGGCTGAGAGAGTTGGGGTTGTTGAGCCTGGAGGGGAGAAGGCTCCAGGGAGACCTTACTGCAGCCTTGCAGTACTTTAAGGGCCTAGCAGAAAGATGGAGACAGACTTTTTCTCAGGGCCTGTTGGGAAAGGACAAAGGGTGATGGTTTGAAACTAAAAGAGGGAGATTGAGACTAGAGAGAAGGAGGAAATGTTTTCCACTGAGGGTGGGGAGAGCCTGGCCCAGGTTAGCCAGAGAGGTGGGAGATGTCCCATCCCTGGAACCATTCCAGGTCAGGTGGTTTGGGGCTGTGAGCAACTTGCAGTTGAAGATATCCCTCCAGGGAAGATGGACTAGATGACGTTGAAAGGTCCCTTCCCACCCAAAACATTCCATGTTCCTGTGATTCTATGACTGCCCTGTGTAGAAGGTGTGAAGTGTCTGTGTCTGGAGTTAGCCTGGTTTGATTATCCCAGGGAGAGAGCAGAGGGTCAGAGGGAAGCTCCTGTGGCATTGCTCAGTGGTTTCCTACCATCAGCTGCTGTAGGAGTCTGCACCACACTCTGCTGGCCTGGCACTGGTGCTCTGGCACTGCTGATCAGGAGATCAAACTTGGTGCTTCTGCAGGTGTTGGTGCAAACTTTGTCATGCTGGTAGAAGTCAATTTGCCCTGAGTCCATCATCTTCCTGTGTAGGGAGTGGAGAGAGAAGCAGACTCAGCTCAAATCTGAGCCTGGACAATAACAGGAGTAATATTCCACATACTATGATGGGAAGGATAAGGAAAGGGAGAACCAGCACCACTCTGCACACAGAACATCTCCTGCAGGGCTTTCAAATGGCAGATCCATCCCCCAGCTTCATGCACAGGGCTCCAGCCCTGTTCCACCCCCACTAAGCACCAGGTTCTCCAGGCAAGGCCAATTCTGTACAGGATGAGGAATCCTGCCCTCAGATCCCTTCCAAGAGATCTCCCAGGGACTGCAAAGGAGACCAAATGTCTGCCAGGGATCCTGCAGCTGCTAGGATGAAGCCCTGAAGCTGGACACAGTGGTAGGCAAGTCAAATACCTCAGCATGATTCCTCCCAGGCGAATGGCTCTCTTCCAGTCCTTTAGGGTAGACTTCCCAGCCAGGTGAACAAAATGCTTGGGGCTGATCAGTTGGTCATTGAACTGACAACAAGATAAACAAAAGCTCAGTAAACATCAGGTAACAGCCTGTTGGAAGATTCTACTGGGACACCTAACACAGGCAAGTCCCCAGCTCAGCTCAGCCTCCACTTCTGCCCAGAGAGAGGAGCTGCTTCCCAAATCCCTCAGTGCAGCAATGCTTCTAACTCCAGATATGCCTGCAGGGATGACCTGCCAGCTGCTGGCATTCAAACCACACAGCTCTAGCCAGGAAGAGCCCTGAAGGCTTTCATATGAAGCAGGAACTCAATTAGCTCCTGTGAACATGTACAGTCCCCTTGGAGATTGTTAGGGGAGACTCCTGCTCCATCAAATAGCCAACAAACATCTAGCTGGCACAGGCATTCACTCAGGCATCTGCTCCATCCTGCTCCAGTGACTGAGGGAGCTCCTGTCCTGCAGCAGCACTCAGGGACTCAGCCTCAGCACCTCAGCTGTTACTCAGCACACTCTCCAGTGGAATATGTAACAGCAAGATTTTCTCTGCTCAAGTGCAACCTGCTCACCAGGAAGTGACAGGAATGGAGTATCAGGACACCAAGGGAAAGAGACAAGGAAGAAAAGCTCTGGCAGATTTCAGTACACATCCCCTGCCTGCCTTCAGCTTCGAGTCCCTTGTCCAATCTGAACAGTAACCAAGAGCATTGCTGAAATAGAAGGTGGGTGAGAGGCCTCCACTCCTTCACCCACCCCTCTCCTGCTTCTCCTGCTGCTATAAACAACTCAGCACTAACAATCCAGCATGCTGCAAAGTCACTCAGCTGCAGGACAAGGCTCAGACAAAAAGCAAAATGAAAGTCCTGTGGAGGTCAAGCACCAGACCTTGAGAGCAGAGAAGCAATTGGCTGCAAAAACTCCCTTACCTTTACACACTTGACATTAATTCCTGGACAGACAAACTTCTTCCAGAGCAGGATGGCTTTGCTCTCCCCACAGGTGATGGGATAGGCAATCTCAATCTCCTCGTTGGTTTCAATGGTGCTGGGGTCTGAGGGAGGAAGGGCTGAAAATGAAACTTGCCACCCAAAAAGCTCAAATCCCACAAGCTGAAAGCTCACAGGTTGTCAGACCTACACTCAGAAAACCAAAAGGGCCATTCCCAGTTCAGGATCAGTCTTCTCTTAGTCTTCTGCAATTACTAGCTCTAACAGTGAGTAGTATCTGCTTTTTAATAGAGCAACACTTCAAATGAAGCTCATCTACCAGGAGAACATGACCTAGGAGACTCATCTGTAAGGGGAGGGTCAGTGAGGACAATCTTGGTGGAAAGCAAAGGTATCTCTCAGATTTCTTGGAGCTCTGTCATCTCTTTAGCAGTGATATCAGATATTTTCTGATAATAATCTCTTCACATGCAGAGTTTCTGCTTATACTGCCAGAAGACCCACACCCACCCAGGAACAAGAACACCAGTTACAATCTAGTGACAGGAGCCTTTTCCCACATACTCCTCAGGATGGCAAGGAACACGCAGAGCCAACCTACTCAGTTCTCCTGAACATCCAACCCAAACTCTCAGGCTGTTTGTTCAGCAAAGAGCCAGCACTCCAGAGTCTGATGTCTCAGCCAGCAGAGACACAACCACCATACCATCCTCATGACCATCATTCCTGCCTGCTAGTGTCACACATCAAGAGCAGGGTGAAACTTCGGCTCTCCTGAAGCCTCTGGGAGCCCTTACCATTCACTGCAGGAGCACCAGGATCTCAGTTCCAGGACTTTTTGAGACCAAGCTGGAATAGCAGACTCTTATTCCAGAGTATGCCCAGACCCTGCACCCACATCCATGCCTGGGAAACAGCATCTGCAGGGGCAGAGCCAGAAGGAAGCCCAGCGAACTGGAGAGCCCAGCTGAGGGGTAACCAGCCCTGCACAAGAGGGGATTCCGCCTACTCACCAATCCCTTCTTCCAGCTTGTGGATGGTGTGGGTTTCCACAGCCACTACAGCAGCACTGGCCTCAGAGGCCTCCTGGTAAATCCTGTTGTGAAAGCAGCCAGCCATGAGCAAATCACAGAAATCACAGGGAATTAAGATTCACAGCACGAGGTTAAGAATTCAGCTCGTTTCTTTCTTGTCTGTCCTAGAGGAATGTGGATTCTGTTTGACAAGAGTTTCAATCACAGGCATTTTTTTTAGCACACATGAAACAGGATAATAATCCCAAGGACTGAACCAGGCAGAGACACTCCCAGTCCTGTCATTCTGCCCTCCACATTGCCACTGAAGCAGCTTCCCTGCACCTTCTCCCCTGCTCTCTGGCACATGTTACCCATGACAACAGATGCAGAGCTCAATGCCCCAAGATTTCCCTTCCAGTCTTGGGTGACACTGCAGCAAGGGGGAATCACGCAGGAAAGAGTCACTGTCAGGCCTGCAGCCACCCTGCTCTGCAAGTATTATCAAACCAGAGCCAGTATATTCATGACCTGCTTGATCTGAAGTGAAGATGAAGTGCCTGGTGGCAGCTACTTCCCCACAGCAGCTGCCAGGGATACCACAAAATTCCCTCTGGCATTTCAGCTTCCTTGTATTTTAGAGGATTATGTTAGGGGAAAGCTGGCACAGAGGCACATGCAGATCTGGGTCCACCACGTAGAACAGCTGCAGTGTGGCATAAATCCCACCCTGGGGCCACAGAGGGAAGAAGGAGGCTGGGAGAATGTGTGGCTGGGGCAAAGACTGCGACCACCTTGCCACTTCCCCACTGCCACAGCCATTACTAGGCTGCTGTGATCCAGAGACAGCATCGTGTGGACACAGCCCCACAGGACCATTTCAGCCCTCAGAGGCCCCGTGCCAGTGAGACACACACAAAAGCTTTTTTGCCTTGTATTTTGTCTCCTGACAGCGCGTGGCACAGAACCACCGCAGCCCTGCTGAACGCAGCCCCGCTGGCTCCCCACACCAGCTCCAGCCCCAGCACCCAGCCCACCCCACTACCTCCCAGCCACACCACCACCATCCAACTCACCCTGGCTGCACCGGCTGGAGCTGCAGGATCACTTGGGTTTTGGTATCCTCCGGGTTCTCCCCTTCGCTTCCGTCACTTGGTACAACCACCACATCACCCACAGGGACGCTCACCTCGGCATTCGCCATCTCTCACATGAAGCCCGGAGGGGACGGTGCCGCGCTGCTGCAGAGGGCAAAGCAGAGGCAGGGCTGTGCCGCGGCAGCACTCGCTGCCTGTGCAGGCAGAGGGGCAGGCAGCGGTGTGCTGTGGCAGCAGCATCGCCCGGTCCTGGCCGCGGCAAAAGGCAGGCTAGAGGGGAGCACGGAGCCAGCAGGGCAAAGCTCTGCTTTAAATGGAGCACCAGAGAGGTGTAAGTACCTGTCACACACAGGAGGGATTCTCCTCCCCTGTCGATCACAATTAAGGTTCGAAAAGACCTCGGAGATCAAGTCCAACTCTTAAGCTAACTGCCAAGTCACTACTAAACCATGTCCCTAAGCACCACATCTCCATGTTTTCTGAACACATCCCTGGGGATGGTGATTTCACTACCTCCCTGGGCAGCCTGGGCCCATGCCTGATTACCGTGTTGGAGAAGAAATTCTTCCTAATTTCTAACCTGAACCTCCCCTGGCAAAACCTGAAGCTGTTTTCTCTTGTCCTATAACTTATTCCTAGGAAGAAGAGACCAATCCCCACCTCACTCCAACCTTTCAGGTAGTAGCAGAGAGCAAAGCCAGGAAAACCTCATCTGATGACACAAACCCAGCAGATGCAGAGCCCCCTCAGTGCCATCCCACTCCTAACTTCCTAAGACAACAACAACCAGCCGCTCTCTCCAGCCCTGCAAACCCTCACAGGGGGTTTTGGTGAAAGTGTTTCCCAGATGGAGCTCTCCTCATGGCAGGCAGAGCTTCTAGCTGCCCTTAGCTACCAGGCACATGCCTGGTGCTGACCCTTCCCATGGCAGAGGGGCTGTGGAGAAGCCAGTATTCCCAGGAGAGAGGGGCTGTGCAGCAGGAGATGCTAGCAGGGGGTCACCCAGCAGCACTGGGCTCACACAGGCTGCTCCTACAGCTATGCAGGGAGGCATAATGGTGGTTTGGTTAGTGCTGTGGGCCAGGAGCGGGTCAGGATCCCTTTTCCTCTGGGAAAGGCCTTGTGCCAAGAGAGGAGCTCAGGGCAGGTGATGTTGGGCTCTGGCCCATGGCTGGGACGCAGGAGGATCGAAGAAAGCCGTAGGTGCAATAGCTCCAGGCCACAGGCCCTTCCCAAGGGACACCCATGACACCCATGGGACAAGCAAGGCCAAGACTTCCTCAGGATTTCCGGCACAGGATGGGGAGGACACAGAGCAACCCCGATGGTGACCGGCTGCGGCCCGCACCGGGCAGGGGACCGAGCCCAGGCCGCGGGCGGGGGCTGGAGACCAGGCCCCGGGGCAGAGTAAGCGGCTGGTGGGGCCCTCTAGGGAGGCGCAGAGCCTCCCTCGCTAGGCCCAGCGCTCACCCTCTGTCCCCGCGGACGGGACCCCGGCGGGGGTTGTGTGTGTGTGTGTGTTCAACACAGGGTCAGAGGTCAGCGCCCCCATCCCGTCCGCAGGGTTCAAAGGTCAAGAACCNTGCGCAGTAGCCACCACGGCCTCTGCCGCCAGCACTTCCGGTGGCCGCCTGCCTGACCGCAGACGGCGGCGCCGTGCTGCCCCCTGGTGGCACCACCCCGAGAAGGCCGTTCACGAGTGCTGGCGAGAGAGGGACATGTGGCCGGGACGGTGTGTCTGTCCTCATCCCCCACCCCGGTCCCCAGGAGGCATGTGGGGCTGTCCCCAGCCCATCCTCGGGGCTTCACGTACCCTAGTCCCGAGCGAGGTCCCCCCACGACACTCCACATCGCCCAGCCCCAGTGAGTTTTCCCCATAGCTTCATGTCCTCCAGCCCAGAGCGCTGCTCCCTCCCCTCCTGGTGTGCCCTGACCGCCCCCCACCGCCGGCCGGGCCGAGCCTCCCGCTCCCCCTGCGCTAGATGACTGACAGCTAGGCTGTCCAATGGCGACTCGGGGCCGGGCAGCGTCAGCCAATAGGCGCGGCGCTGTGATGTGTAGGCGGGCACGGGGCGGCGGGCGCGGCGGGGCAGTGGCGGAGCCGGTATTGGCGGCGGGAGGATGCGGGCGGGCGGCGGGGCGGTGAGGGGGGCGCTGGCACTGGCCCTGCTCCTGCTCCGCCGCTGCCTTCTGCTGGGCCCGCTGGGGCTGCGCCCGGCCGGAGGACAGGACGGTGAGTGAGGGTTCTGGGGCACCGGGAGTCCCGCTCCCACTGGCACCCCTCGGGGTTCCCGTTCCTTCGCTGGGCTAGGCAGTGCGCCGTGCACGGAACCTGGACTGGGGTCGGGACTGGGTCAGGGATAGGGACCGGACGGGCTCCTCTCTGCCCTGCTCCCGATCCGGGAGAGGCTCTTCACTGTGACCGCACCAGGACGAGCTCCCCGGTACCGATTCGGGACGGGTCCCCTCTGTCCTCAGACTGAGACAGAGACTGGGTCCAGGATAGGGACTGTGTTCGAGATGGGAACTGGGACCAGGATAGGGATCGGACGAGCTCCCCTCTGCCTCGTTAGCAGTCCGGGACAGGCTCTTCACTGTGTCTGCACCGGGATCGGACCAGAATGGGCTCCCCTGTTCCTATGAGGGGCGAGTCTCCTCTGTCCTCAGACCAGCACCACCCCGGCGCGGGGATCCCGTGGTCCGCCTGCCCCGGTACCGATCCGGGACGGGTCTCCCGTGTCCCCAGATCGAGACCTCTCCGGGTCGAGGTCCTAGCGGTCCGCCAGTCCTGGTACCAATCCGGGACAAGGTCTTCGCCATCCGTCTGTCCCGGTACCGATCCAGGACAGGGTCCTCAGCATGCATCTGCCCCGATACCAAACGGGACGAGCTCCCCACTGCCTCCTGCACCCGCCTGGTCTCCCTGCAGCCCCTGCCCTGCTCCCTCTGTCCCACCCTGCTCCTGGTGCAGGAGCACTGCCTGCCCGGGGGTCCCGGTGATCCTAGGGTTGGCTCCATCCATCCCGCAGGGCGTTCCCCAGGAACCTCTAATCCCAAGGGATCTGACTTTGCCTTGGTTTAAGAGGATCTTAAGCCAGAGCTGATGGTAATGGCTGGGAGAGCTGGGCAGCAGGCTGCTTCCCAGGGATGCCACGGGCCCTGGCAGCATCGCTCCAGGCGGATTTGCACCCACAGGGACATTCAG
Organism: Bucco capensis; assembly: GCA_013396975.1. NCBI lineage: Eukaryota > Metazoa > Chordata > Aves > Piciformes > Bucconidae > Bucco > Bucco capensis. Next base: position 78,334 of record VWZO01003264.1, read on the forward strand.
CCAAACCTCATCCTGAAGACACTGAGCACCACTCATCCCCAACTCATCCAAGAGCAAGAGAACAAGAATAGGACATGGAAAGCATTGTCCTGAGCAAGGGGAAACTGAGGCATGGCCTGAACAGGATCACTGGGAGCAGAACCCTGCTGTGTTCCCCCTGTAGGATTGGGGAGAAGATCCAACAGTGGATTTCCACCGGATCCCAAACCCTGCTGGTGGCTGCCGGCAGCATGCCGGGCTCTTCCCGGAGCATTGCCCTGTTGTGTCTTTCCTGCATCCTGTGAGAAAACAAACAAATCCCTGGCAGAGATGGCCCAGCTGTGGCGTCACCCTCACCCAAAGGAAATCCCAGTTTTTCCCAATTTTTCCTAGAGAGGAAGGCAAGACCCCAGCCCTCCCCCCAGCCAGGGCTCTGCCTTCCCCATTCCCTGTCTCTCAGTAGCATTTTGAGAGCCAAATCTCTGCAGCTCTTGCTTTATCTCTGGTATGCACCAGCCACGCTCAGGATGCTTTTCCTGAGGGTTTCCTTTTCTGGGATGGATCCCTCCAGCTCCTCTTCAGCCACTGGCATGGAATTGGAGCTGGGGGGGATCCATCCCAGACCCCAGCTCAGGTGCATGTGCCAGGCTGTCCCAGCCAGAGAGGATTTTCCAGGCAGACCCCAATGGCTCCAACCTTCCTTGCTGGAAAATCCTCTAGAACACTCCAAATTTCTTTCTCCTGTTTGGGAGCTTCTTTCCTGGGCTCCCCTCACACTGTTATCCCCAGCACCCCAAATCCTTCCTGTTTCTGCTATGCTGGGAGCTGCTGCCCATCTGGGATGGGGAAATTTGGGATTTCCCCCAGTCCTGCATCCCTGCCCAAGGAGTGTTCACAGGATAGCCTCCCCTTCCCAAGGCCTGGCTGCCAGCCTTTCCCACAGGGCTTTGGGAGGGGGCTGGCATCTTCCACCTCCAGCCCTCCCTTCTTTTTATCCCTGCAGGATTTTCCCTGGCCTGTGCTTTGTGCTGTCTCCCAGCGACAGCGAGAGGAGCCAAGGCAGGGGCCAAGCCCTGCCTGCCACTGCTTCTCTTCCTGCCCATGTCAGGATGGTCCTTGGCAGGAGCAGATGTGTGTGTGTGGGGAGTTGAAGGATGGATCTCCCCCAGCCCCTGCTGAGGGGCTTAGTGCTGCTTTCCTCCATCCCTCTCCTTCCCTGTGCCCCAGTCCTTCCCAGAAATCCCATCTGGTTCCCAAAACTCAATTTCCAGGATGTTCCCTCATGCCTGAGGGTGGCAAGGCAGGAGAAAAGGCCTTTTTGTGGTGGTTGTTGGCATGAGGAGATGAGGATGCAGCTGCCCAAGGTCAGCCTCAAGGTCAAGGCTGTAGCCAGGGGCTCCTGGGGGCTGCTCAGTGCTCTTCAGTCCCATAGCAGGGGAGGATTTCCTCTTTGCATCCTTCTGCATCCCTCAAAACTGAGGTGCTCCTGGCCTGGGGGATGGAGAAGAGCTGGAGGTGCAGGTCTGCACTGGGTGGCTGTGAGGGGAAACTGAGGCACCTTCATCCCTGGATTCCCCTAGGCACAGTCCCCAAGGAGGGGAGCAGCTAGAAAAGGCACCAAAAACGTTTGAGAAGGGACTGCAGGTGCCTGCAGGGTGTCCCTGGCTCCATGTCAAGTGGGGAAACTGAGGCAGGGAGCAACCTGCTGATCTGTCACCCCCTCTCTGGTCTCTCTACAGGGGATGGCTGTGGCCACACGCTGCTGACTCCCCACAGTGGCACCCTCAGCTCCAAGAACTACCCAGGCACCTACCCCAACCACACTGCCTGCCGCTGGCAGCTGCAGGCCCCCCCAGGCACCTCCCTCCTCCTGGCCTTTGGGGATGTGGATCTGGAGCCCTCGGAGCACTGTGCCAGCAGCTCCCTGCTGCTTACTGACCCCCAGGCTGGCACTGCCTATGGTAAGTGTGTGTGTGTGGGGGGGATTCCAGGAGGGGAAACTGAGGCAGCATCTGTCAAGGGGCTGTGGATGGGGTGAGGGGGGATGATAGCACGTTGTGGAAAGTGCTGGATGTGGAGAATAGCAGGAAAATCCAGGGTTTTAGCTGATTTCATCATAGGAAGGGGGTACCCAAGCAGGGTGTTATCCAAGGAAGGGTGTATCTGAGGAGGGGGAGCTGTAAGGATGGAGGTACCCAAGGAAGGGGCTATTTAAGGAGGGGGATATCTAAGGAAGGGTTACCCAAGGATGGGAGTACCCAAGGAGGGGGATATCTAAGGAAGGGGTTACCCAAGGATGGGAATACCCAAGGAGTGGGCTATCCAAGGAGGAGGATATCTAGGGAAGGGGTTACCCAAGGATGAGGGTACCTGAGAACAGGGGTACCTTGAGAGGGGGATATCCATGAGGGGAGTACCTGAGGACAGGGCTATTTGAGGAGGGGGATCTTTAAGGACAGGAATTCCCAAGGACAAGGGTACCCAAAGAGAGGGATATCCAAGGAGGGGAGTACCTGAGGATGAGGATATGTAAGGAGGGGAATATCTGAGGAGGGGGTATCTGAGGATGGGGATACCCCAGTATGGGAGCTATCCATGGAGGGAGATACACAAGGAGAGGGATATCTGAGGATGGGGGTATGTGACGAGGGGGCTGTTGCCAAGCCAGGGCTGAGGTGAGGTGGGGAATGACACGCAGCTGAAACCAAATGCAGCCACCAATGAAGTCATTTGCCTGCCCAGCCATTTCCCAAACACTTCCAGGATTTTCCTTGAGAGAGGGATTTGACAGCCCTGGGAGCAGAGTGGGTGCTGGGGGAGAAGCCTTGGGGTGTGTAGGGGACAGGAAGCATCAGCAGTGGGGTGCTGGTGGGGAGGAGGTGAGGCATGGCCAGCTCAGGGGCCTGCTCCCTGGCCTGTGAGCAGTGCCAGATGTTTTTCGGGAAGCAGTGGGAGCAGGAGGAGGTTGTGAGCTCTGTCCTGCTGACTCAGCCCCAGGGTGGGGGATGGAGGGGGGTGGGCTGGCACCAGGCCTGATCCTGCCTGGGGTCCCTGTGGGGGTGGAAGCCTCCAGCCTGTGGTTCTGCTGAAGGGTCCTCAGCACCCAGGGGGTCTCCAGAACCACTGCTCAAGTGGGCATCATTCCAAACATGGAAGTGTCTGCCCAGGGCAGTGCTGGCATCTGGCAGGAAATCTGTGTGTGTGTCTGTCATCTGCATCTCATCTGCATGACATTTGCATAGCCTGCAGAGCCCCCCCCATGCTTTCACTGACCCTGTGACATCCCTGCACACAGTGTCGCATGTCCCCTGGCCTCGACCCCTCAGTTAAACAGGGTGAGGTGCAGCTCAGGGTGGGGAAACTGAGGCAGAGCATGACCTCACAGTGGGGTTTTCACCATGGGGACACAGGGACACAGCTCCCTGTCTCCAGAGCAACGATGGCATTTGCTCAGAGCATCCTTGGGTGCTCTGAGGCCCCAGTGATGGATGTGACTCAAAGCATCCCTGGGTGCCTTGAGGTCCTTGTGAGGGACATGATACAGAGCAGAGAGACATGGGGGGTGGCTGATGGCACACTGGGGCCACCTCTTGTCCCCAGTAGAGACCAGAGATGTCCCCAATAGAGACCAGAGATGTCCCCAAGGAACCTGCCTGCCTGCTAAGCTGGTTGTAATCAGGGAGATGGAGACTGCAAATTAATTTGGATTAAACAGGGAGGATTTAGGAGGCAGCTTTGTGGCTCCTGTGAAGGGGGAGATGGGGAGGGGGTAGGGATAAAGCCCCTGTTTTGGGGTCCTGTGGGGCTGTGTCGTGAGTGCCAGCCCCAGCAGCAGGGGACATGGTGGCAGGCACGGCTGGTGGCCACTCAGGCTGTCCCAGAGTGGTAGAATGAAGAGGCCCTGGGGGAGGAAAGTGTCTCTGGAAAGTGGTAGAGAGGTCTCTGTCCATCTGAGAAGGGAGGTGGGGACATCTCAGGGTCCCCCCCCCCAGGAGCCTGGCCCAGCTCCAACCCCCATGCTTAGGGGCTGCTGGGACCACCCTGGTTGTGGGGCCACTCTGGCATGAGGCCATCCTGGACTTGGACTGCTCTGGGCATGGGACCACCTGGCATGAGACCACCCTGGGGTTGAGACTACCTTGGGGAAGGGCCACCCTGGGCATGGGACCACCCTATGGCTGGCACTATTCTGAGCATAGGAGCAACCCTCTGGGGTTGGGACCACCCTGGCATGAGACCTCCTTGGCACAGGGCCACTCTGAGGATAGGACCACCCTGGAGGTCCTGCATGACACCACCCTAGGGTTGGGACTACCTTGGGGATGGGACCCCTGGGTGTGGGACCATGCTGCATGGGACCACCCTAAGCTCAGCCCAATTTCCTGAGCCCCCTGAGCCAAGGTAGGTGACACTGCAGGGTGGGGATGCCAGCACCTGTTCCCAGAGTCCCTCAATCCTCCCCATGGCTCCATCCCTGCTGGCAGGGCCCTATTGCAGGAATGCTGGCCCTGCCACCCCCCTCCTGGTGACCAACTCGAGCGCAGTGACCGTCGTGTTCAACAGCAGCAGCCACCGCTCGGGACGAGGCCTCCTCCTCTCCTATGCCACCTCGCAGCACCCAGGTATGGGCAAGCATCTCCTGGGCATGATGAGAACCCCCTGGGCTCTGTCTTGGCCCACAGGGTGGGGGCACAGCCACGGGTGGAAGGAGCTTCTGGCAGACCCCAGGGTGGGTTGTCATCACCCCAAGCTCCCTGAAGATTCTCCCTGGCTGGGGACACAACATGGGAGACCCTCAGGATCCCCCCCCCACAAGCTTGGACTCTCAGGAGAGCTAGGACCCCAATATCGGGCAGAGCCTCAGGCATGGGACCAACAGCTGCTGGGACTGAGGGGTCATCCCTGGGGTGCTCAGGGGCAGAGGTGGGTGCTGTGGGGGGGATGAGGGTCCTTCACCCTGGAGTGTCCCTGCCTTGCAGACCTGGTCTCCTGCCTGGTTCGAGGCACCCACTACACCCAGGAGCACATCAGGTGAGTGGCCAAGAGGTGTGGGGGGTCCCCACTTTGATGTCACTCACCTTGGCATCACTGCTGGCCCCATCAGCCCCCAGTTTTGTCCTCATCCCTCTCCCAGTGCTGGGGCTGCACTTGCCCCAGGGCTTTTGGGATGCACCCACAGCAGGATGGGGAGCAAGGTGTGGGGTGCAGAGGGGATTGGGACAGGAGTGAGCCCTGATCCCCCCCTCACTGTGTGTTTCAGTGTGTATTGCCCTGCGGGCTGCAAGGACATCGAAGGGGACATCTGGGGCAACCCAAGCCAGGGCTACCGGGATGTAAGTGCAGAGCCTGGCTTGCCCCATGGTTCAGCACCCATGGGTGCACGCCCTGGGAATGGTCCTCAGCATGCATGGCTGCTGCTTGTCCCCCCTCTGCCCCAAGCAGAGCGCAGGGGATGCATTTGGCCATGGGGTGCCCCATGAGGTGCCTGGATCCCCCTGGTGGGGTGGGGTGGCTGCTCTCACCTGTGCCCTGCTCCCCACAGACATCAGTGCTGTGCAAGGCAGCCGTGCACGCGGGGGTGATCGCGGATGAGCTGGGTGGGCAGCTCAGCCTGGCCCGGCAGAAGGGGATCACGCTCTACGAGTCAGCCTTTGCCAACGGGATCCACTCCAAAAGGTGGGCCAGGAGGGGGCTGAGAAGCATCCCCCACATCCATCTGTGCTGGCTCCAGTTTGGAGACCCCTAGGGTTTGTTGACCTGAGGACCCCTTGTCTAATGCTCCCCTTGCTTTCCTCCCTGCAGAGGATCTCTCTCTGAGAAGCGACTCATATTCCACAAAGGTATTTTTTCCCATTTGCTCTAAAATTAAGCCATGATTTTGGCTGCCAAATCCAGTGCTACCACCCACGCCATGCCTGGTTGGTGGTCCTGGGCTCCCATCCTGCTCTTTCCCCATGCCAGCCTGCAGTGATGTGCTGGATGTGGCCACCTTCAATGCCTCATCCTGGTGGTATGAGGTGGACCAGGACCGAGCCTGGGTGGCTGAACGAGCTGCACTGGGCACTGCTGGCCACTCCTGGGCAGCTGAACTCAGCTCTGAGGCTGCCTGGCTGGAGCTGGACCTGGGCACCCGCAGGAAGATCACAGGTGAGCATTGGCCAACAGAGAAGAGACAATAGCTTGTCCTTGGCCCTGTGCTACCCTGACTGCTGCTGACATGAGTGCCAGCCTCACTGACCCCCCCCAGACTGCCTAGAGCTGTTGCAACCTCCCATTATAACTCCTCAGAGACATCAGAGCTCCTTTTGCCGTGGTTTTACTGGTGCAAACTGGGCTGCACTTTGCAGCACCAACCCCGCTGGGCTGTCCCTGTCCCCCTTTTGTCCCCTCTGTCCCTGCCCGCCCCACCTCATCTGCAGCCCTTTCTGAGAGGAACAAGTTAATATTATGCTCTTGCATCTGGTGCCAGCCAGTGGCTTTTGTCTGGCCGGAGCCTGCCCAGAGCAGAGGCTTTGTGTGCTGGTGGCTGGCGAGGAAAAAGGGGACATTGTCCGGCCGGAGGCTGGAGGAGGGAGGAATGCAGAGCTGGCAGCCCAGGCCGGAGGTTATCAGCTCCTAGGGGCAGAGTGGGGGGGTCTGATACTCAAATCTGCCACCCAAACACCCTGTCAGAGCTGGGGGCGAGTTCCCCAGGGTGGGTAATATGTCCTGCTCCTGATCCACTCCCAGCAGGGACCCGAGTATCCCAGAGATGGGGGTTATTCCAGTTGGGAAAGCTCTGCCCCATGCAGTGGGACACACTGGGGCATAGGGTGGACCCCTCAAGCCATTCCCTAGCCCCACAACCCTGGACTAACAGCAGGGCCTCCCCTCCCCTGCACCAACAGGCATCATCACGAAGGGCTCATCGGAGCAGTATGACTACTACGTGATGTCCTACTGGGTCTCCTTCAGCCGTGATGGGAAGAACTGGAGACCCTACAGAGTGAGCAGTGCCCAGGAGGACAAGGTGGGCATGGCTGGGACAATGGTGGGGGGGGCCACAGACCCCCTGCCCACAGACATTTGGCCAGTGGCACCTTCTTCACTCTCTCTGGCAGGTCTTTGAAGGAAACTCTGACAGCCACGGGGAGGTCTCCAATGCCTTCATCCCACCCATTGTCGCTCGCTACATCCGTGTCACACCCCAGACTTGGCACCAACGTGTGGCCTTGAAGGTGGCCCTGGAGGGCTGTCAGCTGGCACGGCCCCGTGCCCCCCGGCCCTATAGTGAGCTCTCTCCCTCTGCATTCCCTGATGTCCCCAGTGGCTCCCAGGGATCTCTGCAACCTGTGGTGGTCCCACACTCACTGAATCCCAGAATCCCAGCATGGTGGGGGAAGGAAGGGAGCCTCTGCTGGACTTTCTCCATTAATTCCTTGTCTCTCTTGAACTGGGGAGCCCAGAACTGGGTCCAGAACCTCCCTCAACCTGCTGGTCACACTTTTCACACTCACAGTCTTCACTCTACCCCACAGTGCCCAGTGTTCCCAAGGAGGTCCCAGTCCCCACCAACCACCCTGCCAGCCACACACCCATCCCTGGCATCGCCTTGGACCCTGAAAAGGCAGGTGGGTGCTGTGGGGGCTGTCCCTGCAGCCCAGCATTGTCTTATGGGTGCTCCAGGCACTGACAGACCCACTTGGGCTTTAAGATCCCACATTAATTTTCCTTCCCTGGTGGCCCAGGTGGGCTCCTGGCACCCATGGGTGCACAGGGCTGGGATGGAGGCTGATGCTGTCCTCTTTCCCCAGGCTCCACGCTGGTGGTGATGCTGCTCATCGGTGGCTTTGTGCTCCTCTGCTCCAGCCTCCTGCTGCTGGTTTTCCTCTGCCACAGGAAGAGGTGGGTCTTATCCTGCTCCCCACTTTGCCCTGGGGAACCTGGTGTTGCCTCCCCAAAGCCCAGCAGCTCTGTTTGGCTGCTCACTGGGTGCTGAGGGGTGCAGCACCCATGCAGTGGGTGCAAGGAGGTGTGGCTGGGACCCTTATCCCCATCTTGCTCTTCCCTTGGCAGGAAGCCACTGGCAGAGCTGAACTGTGGCATCACAAAAGGTAAAGGGTCCCCAACCCCTCTCTGAGGGTCTTGCCATGCCCCAGGACTGAATTCAGGAAGGGTGCAGCTGGTTTAAGGGGCCCCAAGCTGTCCCACCCCTAGGGGCACTGGCTTGCCCCCTGGCATGGCACTGCCTATGCCCAAAGGATGGCATAGGACAACCAGGGCTGTCTGCTCTCTGCTCAGGGTACCCCGAACTGGAGTCAAGTCAGGTGTGCTCCCTGCAGAGCCTGCCACTCTCCAGCTCCACGCTGGCCTCCTTCCCCACAGTGTCTGTGCCTGGGGACCTCAGCCGGACCCATTCACCAGGTAATGGGGACACTGGGGCACAGATGGGTCCCTCAGCCCACAGCTGTCCCCAGTGCACCCCTGGGTGCCAATTCCCACCCGCTCCCAGCACCACTCTGGTCCTGCATCATGGTCCTGTGCAAAAGGGAGACTCTGGCAGGGCTTGTTACTTATCTTTATCATTATTATTACTACTATTCCATCTCAACCCCAGGCATAAGCAGCAGCAGGTGACTGGAAGGTACCAGGAGCCCTGCTCTGTGCTGGGACAGAGAGAGACATGCCCGTGGGTGGGCACTGTGCCCTGGATGGGTTTGGGCACACATCTGCCCAGCTTTTCCCAACCCTGGGCATCCAGATGGGCCTGGTTTTTTTCCACCCACGGAGCAGCACCATGACCCTCTCCCCACTGTCCCCCATCTCAGATTCTGGTCTCTCCATTGCAGAGTATGCTGAGCCAGACCTGGTGCAGGTGAGCCCCAGCAGCCAGCCAGGCCCTTCCACCTTCAAGCCGCTCCCGGACGAGGGCTACACGCTGCCACTGGTTGTGAGCCACTATGATGTACCAGGCAAATACCACGAGTACGCTGAGCCACTGCTGCCTGAGCCCGAGTACGCCACACCGTTCAGCGAGCCTGGACAGCCCAGGCCCCACCGGAACCCCTGCGGCATCCTGGGGCTGCCTGGCTGTACCCCAGCGCGGTACGATGCACCCACCCCGCGGCCTGAGGAGCTGCCTGCTGGGTTGGTCAAGGCCACAGTTCCTTGTAGGGAGCAGACTGCCAGCCCCTGTGGGGATGTCCACTCAGCAGAGGCCTCCCACTGGCCACAGGGGGACTGCTGTCCCCTCTCACACGTGTATCATGAAGCCTTGTGAGGAGCTGCGGGAGGAGCTGGGAGTGCTGCGCTGTGGCAGTGGCCATATGAGTGCCATGGAGGGTTCTGGGGGAGCTTTTATATGAACAATTCTATTTAAATACATACATATATATATATATACACACACACTTACAAAATCGCAGAATTGTCAGGGTTGGCAGGGACCTTAAAGCTCCTCTAGCCCCAACCCCTGTGCCTGCCATGGGCAGGGACACCTGGCACTAGAGCAGCTTGCTCCCAGCCCCAGCCAGCCTGGCCTGCAACACTGCCAGGGCTGGGGCTGCCACCACCTCTCTGGGCAACCTGGCACAGTGGCTCAGCACCCTCATGGGCAACAACTTCCTCCTTACATCCAACCTAAATCTCCCCTCCTCAAGCTTGGATCCATTCCCCCTAGTCGTAGCACAACCTGCTGTCCTAACAAGCCCTTCCCCAGTCCTCTTGTAGCACCTGCAGATCCTGGAAGGCCACAAGAAGGTCTCCTGGGAGCCTTCTCTTCTCCAGACTTAATAATCCCAATTCTCTCAGCCTGTCCTCCCTCCTAGGAGAGCTGCTCCAGCCTCTGCTCATCCTCGTGGCCCTGCTCTGGACACGCTCCAGCACGTCTATATCCTTTCTTTCCTGGGGAAGTAACACTTTAAGTCTTCTTAGCTGCTCACCTCCCTGTGCTTTCACGTTTCCGCGCCAGGGAGTCACATGATGCTGCGATCCGCGCCACCATTATCCATTCGCGTGCTGACGCTCACAGAGCCTTCTCTCTCATTACTTTCTCCCGTTTAGACCTTTAGCTCGGGGCGCCTGGAACAATCGGTTACCGGCGACCCCTACTACAAAAATTGTGCTTCCGAAATCTCTTGATGTCGATTCCGCGGGGGTGGCCGTGCAGCCCCCCCGTGCCACGCACGGCAGAAGCCCTTTTTAAAGCTACGCTGCCGTCTCGCCAACACCGGAAAATATCAGAGTGCCGTCGAGCTCACGGCGAGAAACGCCTCACTTTTGATGAGCGGCGTCCGGGTCTCTGTTTCTTCTCTCTTCCTCCTCGGCGCCTGTCATCTTTTACCACCATTTCTGCACATTTTCTCTTCAAAAGTGCCCTTTCCCCTCCTCACCGCCACAAAGCTGATATGCAAATCGCGCGAGGCATGCTGGGCCGCGCCTGCCCTCCGGGGTGAGGGGATGGTGCTCTCGGCGGGGCGGGGCGGAGCTCACGCGCGGCCAGGCTCGCTCCCGATTGGCTGGCGCTGGGAAGCGCTTCCGGGTGTCGGTGCGCCGGAAGTGCTCTGGGTGCGCGGCGGAGGGAGCGCGGCCGGCTGCGGAGGCTGGGTCCGCCCGCGGGTCATGGGGAGGTACGGGGCGGCGATGAGGGGGAGGGATGGGAAAGGTGTTCGACGAGGGAGGCTCCGGTTGGTTTACACTTGCTTTTACAGCCTAAACCACGGAGGGAGCATGGGGGTGGGAGCGATGGGCTGTGCCTCGCTGCTCACCGGGCCGGGCCTGGCGCCGGTGGCCGAACCCCTGCCGTGTGGCGGGCAGCAGCCGGGGAGGGGATCCTGGCCCATGAGGGGTGACGGTCGCAGCACTGACAGGCAGGGCCAGACACGGTGCGGCACAGTGTCGGTGACCTTGGCTCTTCCCGTCGGGTTTGGCCCCGGTAGCCGATGGGGAACGTTTGGCACGGGGAGGTTGTGTTCGGTCCCGTACCGGTGTTCCCCGTGAGTAGTCGTGGGGCTGGTGGTCTCGTTACTTTGGTGGCCAGAAAGATGCTGGAAGGAAGGCTCTGTGAGCAGTTGAGTGCAGAGCTGTGGCTTCCCCAGGGGCCAAAGTGTCATTGCTTTGGGGGTGAAAGGCGAGGCTGGAAGCTGCGTGGAGGATTCCAGAGGTTTGAGTTACCTGTCAGCATCCAAGAGACATCTCCAAGGGGAAAAAAGACTTTCTTACTCTTCCATTTTAAGGTGGTGCAGCTCGTGGCTAAGTGCTGGTGATAATCACTTCCTTGAGCAGCTTAAGGGAGGACTTGGCCTCAGGTTTATGATAACTAAAGCAGAAAACAACAACTTTCCCAGCTTTCTCCATGAACAATAAAGAGACACTCGGACTGTAGAGTCCTTTGCAAACCTACTGAAACGTTTGGTGGAAATCACTGTGTCTTAATGCAAGTGGGAGCCCTCCAGGGAACAGGGTGAAGGTTTGGTTGGCTTTAACTTAGGCTTAATTGCAGCTGTAGGCCTGTGCTGTGGGACCAGTGCTTAATGAGTTTCAGCAGAGCTAATTTGCAGCCACCAGACCTGCTCCTGCTGCAGAGGGAAGCTGCTGTTGCTGAGGGCTGGGCTCACCTGACAGCAGATCCTGAGGTACTCTGTCTTGTGACAGAAAAGAGGCATTTAGCCAAGTTTCTACTCTTGTCTCCTGACAGAAGAATGGGATTTGGCCAAATTTCTCCTCCCTCTTCAGTCTCCTGGGAGACACCTCCCCCTCTGCAGCAGCCCACACTTGTGGTTGGGTGATACCTTCTGATAGCTAAACCCTCTGGTGCTGTCAGAAGGACAACACTTGCTCTCTTGCCTGCAGCTGTGTCCTCTTGTGCTCTTATGATAGAACAGGTGACATGGAAAAAAAAGCCACATCTGGTGTTCCTGTAGGAATGAGAGTAATGTGGAAGAGGAGGAAGCCAGAGTAGGTTAACACTGCCTGCTGACCTCCTGGGAAGGCTTTGGAGAATGACCTCTCCGTTCACTGGGCCCACAGCAGTTGCTGATGTAATTAAAGAGCTAGACACTCAGCTAGCTGTAAGTAAACCTCTGAGGCTTGCCATGGGGCTGGCATGTGGGATTTGTCCTGGCAGTCTGTGCATCCCTTTGGTTTTGTCTTGGAGGATCTTAGCAGCACGCTGAGGGTGTGATAAGATCCAGAAGGGAGTGAACAAAAGGACTTTATGCTAATAAAGTGCTTCCTGCCTGAGGATTTTGGGGTTTTTTTTCCCCTGCATGGTGCTTTGGGGGTTTGTAAAGTGAGGTGTGGGGTGAATGGACTGAGATCATGGCTATAAAGTCCCTCCTGCTCTGGTGCTGAGCTCCAGAATTGCCAGCTGAGGGATTTGAGAGTGTGAGCCTACTGGTTTTCCATTGTTCAGTTCAAATGGAGCTAGAGACTTGCTGAGGGCCCTGCAGAAGGGTCTTTGGGTGGGCTCCTTGTCAGTGGGTGCAGCTGTGCATGAGGGTGCTGTGGGATGAAGCACTAAAGCAGCTGCTCCTGAGTGCTCCTGTGTGATGTCTGGGTTGTGTTTTGGTGTGAATTAATCCAAACTAACAAAGTGTGCTCTGATGAAGGGGAAATGGCTGTTTGTAGGCCAGGAAGGAGAGGCTCTGCTCATGGCTCTGTGTGCGTGTGTGTGAACATGTTGTAAAGCTGTTTAAACAAACTCTTCTTCTCCCCTAAGTAAGTTCACCCTGTGAGACACAAGCTCTTTAGGAGAGGTGGCTGCTTCTCAGCACAGCAGCTGCTGCTCAAGGAGCTTTTACCCCAAACTATTCCTTAAATGCTTATTTCCCTAGACAGACATGGCACTGTCACAGCTGTGGGGGTGGAAGGGCCTGGGTTTGGATGAGTTTCCACTTAGGAAGCAGCAAGGACAGAGCAAAGCTTCAAGCCTAGGGTGGTTTGGAGCCTTCCAGCCATGACCTAGAATAGCTGCCAGTCAGTCTGTGTATTAGCTCAGTGACTTCAGGCACTGCAGGGTGAACCTGGAAGATCTCAGTTAACAGTTAAGCCACCACAACCCACTTCTGGTTGACTCTTAACAGCTTGGTAAATCTGCTTTCCTGTCCTGTGGTTGGTGGGTGCCTGGTGTGGGAAGAACAAATGGAGGGTGAGTGCCTGTGTCTCTGTCAGGTTACCTCTCAGTACCCAGACTTGGCTCTTGGCACCAAAACCAAAGCCTGTGCTGTCAAGCCCACATCAGGGAGTCACTGCAGGCTGGGCTTGATGTGGGATGTTGCCAAAAAGGAGACCTCTAGCCTGTGGCAGGCAGCCAGGGGAGCCTGAACCTTTTCTTCTCAGGAGAGGGGACATGAGGAGTTGAACACTGTGCCTGCCTCTCCCTTGCAGGAACGAGCCATGTCCTTCAGTTAAATCATCTTTGCATGGTCTCTTCCTCAAAGCTCTTTGTGGTCCAAGTGAAATGGGTTCAGAAAGGCCCTGGGCAGAGGGCAAGGGCTGGACATTCAGTCCCAGGGAGAAGCAAACAGGTTGGAGCCAGGGCAGAGCTGCTGCCCCTTGTGAGCACACTGCATGCAGCTGCTGTGCTTCTGGTGGTGAACTGCATTTTTCATACACCAAGGAAGGTTTTTCTCTTCTTCTAACCATTTCTCCTCCTCTCTTGCTGCATCCAGAGAGACTTGATCTTCTAGAAACCTCATGGCCCTGTCAGGACACTGCTGTTAACCCTGGACCAACACATGCTCACCCTCTTGAATTCCTTCTCCATTTGCTAACTGTGCCTTTCATTTCCTTTTCCAGTTGATTGGTTTGGGTCCCCACAACCCCAAGAAGAAGCAAGACCTAGATAAGCTTTATGATCTAAAAGCTAAAGCCCAACAGATTATGAACCAGTTTGGCCCTTCTACCTTGATCAACCTGTCCAACTTCTCCTCAATCAAGCCAGAACCAGCCAGCACTCCCCCCCAGAGCTCCATGGCCAACAGCACTGCTGTGGCTAAGATGCCTGGCACCCCCAGTGGAGGAGGACGCCTCAGCCCTGAGAGCAACCAGGTAAGCTCATCTCTGACTTTAGGGCCATGGAGGAGATGAGCAGCCCTGCACATGGCTTAATGCATGGAATCATGGAATCCTAGAATGGTTTGGGTTGGAAGGGANGGAATTAGAAGGAACATCTGGGAATCATCCAGTCCATCCCCCCTGCTCCAGCAGGCTCACCCACAGCAGCTTGCCCAGCATCACCTGCAGGGGCCTTTGGAATCTCTCCACACAAGGAGACTCCACAAGCTTTCTGGGCAGTGTACCAGTCCCTGACACAGACATACACACAGCAGCCCCACCAGGAACAGGGAATGGGCTGAGTTTCCCACGTGTTTGGGTCACCTGAGCAGGCTGACAGGTCAGGGTGATCACTTCATCCATAGGCTCTAAGACTGAGGATCCTGCTGTTGCTCAGCAGCAGTGCAATTTCTGCTCCCTGTCATGCTTGGGCTGAGAGGGTGCTGCCTTCTGCCCTGGAATAACCCAGCACTGACAGATCTCTGTTTTCCATTTGAAACAGTAAAGCTGATAAGCACTAGAGTCCTGGAAGTGTTTCCTTTGTGCCCTCAGCACAGATTTAGTCACTGATATGGCACTTGCCCTTGCTGTTTGCCTCTTCAAACTTGTAGTCCTGCCTTTGTCCCCACCTTGTCATCAGCCTTGCTTCAGCCAGTGGCATTTTAGTGCCAGTTTAGTGCAGGAATCTTTATCCTAGCCTGCTGCATTCCACTTTCTGTTCAGAGCAACCACCAGGGCTTGAAAATGACTCCTTAACACCTGATATTTCTTATCTCTGCCATTCCTGAGCTGATAAGCTTTGTCAACACATCTGACTTGGGCCTGGGGGGCAGGAGGGGAGGAGGAGGAGGAGATCTCTGGTGGCTGTGCTGTGTGGGCAGTCACCAAAGCTGAAGTAGGGCAGTGAGTTGTTCCTTTTTCTCCCACACACTTAGGTTTTAACCAAGAAGAAATTGCAGGACCTGGTGCGTGAGGTGGATCCAAATGAGCAGCTGGATGAAGATGTGGAGGAAGTAGGTACCAAACCATGACAGGAGCTGCAGAATGAGCTAATCTGGGATTTTTCCCAGATCCTTTGTCCAGAGCAGGGAATCACAGCATGGTAGGGATTGGAAGAGATCTCTGGAGATCATCTAGTCCAACCCCCTGCCATAGCAGGAGAACCTAGAGCAGCTTGCACACAATGTGTCCAGCTGGGTTTGGAATAGCTCCAGACATGGAGACTCCAACAGCTCCCTGGGCAGCCTGGGCCAGGGCTCCACCACTCTTAAAGGAAAGAAGTTCCTCCTTAGTTTAGCTAGAACTTCCTATGCTCCAGTTTGTGCCTGTCACCTCTAGTCCTGTCCCTGGGTGCCACTGACAAAAGCCTGGCCCCATCCTCCAAGGATTGCTCAGCATTGCTCAGATCTCCCCTCAGGCTGCTCTGCTCCAGCCTAACCAGCCCCAACTCTCTCAGCCTTTTCCATCAGAGAGATATTCAAGTCCTCTAAGCATTTCTGTACCCTCCAAAAGGCAAGGAGGCTTGGCTCCTCCTACACTTCTGCCTTCTCATGCTCGCTGTAGCCTTCAGCCATCCCTGTCCCAGCAATTCAAGCAGCTGCCTTTGAAATTCCAACTTGGGAGGGCTCATTCTGCTGCTTTCTGCATCACCTGAGCTGCTGAGTGGTGCTGAGCCTGCTCTTGGCTCTGTTGTGCCCCAGATGCTGCTGCAGATTGCTGATGATTTCATCGAGAGCGTGGTGACTGCTGCCTGCCAACTCGCGCGGCACCGCAAGTCCAACACCCTGGAGGTCAAAGATGTCCAGCTCCATCTTGGTGAGTGCTTTGGGGTTTTTTTTCCTTTGTCAGCTGAGAGCTGGACACATGTCCTGAACTCATAGAATCACAGAATGTTAGAGGTTGGAGGGATCTTCAGAGATCATGTAGTTCAACCCCCCTGGAAGAGCAGGAGAAGCTAGAGCAGCTTCCATGCTGCATGGCTGCAGGGTCAGGCTGGAAACTTATAGCTTCCTTATGCCTTCCTCAGGGGGCAAGCAGGATGGCTGTGCCATCCATCCCCTCTCCAAATCTGGCAGCTGTGCAGTTTGTAGCCTGTGTGGGAAGGTCCCTAGCACACATCTTTGCCATAGAATCATAGAATTGTCAGGGCTGGAAGGGACCTTAAAGCTCTTCTACCCCAACCCCTGTGCCTGCCATGGGCAGGGACACCTGGCACTAGAGCAGCTTGCTCCCAGCCCCAGCCAGCCTGGCCTGCAACACTGCCAGGGCTGGGGCTGCCACCACCTCTCTGGGCAATCTGGCACAGTGGCTCAGCATCCTCATGGGTAGGCACTTCCTCCTTACATCCAACCTAAATCTCCCCTCCTCAAGCTTGGATCCATTCCCCTAGTCCTAGCACTACCTGACATCCTAACAAGTCCTTCCCTAGCTCTCTTGTAGCCCCTGCAGATCCTGGAAGGCTCCAAGAAGGTCTCCTGGGAGCCTTCTCTTCTCCAGACTAAACAATCCCAACTGTCCCAGCCTGTCCTCACAGGAGAGGTGCTCCAGCCTCTGAGCATCCTCATGGCCCTGCTCTGGACACCTTCCAGCCCCTCCAGCTCTTTCCTGTTCTCAGGGCTGCAGAACTGGCCCCATGTTTACTGCTGTGCAGCTCTCCACTGCTGTGGTTGTGTGTAGCTTTTCAAGCTGGTGTGTGGCTTAGGTGTGGTGCTGGTGAGGAGGCTGGGGCACAGCATCCCTCACCTGTGCTCTCTGTCTTCCAGAGCGTCAGTGGAACATGTGGATCCCAGGCTTTGGTTCTGAAGAAATCAGGCCCTACAAAAAAGCCTGTACTACAGAAGCTCACAAACAGGTAAGATGCTCTCAGGAACACAGAGGATTGCACAGGAGAAGCCTGATATCATAGAATCCTAGAATGGTTTGGGTTGGAAGGGACCTCTGGAGCTCATCTAGTCCAACCCCCCTGCAGTGGCCAGGGACATCCCCAACTAGAGCAGCTTGCCCAGAGCCCTGGCAAGCCTCACCTGCAATGCCTCCAGGGATGGCAACTCAACCACCTCCCTGGGCAACCTGGGCCAGTGTTCCACCACCCTCGTGGGGAGCAACTTCTTTCTAATATCCAGTTTAAATCTACTCCTCTCCAATTTCAAACCATTACCCCTTGTCCTTTCCCTGCAGGCCTTTGCAAACAGGCCCTCTGCAGCCTGCTTGCAAGTTCCCTTTAGGTACTGGCATGATGTGAGTCTGTAACCTCAACTGTGCCCCTCTGCAGACCAAAAGGGCAAGGAAGCTGGGGAAGGCTCTAGAGCTGTTGCGAGGAGCAGCTGAGGGCACTGGGCTTGCTTAGTGTGGAGAAGAGGAGGCTCAGGGCAGACCTTAGCTCTCTCTACAACTCCCTGCAAGGAGCTTGCAGTGAGCTGAGGGTTGCTCTCTTCTCCCAAGTAACTAGCAATAGGATGAGAGGAAACAGCCTCAAGTTGTGCCAGGAGAGGTTTAGGTTGGACATTGGGAAGAATTTCTTCCCTAGAAGGGCTGTCAATCCCTGGCCCAGGCTGCCCAGGGCAGTGGTGCAGTCACCATCCCTGGAAGGTTTAAAAGCTGTGGAGATGTGGTGCTGAGGGACATGGTTTAGTGGTGACCTGGCAGTGCTGGACAGGTTTAATCCCAGAGCCCTGTGCTAGCCTCAGGAATTCACTCCTCCAGGAGAGGAGCACAGGCACTTTCTTTTCCTCCAGCTCTGCCTTGGGACCTCAGTAATATTCAAACAGACTTGAAAGTCCTGTGTGGAAACAAGTCAGGCTGTGTCCTGGGAGAACCTGAGACACCTTGTTCCTGCAGGGCAGCAGCTTGTTGTGCACTAACCTGGGCTGAGCTGCTCCACTTCCCACATCCTTCTCTCTTTGTTTTGTTGCAGAGAATGGCACTGATCCGCAAAACAACCAAGAAATAGCCCCTGGGAAGAGCCAGGAGAAGACTCCAGAGCATTTTGGGACACCTGCCTCTCCACTGCAGCCTCCACAATGCCATCCATGGGATATTTTTTTTAATGCTTTACAGAGAAGCATCTATTTTTTATTAACAGTGCAGCAATATCTTGACTTGAGGAGGAGATCTGCCAAAAAACATTCTCCACCCCTTCTTCATTGCTCCTAAGAGCAAGACCTAGCTCCAGACAAAGACTTTGATTTGTGACTTGAAAGTGGTTTATTGTTTTAAGTGATCATCCAAGGGACAGAGCATTTGATCTTGTGTGGGACAGTATTAGAAACATCTGTAGAGGTTTTTTTGTTTCCTTCTTCCTGCCCCTACCTGCTCCAGTACTTTGTAATGTCAGTGTTTATATAAATACTTGCCTTTGTTTTACATGAATAAAGAAATTATTAATCTAAAGCCATGCCACAGCCTTCTGCTCTTCCAGCAGGGATCAGAGGCAAAGGGACAGCCTCTCAGCTGCCTGCTTTCTGTGTGTGTGTGGTGCTGCTCTAGGGGAGATCTCCTGAGCTTTAGAGGGAGTGGAAGGATTTGGCCAGCCTCTGCCATGCTGCTAGGGCTAGGGCAGGCACTTTCCCCCTCACATCCAGCCCAGGGGGATGAGTTTCCCCATCACTTGGATGTTTGAACTGTTAGGAGCAGGACATGGTGACTGAGCAATCCTGGCTCTCTTTTTCATGCCTGGGACATGAAGAAAGGCCAAATCTCCCTGCCTGTCCCTGCCTGCTCTGCTCAGTCCCTAAGAGAAGCTGCAGGTGCTGTTTGTTGTGGTGAGCTGAGCACTCTGTGAACCCTTGCATGTCAGGGAGGCTCCAGGGCACCCGGGGCAGGAGTGGGGCCTGTCCTCCCTGCCTGGCTTGCTGCTGGGGCCCTTGGCCTCCCAGTGCCTATGGGGAAAGCACCTGGGCTGAAGGAACTCTGAAAGCAGTACAGGTTCCCTCCTCTGCTCCTAAGGAGCCTGAGGAGTGTGATGAACACCAGTCTGGGCTGGTGGGAAGCTCTGTGCTTGGCTGCTGCTGCTAGGAGGATGTGGAGTTGTTCCCTGGCTCTTGCAGCTTGATGTACCCAGGAGGAGCTGCTCTTCCAACCCTCCCCAGCCTGGAGGACACCAGCTCTGAGTGAACAGGGTGGGTAGTAAAAGGGTTTTCAGGTCACCACTGATTGAGCAGGGATGCAGGGAGAAGCTGTGCTTACACTCTAGGGGATGGGAACAGCTCGAGAGAAAGGGATTTGGAGAAAGAATCAGGGAGCAGAGGTGACACCCACCTCTGCCCTATCCTACCTGGCCACCTCACCCTTCCCATGGGCAGCCCTGGCTCTGGCTGCTTTCCCTTTCCCAGGAAAACAACGGGCAGGCAGAGAGGTAAGCAGAGGTCTTTAATGTGCCCTCGCAGTCACTCGCATCTCCTGCAGAGCCCAGCCTGTCCCAGTGTCCCTAACCTGTCCCAGTGTCCCCAACCTGTCCCAGTGTCCCCAGCTCTAGCACGAGCATCTCTTCTGCTTCTCCTCCTTCTCCTGTGGCCGAGCCTTGAGCAGTGCTGGCAGGGGGATGCTACTCTTCACCCCATCCCAAGGCTCACTGGCAGCCAAGCGGCCTGCCTGCAGCGCCTGGTAGATAGCCAAGGTCAGCAGCTGGAAAGCCTGAGCCACGTTGCTGGCATCCTTGGCTGAAGTCTCGATGTACTGCACCCCCAGTGAGGCTGCCAGCTTCTCTGCCTCCTTCTTGCCCACCTTCCTCTGCCCTGCCAGGTCACTCTTGTGGCCCACCAGCAAGAAGATGATGGGGAAGGGCTGGACAGTGGCTGTCACCTCGCGGTGCCAGTGGCGCACGCTCTCGAAGGACGCGCGGTTGGTCAGGTCGAAGAGCAGCATTCCCCCAGCTGAGTTCCGGTAGTAGGAGCGAGTCACAGACCTGGGGGCAAAGAAAAATGGGCTGAGCAGCCCCATCCCCAAGCACTGATCTAAGCTGGGCAGTGAGTGGCTTGGGAGCAGCCCTGCAGAAAAGGACCTGGGCATGCTGGTGGATGAGAAGCTCCCCAGGAGCCATCAGTGAGCACTTGCAGCCCAGCAAGCCAAGCCTAGCCTGGGCTGCATCCAGAGCAGCATGGCGGTGATTGTCCCCCTTCTCTCTGCACCTGGAGTACTGGGGCCAGTTCTGGAGCCCCCAGGACAAGAAAGATCTGGNCCCCAAAGGTTTCCTCTTGTGCCACCTTGGGTAGCATCTCCCCTGCCTGCAGAGCAGCCCCAGTCACATCCTGCCCACCCTGCAACCAGCACAACTTGCAAGTACCCTTGCTGCCAAGTTGCCATGAGTGAGGAGAGACATCCCTTTTGCTATATCAGCTCTGTCCCTGCTTGGCCACCAAAGCTCATCCATCTCCTGGAGCTATGTCCTGGAGCTCTCCCATTCCCCACAGCCACGTCCTGGAGCTCCCCCATCCCTTGCAGTCATGTCCTGGAGCTCCCCCATCCCTTGCAGTCATGTCCTGGAGCTCCCCCATCCCTTGCAGTCATGTGCTGGAGCTCTCCCATCCCTTGCAGTCATGTCCTGGAGCTCCCCCATCCCTTGCAGTCATGTGCTGGAGCTCTCCCATTCCCTGCAGCCACATCCTGGAGCTCCCCTGTTCCCAGGAGCAAGCCTGGCCAGTGGTGAGCAGGCCCAGAAGTGAAATGTGAAGGCTCCTGGCAGCTGAGCTGACGAATGCACTTTGCCCAGCTCCCAGCAGGCTCACAGCCTTTCCCCTCAGCTCTCTGCAGCTGGTGAAGCAGAGAGGTGCTGGGAGGGTGTCCTGTACCCACTTTGGAGCTGGAGCCAGGGCTTAGAAGGCAACCCAAAGGGCTCATTTCCTTGGGGAATGCTGTTGACGTTGGCTCATCTGGGTCCCTGCTTGCTGCTGGGCTTCCTCACCCATGGGGCTCCCCCCTGCTGAGGACATAGTTGTATCCAGGCCTTCCCCAGGGCTGTGCTCACCACATCCCACCAGCATCCAGCTCTAAGGGGCTACCTGTCCCCACCACCTCTCCCCACACCATGGCTGGATCCAAGACCCACCTGAACCTCTCCTGCCCAGCTGTATCCCAGAACTGCAGCTTCACCCAGAGCCCTGGCTCCAGCTCCACGAACTGCACGTAGAAGTCTACCCCCACCGTCTGGTTGATGGCATCCAGGAAGACATCCTCGGTGTAGCGCCGCAGCAGCGAGGACTTCCCCACCGTCGAGTCCCCCAGCATGATCACCCGGAACTGGTAGTGCCAGCGCGGCTCCATCGCCTCCTGCCAGGGCTCCTGGGACCTGCCGGGAGCTGCTGCCCCGCGCCAGGAGCGTGTCCGGGCAGGCAGGCAGACAGAGCTGGGTGCCTCTGCTCCTCCACCCCCCAGGGGATCCCGCCCCACCATGGCTACTTTGGAGTCTCTTCACTCCCTTTAGAATCTTAGAACAGTTCCAGCTGGAAGAGACCTTGGAGATCATCAGTGCAGCCTTTGTCCTAGCCCTAGCAACCTGCTAAATGATGCTCCCCAATGCAACATCCACCTGGCTCTTAAACACCTCCAGGGATGGGGACTCAAGCACCTCCCTGGGCAGCCTGTTCCAATGGNTGAAGCTTGGCTTTGTGCAGCTGGAAGCACTCAGAGCGGGGTGGCTGGTTCCATTTTCGCAGGGTCATTGAGTGACATGGCCAGTGTAACCCCACCAGACCTCCCCCCAAAGCAGAACATCCCCCGTGGGGCAGGTTGAGTTCAGTAGTGTGTCCCTGCCAGGGCTCCAGCGCATGGCACAGCCTTAGTTTAGTGTAGAAAAGCCTCAGATTTATTACAAACACTCCAGCAGGGAGGTATTAGTTCTTCAGAGGCCCCAAACTGAGGCTTGAAATAAACCTTGAGGAGGGGATGCAGCCCTGTGTGTCACCCAAGGGTGAGGGGGCTGCAGGGTGCTTGGTGAGGAGAGAAACATCTCCATGGGTGGAAGGTCTCCATCAGCACTGGCAGCGCTCCTGGGGCTCTCCCTGTGCTGGGATCCGATGGCTGCTCTGGCTAGGGATCAGCCTGATGCCACCACAGCCCTGGTGAGGGATGAGCCCTCCCTGGTTCTCCAGTGCTTTCTGGATGCTCCCTGCTAGAGTCTGGAAGGCCAACTCCACGTTGAGGTTGCTGTGAGCTGAGGTCTCCACGAAGGCCATGCCCAGGGTGGTGGCTAGGTGTGAGGCCTCCTCAGCTGACACAGCTCGCTCAGTTGCCAGGTCACACTTGTGTCCCACCAGGACAAAGGCAGGGGGCTGGTCCCCAGCTGCCTCCTGGTACCACTCAGGGACGTGCTCGAAGGATGCTCGGTTGGTGAGGTCAAACACCAGCAGCACTCCTGCCGCGCTCCGGTAGAAGGACCTGGTGATGGACCTGGGCACACCATGGGGAGGAGTTGGAGGGCACCCCAGCACCTCCCCACACCTATTTCCCTGTGATAGGGCTCAGGGGAATTTTGGGTCCCTTGGGAGCAGGAAGGGAAGACCTGCCTGGACTAGTTGTGTCCCCCTCTGCCAGACTCAGGGGTTCCAGAGGGAACCTGTGAGGCTTTGCAGGGGCTCTCTCCATCCACATCCCACCCCCCTCAACAATGGCCTGGGTGGGTGCCAATGGAGCTTAGCACTGGACACAAAAAGAGCACCCCTAGACCAACTCTGCGGCTCCCAAAAGGCTCCTAGGGATGAGGGCAGAATGAGACACCTTGCCCCAGCCTCCAGCTCCATTCCCCCTTAGCTCTTCAGCCCATCACACTGCATTTGAACCTCATTCATGCTCCCAGGAGCTCCTGGCTCCAGCCTGAAGAGATTAGGAAGGAAATCACCCAGCCCACAGCACCCCAGGACCAGCACCCAGCCCTGCTCCCCTTCCCACCTCCCCAAATCAGCTCCAGCTTCGTTGCAAGCTCAGCAGAAAGCTTCAGCAGCCCCTTAAAGCGTCGCTGCCTGTCCTCACACGCCCAGCTGGGGACTTTACACCCAGCCCAGGGTTGGGAGGGGACAAGCCAGCTGGATGCTGGGGGGTTCCCTTGGGAGCTGCGTTCTCCATCCCTGTCCCCACCTCACCTGAACCTCTCCTGGCCGGCGGTATCCCAGAGCTGCAGCTTGGCCTTGCCGGTGGGAGGCAGCGGCACAGTGCGGCTGTAGAACTCCACCCCGACGGTGGGCCCCGGGGCTGCTGCTGTCCCCGCTCTGCCCCGGGTCGCACCCTCGGCGAAGCAGCGCAGCAGTGACGACTTCCCCACCGCCGCGTCCCCCAGCACGATGACACGGAACTGGTAGTGTTGCCCGGGATCAGGGTCCTGGGAGGCACACGTCAATGTCCCCACGCCCGTGGCTGTGCCCATCGAGCTTAGCTCCGCGGCTGCAGGCTGGCCGGATCCTGACCCTACTGGGCTGTGCTGCTGGAGCCAGGGCCAGGTCTCCACCCTTGTCCCCACCCCTCAGCCTTCCCTGGGGGTGGCTGTGGTGTCAGTCACCTGGGCAGACAAACAAACCATCCCGGGGAGGAGGAAGATGCTGTTAGCTCTGTCCTCATCCTCCCATCCCCAGGACGGTGGGTTTGGCGTTGTCACATGCCAGCTCTGTTCTGCTGCCTGGTTTTGGTGACAAAGACAGGGACAGGCAGGCTGAGAGCGTACAAACCGAGGGGCTGCTGTCCCCGTGGAAGCCAAAATCCTGGGAGGGAGGAGTTCTGTGGGACAGGAGCTCCCAAATGCCCATAGGAAGAAGGGAAGAGGGGTCAGAGGCACCCACTGAGCCTCCCCTGGACACTCCTCTGCAAACAGCCCAGGTCACCTGCAGTGACACAGGGACTTTGCCATCCCCCAGCCCTCCCCCTCGTGATGCTGTCTCTGCAGAGACAGGGAACAACACACCCTTCCAACAGCTCCGGGGCTCCATCCACCCCCAAATTGTCCTCCATCAGTGGAAAATGGACAACTGGAGTCACCAGAGCAGAGATGAAGTCACCACGCAGTGTGGAGGAGACGCTGCTGGTCCCTGGGCAGGAGCCAGCGTGTTCCAAGCACCTTCCTCACTTTCCTTGCATTCTCAGGGAGCCTGTGCCCCAGGACTCGCCACTCAGGGTCCCACCACCCTGAGGGGGAAAGCTCCAGCCGTGGATGCTGCTCTAGCTCCAGTGCATAGAGGAAAGAAAAGCAGAAGCCAAGCTCCTGGTCAGTGCCAGCTCTGGTGTGCAAAGCACTTCACAGCAGCTCCCTCGGGTGGTGACTCGGTGTTAGGAAGACCATGAATTTACACAGCAAAAAAAAGTAATCAGAGATGTTAATTTCCAGGAGAAAAGCACATCCCAGTCATCTGTCAGCTGCCTAGAGATTCAGCCCCTGGTACAGCCACAGAACTGACAAACCCACCTGGAAGGATCAGGGAGCTCTGAGCAGTTGCTCAGATGCCTGAAGCTCAGTCTCACACACTGCAGGACACCAGTGAAGAACTCCCAGCACCATCACACCCCCAGCACTCCCCAAGCCCTGCCTCAGCAGTCAGGCATCTCCCCAGCCCCAAAGAGCAGCACAGAAGACACAGGGAATTTCAAGTGATTGCATTTATTCACCCTCAAAACATTTTACCTCCAGAGCCTCTCCCACACTCTCCTGAGAGCACTCCACCTTGCATGCTCAATGTTTAAACAAGAGCTTGAGCCAAGCAAGTTCTTTCTCCTTGTGGTGCAGAAGAGTAGAGCTCTTCCCACCCAGGGGGAGCTCACAGCTCAGGAAGGAGCCAGGATGTGGCTACACAGAGCTCCTGCTGCTGGAGGAGAACCAGAGGAAAGTTGAATTATTAGAATACAAGCTTCAGCAGGAAAAATCTATAGTAAGTGATTTGCACAACACCCTGTCTGAGGAGCAGAAGAGAGCCTCAGAAACATACTATCTCCTGAATCAAGAAAAAGGAGCCCTGAAGTCAGAGCTTTATGAAAGTAAGCAGGAGAATGAAAGGCTGCAGAAATCCCTAGAAGAGCTTCAGAGGGAAACAAGCCAGTTACGTTTTGAGTTGGGAAGACTTGCAGACTAAACACCTGAAGGAAACAGAGCTGCGAGGTTTGTTTGAGGAACAACAGCTTCAGCATAAGAAAGCAGAAGATGAAAAGACAAAGGCTTTGGAGGAGCTGCAGGCTGCCTTGCAGTTGGTGCAGAACAACCAGCTGGCTGTATTCCTAAAGCATGAGCATAAATGCTGAATGATAATCTCCTTAAGGAACTTCAGATCGAGCACTCACACTGTGAAGCGTTGCTGATGCTGAGGGACTGGCTTATCTCAGCTCCATGGACCTGAAAAGGGGATAAATAATAATCCAGTCTGAATTAAGAGACTCAGCACTGCTTCAGATCCCACCTGCCCTTCCCTCAGCCCACACCAGGAGGTGGTTTGGGCTAGTTCATGCCTGGCCTCAGCCCCATATCCGCAGGATTCATCCAACTGTCTCCAAAGAAAGGAGTCATCACAGACCAGGCTGCTGTGGTGGGACTGATCTCACCCACACTGCCCTGCAGGTGACAGCCTGCTCAATTAAAAACCACACTAAGCAAACCCTTCACTCCCACTGGCACAGCCCATACTGAGCAGTAGCTGCTTCCAGGACAGGCACAGTCAGCCTCAGCTCTCCTTGTTCCTCCAGGACTGGTGAGATCCCACTCAGAACCCCAAAGACTCTGCAGTGACCCACAGAGGACACTCACGTGGCTCCATGGCACAGCCTCCCCCAGGACTCATAGGAAAGCAAACCAAGTCCTTTCACTGGATCAGGGACTCACGAGCTCCTGGTCTGCTCCACTAGTGAGTGATTCCTGGGAAGACACAAAGCCATGGGTAAGGATGTGCAGTCGATTGGAGGGAGACCAGCTGAAGCTCCCAAGATGCTGAGGGCACTGGAGCAGCTCTGGCAGGAGGAAGGCTGAGAGCCCTGGGGCTGCTGAGCCTGGAGAAGAGCAGAGCCAGAGGGGAGCTGCTCCATGCTAAGCTCAAGGGTGCAGAGGGCAAGAAGCTGGGGCCACACTCTGCTCAGTGGTGCCCAGGGCCAGGCCAAGGGACAACGGGCACAAACTGGAAGCCAGGAGGTTCCACTTGAACAGGAGGAGAAAGTTGTTTGGTGTGAGGGTGCAGAGCCCTGGAGACATTCCAAACTCACCTGGAGGGGGGTTGGACTGGATGATCCCCAGAGGTCCCTTCCAACCCCTGCCTTCTGTAATCAGATTCAGCCTGCAAACCTTCACAGCATCTCCACTCTTGATGCCCAACACTTCTCCCTTCTCTTGACCAGGAGGTTTCCCTCCCACCCCAGCCCTCCCAGAGGAGCAACACCAACAGAGCCTGTCTTCCAAGTGGTCTCTCTCAGAGCAGGGCAGCACCAGCAAAGAGCCTGAGACCAGCCTGAAGTTTGTTTTTCCTCCTTTTTCGACCACAAGATCGGTATTCAGATCTGATGGGAAAGGGATCTGGAGGGACAGGCTGCAGAGGCTGGACAGGGACACTCTCTTCTCACCTCTGGGCTAGCAGGCAGGCTCATCATTGCATGGAAAGCTCCCCAATACCCAGGAACCCTGGAAGACATCACAACACCCCAAAACCATCAGCAGCAGGCTCAGTACGTGTCACTGACACATCCCACCCAGAATCCATGAGCAGCTTGCATGAAGAAACATCCCAATTCCTTAAAATATATTGGAGGGTTGAGTGACAGCCACAGGCAAAAGAGGCCCAGCAGTCAAAGACCTTCCCATTGCTCTGGCATGTTGTTGGAGAGCTGGAGCTACTGCATGGAGCCACAGCTCTTGGATAAACATGCACTCAGCTGGCCTGGCAAAGGCTGCTACAGCTTCTGATGGAGGGAAAGCAGTGACCAACTGCCTCTGGATCCAATCTCATTCCCAGTTCTACTACTAGCCAGACCCAGGGATGCTGGACAGAGTCCCCTTGTCCCACCCATACATGATCCTGATGGAGCATGAAAATGGGATCTGCAGCTCTTACTGACTGCAGAGATACTTGTGAGACACACTGCCAGTGGGGAATCCTTGTCTGGAGGGTCTCAGCCCACGATGAGCCCTGTGGAGGATCCACAGCACCCAGAACATGCTCTGCACCAGCAGCATCTGCAAGCAGAGTCCTGGGCTCTGCTGCTCTGGCCGTGAAGGCAACCAAACCCCCAGTGTATGAGACTGCAGAGCCTGGATCACACATCTCACCTGTCCAGCGCTGTTGAACCGAGGCCATCACCATGCATTGGGATCACCTTCCATGCCAGGATGCTGCTAGGGAAGAATAAAGCTTTGAGCTTCAGCTGGACGACAGAAAAAGTATGTTAGCAGTCACAACACACACCAGCTCCCACAGAAGCAGTAATGTAGGGTAGCTGCTTTCTTCCCCAGCCATCACCTCACTCCCCAGGGAGGGCCCAGCCCCCGCAGTGACCGGAAACCCCCAGCCCCTCGGCCCATGTATTTTCCCGAGATGTTGCCGGACAGTTACTGAAGCTCAAACTGAGCGGCGACCGTCGAGGAAAACCACTTCGCTCTCGGCTCCTTTTTGACTGCATCTGCCACAGCAGCGAGGCAGAAGCAGCTTCGATAGGGCCTGGGCAGGCCTGCGGGGCTCCCCCGCCCTGCAGCCACCAATCCCGGGGGAGGGGGCTGGCCACTCACCCGCGGTGGGCCCAGCCTGGATGGATGGAGGGAGCGAGCAAGGCTCTGCCCATCGAAGCGGCCTGAAGCGCGCAGCCCGAGCGCGGAGGCGGCTGGAGGCCGATGCGGTGTGGCCGAGCGCGGCAGAGCCCCGAGGCAGGGCGGATGGCGGCGGATTGCGGTGGATAGCCCCGGGCACCGCAACCACATACATCACGGCAACCATGTTGGAAAGAGACTGAAATGCTGCGGCGGGAGACTTTTATAGGGAAGAGAGAGCGCTGATTGGCTGCTGGGTCCCGGCCCTCCCGCAGTGCCCTCTGGGAGCTGTAGTTCGCGCCGCCAGCGCACCACCCACTGCCCCCACCCGCACTGTCGTGACATGTCGTCACATGGCGTGTCATGCCAGCCTGTGCTGGCCCACCCCATGTCGTGCCATGCCACTTCACCCCTTGCCATGCCTTGCTGTGCCATGCTGTACCAGGCCATGCCATGCCGTGCTGCTCCCCGCAGGAACAAGGCTCCCTGCTCCTCTGACAGCCCCTGGGGAGGCTCAGGAAACCTCACCCTTAAGCAGGGAGATGCTGATTTGCAGCTCCCAGCCCTGCCCTGGGGGTGAGCTGTGCTCCCCTGCCCCACTTCAACCAACCTCCAGTCTAGTGGCACAAAGACAACTCCTCTCTTCTCCTCCTCCTCACAAGGTTAGAGGTTGCTCTTCCAAAAGGTGAAGGCAGCAGCCACCTTTATCCTCCTCCTTCCTCCCTTTTTTGGAAGGTGAAGGGGGGAACCCTCACCCTTGGGGAATGGAAGGAAACTTTCTTGGAAACAAAAGTCAATCTGCCAAAACAATACCTCTGTGAGGCTCTGGCTGGTGATCCACAAGCAGAGGAAAGGCTGTGAAATGAGAGCTCCTGCCTCCTGGCTGGAAGGGACTGCTGGAAGCTACTGGGAGGAATCAGGTTGGAAAGGCTGAGACAGCTTCCTACCCTGGAGAAAGTGCAAAAGGATGAGGGAGAACAACAGTTAGTTTTTAGTCTCTTCTAAGCAAAACTGACAGCTGAAAAAACTCACAGTGCTCAGAAAATGGTTGGAGTTGATGACCTTAAAGGTCTTTTCCAACTTAAACCATTTTGTGGTTCTATCAATGGCCCTTTCAAGCTGCTAGCCCCACCACTAACATGCCAGATCACCAACTAAAGAAGTCCAGCTCCCATTTAAAGCAGAATTAAGTCAGGAAGTGAGCCCCAAACCTTGTATGAGCAAGCTCTTCTAAAAACAGCCCTCATCAAAGCCTTTGGGGACAGGTTACAAGCAGCTGGTGCCATCCTCCACCTCCTCCCTGGATCCTGCAGCTGCTCTGCCAAGTCATGAGGTATTCCCTGGGCAGTCCAAATACTCCTTGGCACAGTGACTCAGGCAAAATGAACCTAGAAATCTCCCTGACAAGTCCTAGGGCAGGACAGGAACTGGGAGCTCATTATAGCAAAAAACCAACCAACCATCTCCAAACATTCAAACTTTGGTAAACATCAAGTATTTGGGAAGAGGCTCTTCCAAACAACAAATGGGGATAATCCCCAAAGAGCAACACCAAAACCCAACAGATGGTCAGCAGACTTCAGCCCATCATGAGAAGATGAAGATGCACAGAGGGGCAGGGAAAATCTCCTTGCATGTCTGCAGTGCTTAACCACAAGGTCAGCAAAGCTCTGAGGAACCTCCCAGCACTGCTGAGAGCATCACAGCAGACTCCTCTCTAGCACAAGACAGGGAGACAGTGCTGGAAAAGGAGTCAGTGCTGAAAGAGACTGCAGCTCCTAACCACCTGACACATGGGAGCAGACAACCTGCAAGGAAGGAAGTGCTTGGGGAAAAAAAAAAGTATCAGTAAGTAAAAGTAAGTTGGAGTTAGTGCTCCAGGTAGGCTGCTGTGCCTGTGGCTCCTCAGGGATCTTGTCTGCTATTCCATATAAAATTCATACCCTCTCCTCCCACTGAATTCATTTCACATCTAAGCAAATCCCAAGTGAAATTCAGAAACTGGTCTATCCAGTATGCTCTACAAGATGCACTGGGAGATAGCAAGGCTAGAAGGTTAAAATTCCTCTCAAATCTTGTTTAGCAGAAGCTGGGGATTAGCAAACCAGTCATGAGAAACACAAAGATCAGAGTCAAACATCTCTGCTCCTCAAAAGGAATTTGGAGAGAAACTCCTCAAGGGTGTTCAGTACCTCTTGGTGTCTGGGATACGAACCTGTCTCCTGAAACTGGTCCAAAGACCAGGAATTTAACACACAGAAAACATCATCACCAACCCCTGTCAGAGCCCTTGATCCTGCTACAGCTTCACATTTGCTAAACAAGTGATTTCAGACTTCCCATCCCACTGGAAGCCAGGCAGGATCTCTCCCAGGCCACCCCTAGTGCTTACTGTCAAGTGTTTAACTAACCACATGTTAATATAGCAAGGAGCCAGTGGCAGCCTTGCAGCTCATGCTCTGGAAGGCACCACCTCCTGCCCAATGCCCACCTCCTCCAGCTGGGCAGCTGGCAAAGCAAAAGGATAATCCCAGAGTCACCTACACTGCATCAGCACATCCTCAGCAGCAGAGGGAGAAGGTTGGGAGTCCTTCCTGCAATTACTAGGGAAAGCTGTAGAGTGCTTCATTCCTTTGGATGCAATTCTCCAGAATTACCCTCTCTCTGGGAGCTGTGGGATCACCTGCCATGGATTTCTTGCCTTTAGCACATAAAGATAAAAGCAGAATTTACCTTGCTCACATGGAGTCCTTGGCTTTCATCTCAGGTTACACTAAGTGGTAATTAAGCAGAGCTTTTCTTGTAGCCACCCAGGAGAAGCAAAATCCCACACTCTGTTTAACTTGGATTCCAAAGCACAAACCCTACAAGATCCAGGGGACCAGTTGTTCTGTAGCTCCTCTCTGCTTCAGGTGGTGCAATAAGGGCCAGGAGCTGAAAGCAGACATTAAGATGAGTGATACACAGGAAGAAAGCACAGAGATTAACAGCTCAGCAGAACATTGGCTGGAATTCTCACAAGCACACATGGAGGGGACACAGCCCAAAGCCTCACTGCCACCTCTCTCCTGAAAGGAAAGGCATGAGCTATTTTAAGCTCTGCAGCACCAGTAAACAGGCTTAGCACCAGTAAACAGGCTTGGGCAGGGAATCTTTGCTGGCCTCTATACTCCTGGGATTGTTGCCCATGCAAGAGCCCAAGGGTCTGTACATGCACAGCTCTCCTAGAAACCAGGGCATTAGCAATTGGACTAATCCTTACCACCCCAAAACCAAAAGGAGAGAGGAAAATCATTTTGCCATGGGATTCCTGTCTGTGTGGGGTGTTGCTCCAGGCTAACCTGCTCCTTCAGAGCCAGACTGGGATGGATACAGCTTCTCCATCCCTTAGGAAATACTGCACAGGACAGCTTTAGAAGAGCAGCATGAATTCATAGTGTGGCTTCAGGTCACCTCCTGCAGCACTATAAAAGCTTAAATCTGGGGGAGGAACAGGGAAAGACAGGTCTGGAAGAAGAGAATGAAGGGCACATGGGGTAGCACTGGTACAGCACAGTCACACAGTGGTCTAGAAAGTGTTTCAGAGCTGAACATCCCAATCCCTCTAAAGGAACCTCTGAAATGCTGCTCTGTGAACTTGTCAAGCAGAGAGACATCACCTGAGCTCTGCAGCTAGCTCCATCAGGAGAAGAAAAGCACTCTGCTCTCTTCCACTGCCTCTGAAAGCCTGCCAGCACACCCAGGGAACACTCACTGCCTCCAATTCAGTCAGTGACAGTAAGGACACTGTGCCCAGCCCATGGCACAGAGCAGCAGCACACAGGGGTCCAGCAGTCCCCTGGCTCCACTCCTCCAGAAACAGCCTAACTCCAGGCCACATCACCACACCCAGAGCATTGAGGTTGATAAGAAGACCACAGACCACCACCACCAGCATAATTATGGACACAAACAAAGGTGTAGCAGAAGTAGGCTTTATGAAAGTATTTCAACTCTGTGGCAAATCTCTGCATCAACATGGGCAGGGAGGCAATGAAATGCTTGGCAGTAGCTATTTCACTTCCCAAAGTCTTTCTTGGATAGACATTTATTACAGGTAGTTTATCTGTCCCTATTTCTCAAAGACTTTAAGGCACAACAGCCTGAAAAGGGCTTGTAACATGTATATAATAAGTGCTCTTATTTTTGTTTTCACCTCTAATGCAAAACAACATTAGCTTAAAAATATTGCTTGTCCATCCAGCTTATACAACATCCAGTAGAAAATTGCTCTCCAGCTTAGCAACAATTTGTTGCACAATGATCTCCATCAGATTGCTCTGACCAGTTTTTGGCTGCAAGATCTTCAGTTCCACCACAATCCTTCTGACAGGACAGTGGAAGATGCTTAGGAAATCTTTCATGTCTTAATGAGACCATCAAGGTGTGTCCATGATGAAAAAAAAAAGGCATGAGACACAAAAAAAAACCAACCCAACACTGCAAAGAAGGTTGCTGGTAAAGGTGTTTGAAATGGCTTCACTGGTGGAGAATTCTTTCCTCAGACAGAGGTGGAGGAGCAAGCCAGAGGTGTGAGAGATCACCAGGTAGAAGGCATCAGTTGGTAGTAGTTTGATAATGCTCCCATCTGTCTCTGCTCTCCAAAATGCTCTTCAGGTAGATTGCTGAAGAACACAGAGCTAGCTGAAGGTCACAGCTTAGGTTAAAGAGAACAGCAGCTTCCATCTACATGGCTCTTCCCTGTGCTCAAGTGACAGCAACCTCACCCAGTCAGTAGAAAGCTTTTGTGACATTTTAGTGGTATCCAACAATGCCTTTTTTTGTTGTTTTTTTTTAACTAACACATTCATGAGAGTTGGCTCAAAGGACTGAAGACAGTTGAAGGGGCAGCAAAAGAGAAAGATGGGCAGGAACCAAAATACAAAGGGTAAATTTTACTTAAAAGACCAACTTCTTTATTGTAGCTTGGAGTGGAGTCTTCCCCCTGTGCCATCTCCTTGGAAGTTTATAAATTACAATTCCCAATAAGTATTAAGAGTTCATTTCAAGACAAAAGGAATCAAACTGCTGCAGTTCTAATTTTCACCATGAATAAAAGTTACCATGATGCTCCTACGATACTCATTCTGTACAGGGAAGGTCACAGTCCTCCTGTACTTTTGAGTAGCAGACCTGGGTGGAGAAAGGGCCACCCCTTCCCTCCCTCCTGGCGGATCTGGGAGTGCTGGCAGGCTTCTCACACAGACACACAGTGCCTCAGCAAGCAGGCTAGAACACTGCTGGGATCTCTGAGGAGACAGTGTCCAAAGGCTGCCAATGACAGTCCATCAAGGCATCATAGAGCTCTTCACTCTGCTCCATAAATTGTTTATTTGCTTCGTGGACATCTAACTGAGGGGCTGGATCTAGAGGGGGAAAGATAGACACAGAGGTCACACATCAAAATGGGTTAGGAAAAACTCCACCCCATTGAAACATGTTAGGTTTATTGAAACCAATGGGGAATCTTAGAATTGTCAGGGTTGGAAGGGACCTTAAAGCTCCTCTAGCCCCAACCCCTGTGCCTGCCATGGGCAGGGACACCTGGCACTAGAGCAGCTTGCTCCCAGCCCCAGCCAGCCTGGCCTGCAACACTGCCAGGGCTGGGGCTGCCACCACCTCTCTGGGCAACCTGGCACAGTGGCTCAGCACCCTCCTGGCCAACAGCTTCTGCCTAACAGCCAACCTCAATCCCCCCTCCTCAAGCTTGGATCCATTCCCCCTAGTCCTATCCCTGCCTGACATCCTAACAAGTCCTTCCCCAGCTCTCTTGTAGCCCCTGCAGATCCTGGAAGGCCACAAGAAGGTCTCCTGGGAGCCTTCTCTTCTCCAGACTGAACAATTCCAACTCTATGACTCTGGAAGGAGTCATAAAACCTCCACACCCCAAAACACTGGCCCAATCATGAACTTGACTAGATAAGCCCTGGTAAACCTTTCTGTAGTGGGATAAGTTCGAGTACTACAGAAGACTAAAATGTGGTGAAGTTTCAGTCCTGACAAGGTTCAGGCTAGGAACAGCAAGTGCAAAATAAGGATGCAGTTGTGCTAGTGGTAGGGACCCACAAATTATCTCAGGCTTCAGCTTTACTCAGAAGTATATGATACATGGAAAGCAAGGGCCAGCTTGAGAAAGACTCTCTCAGTGCAGAACACACAACTTCAGTACAGACTTTGAGAAGCTTACCTTCCAATGCATCCTCACCAACTTCTTCATATGTCTGCAAGGAGAAACAAAACCCTTAGGAGAGCAGATATTTATCTCTTCTTTTACATGCATCACCTGTTGATCACTGCTGTCACAGACTGACTTTTAGATCTGACTGGTTACAACAGAATTCTTCACACACAAGCCCCGTGTTCCACTCCCAACAGACTCCACAGGGGAGATGCCACGCTAAGCTTCTGTCAGAGGCAGCACTTCTTGACATTCCTGTGGGGAAGCTGGGTGGCTGTCCTCACCTGTTCTATCCCCCACAACAAGGCTTAGGAAGGATCCCACAGAATCATGGAATGGTTTGGGTTGGAAGGGACCTTTCAAGGTCATCTAGTCCAACCCCTCTGCAGTCACCAGGGACATCTGCAACTAGAGCAGGCTGCTCACAGCCCCAAACAACC
Organism: Bucco capensis; assembly: GCA_013396975.1. Lineage (NCBI taxonomy): Eukaryota > Metazoa > Chordata > Aves > Piciformes > Bucconidae > Bucco > Bucco capensis. The sequence goes on from VWZO01003264.1 coordinate 112,691, forward strand.
TGATCTGGAATGATTCCAGGGATGGGACATCTCCCACCTCTCTGGGCAGCCTGGAACAGGCTCTCACCACCCTCAGCATAAAACATTTCTTCCTTCTCTCTAGTCTAAATCTCCTCTTTTAGTTTCAAACAATCACCTCTTGTCCTGCCCAACAGGTCCTGCTCAAAAGTCTCTCCTCATCTTTCTGACAGACCCTTGAAGCACTGAAAGGCCACAAGAAGGTCTCCCTGGAGCCTTCTCTTCTGCAGGCTCAACAAGCCCAACTGTCTGAGCCTGTGCTCCCAGCAGAGAGCTTCCAGCTCTCCCAGCATTGCTGGGACTCCTCTGGGCAACCAGACCTCCTTACCCCTCCAGTGATAGAATCATAGAATCATGAAGGTTGGAAAAGTTCTCTAAGATTAAGTCCAATCATTGATCCAACACCAAGTGCCATGTCTATCCTTCTTCTGAACACCTCCAGGGTTGGGGACTCCACCACTGCCCTGGGCAGCCTGGGCAATGACAAACCACTCTTTCAGGGAAGAAATTATTCCTAATATCCAACCTGAACCTCTCCTGGTGCAACTTGAGGCTGTTTCCTTTTGTCCTATCACTAGTTACCAAGTAGAAGAGAGCAACCCCCAGCTCACTCCAATCTCCTTTCAGGGAGTTGCAGAGTGAGAAGGTCTCCCCTGAGCCTCCTCTTCTCCACACTAACCAACCCCAGTGCCCTCAGCTGCTCCTCAGCACACTTGTGCTCTAGACCCTTCCCCAGTTTCCTTGCCCTTCTCTGGACACACTCCAGCACCTCAATGTCCTTGAATCCAGTATCTGAGGTGTGACCTCACCAGTGCCAAGCACACAAGGACAACCACTGCCCTACTTAAGCCAGTCCCAGCAATACCCCCCCATGTAACACAACAGCACACACCAGGGGCTGCTAAACACTTTTGCTTCCTCATCAAATCCCTCCATAAAGCCCCCAAAGTCTGGAGCTAACATGTAGCCATCACTGTTCTGTAAGCTGTGTGGTGTTTGTGTGCTGAGAGATGACTGGAGAGCTGTCCTACCTGCATTGTACTCTGTGTGTAGCCATACTGGGGGTAGCTGTAGCTGTAACTGCCTGTGTTCTGGTCGTAGCCCCACTGAGCATAGTAGTTGTGATACTGTTGGTAATACTGGTTATAGTTATAGTTGTACATCTGATTGTATTCCATTGATTTCACACGATTACTTCAAAAAAACAAAGGAAGAAGAAGTTGCAAATGATGAAGAACAATGAAAAAGCAAGCAGTCAAACAGCTTAAGATACAACATGGTACATAGATAAGGCTTAGTCTAACATGCAAGCTTCAGCCTGTAAGATATATTCACTATTTTCTGCAGCAGTGTTTAGCATTTACATACATTTGATAAAAAATAAAGAAGTGGTTTAACTTTAATGCCCTCTCCTGTACTCAAATTTCATTAATAAACATTTGCTTTCACTCTGTATGAGTTCATTTACTATTGCTTCCTGGCTTTGGGAGGGGAAGAGGTCAGGACTATGAGCCTCAGTTTAAAAAGCATCCTGAACCATGATCTAGATCTCTGGATCTCTTTTGCTTGCTGACAGGGTTGGAAGGGACCTTAATGCTCATCTAGCCCCAAGCCCTGTGCCTGCCATGGGCAGGGACAGCTGGCACTAGAGCAGCTTGCTCCCAGCCCCAGCCAGCCTGGCCTGCAACACTGCCAGGGCTGGGGCTGCCACCACCTCTCTGGGCAACCTGGCACAGTGGCTCACCAGCCTTATGGTGGAGAACTTCTTCCTAGATAGGATAGATAGGATGAATTTCAGTACTCTGCAGCTTCCTGAGGCAAGGTACTGAGTCTTGCTGTACAGGAAGGTTATAGACTTAGAGCCTTGCAAAAAAGAACTAGGGTCTTCTTTAGCAAGAATGGACAAAAACACCTCTCCCTTCTGCCACTAGCAGAGAGAACTAAGCAATGGCTGGTTGTCCCCATTCCCACTGAACTGGGGAATCTTCACTGCACAGAGCTGGAAGAGCTCATGAAGTGAAAAGGCCTACAAGGGATTTAAAAACCATAAAGAGCCTGTATGTTGACTAAAATTCACCTTCCCAGGGAACTGGGAATCCCACCTGAGTATCAAGATTGGAAATAATGAGATGACAAATAGTGTTGGAAAATGAAAATATGTCACACATAAAGCTATGTCTAATGATGGAATCAGTGAGAAGTGGGAAACATCAATCTTCTCACCATGAGAGAACCCACTTCTCTGCTTTTCCTTCTCCCCCCCCAAGGCTTCTGAGGTGACTGAAAGTCTAAATGTTATTCAAATAGGGAGCAATTACTATGATTCGTATTACCCTAGTGCTACGAGCCCCAAGTCAGAGCAGGATCTCATTGTATCAGGTTCTGAACAAACACAGAAAAAACAGTTAATCCCTGCCCCAAAAGACTTGTATTTAGCAGACATCATCACAGAATTAGCAAGGTAATTGAGCTTTGCCATCCAGAAATCAATAAGCAGATTCAGACTGTTTCAGTTCAATGCAAAGGAACATGCACTTTCAAGAGAAATCACATTTACAGGCAGTGTGTGGCCATGTGTGTCTAGTCAATAAGGTAAACAATCCCAAAGAGTGCACAGGGCTTAGGCTTCATCTAATCTTCATCTTGATCCCCTGTGCATTCTGACACTCTAACTACTTCACTACATTCACAGAATCCCAGAATGTTAGGGGTTGGCAGGGACCTCTGGAGATAATCTAGTCCAACCCCCCTGCCAGAGCAGGAGAACCTAGAGCAGCTTGCACAGGATGTGTCCAGCTGGGTTTGGAATCTCTCCAGAGATGGAGACTCCAGCACCTCCCTGGGCAGCCTGGGCCAGTGTTCTGCCACCCTTAAAGGAAAAATGTTCCTCCTGATGTTCAGCTGGAACTTGCTGGGTGCTAGTTTGTGCCCATTGCCTCTAGTCCTGTCCCTGGGCAGCACAGCACAAAGCCTGGCCCAGCCTTCTGACCCCCAGCCTGGAAGGACTGAAAAGCATTCATCAGATCCCCCCTCAGGCTTCTCCTCTCCAGGCTAACCAGCCCCAGCTCTCTGCATAAGAGAGGTGCTCAAGTCCCCTCATCATTTCAGCGTCCCTTCTCTGGACCCTCTCCAGAAGTTTCCTATCTCTTTTAAACAGGAGAGCCCAGAACTGAACACAATACTCCAGCTGTGGCCTCCCCAGGGCAGAGTAGAGGAGGGGCAGAAGCTCCCTGGCCCTGCTGGCCACACTCTTCTTGCTGCACCCCAGGATGTCATTAGCCTTCTTGGCCCCAAGGGCACATTGCTGGCTCATGGGCACCCTGCTGGCCACGAGCACACCTAGGGCTTGTTGCACTGAGCTGCTTTCCAGCAGAACAGCCCCTGTGATGGAAAACATTCAGGAAATGTACCCAGACCCCTAAAAGACATTTCAGAATTGACCTGCTTTGCCAGCAGAGTGCTCTGAGGCAAACCTCTGGCTGCTGTTATACTCACGCTTTTGGGATAGCCACACTCAGGCGCACAGGTTTGGAGCCCAAGCCCACAGCTCCCTGGCACTCTGTCAGTGCTCTCTTCTGTTCCAGCTCATCTGTGAATTTCACAAAGCCATAACCTCTGCAGGGATACAGAACAACTGCCATGAAGCAAAACAATCATCCCTCTTCATTTTTTCACACAGTTATAACAAAGTCACCAGTCAGTTTGCCAAGGAAACCCTGCTGCTAGGACTTGTCCCTGCTCTTAGCAGAGGTTAAGTGATTTCACCTTCCAGTTGCTTTTGAACCCAATGTCCAAGCTTCTGTAGTACTTGCAAAGGGTTCACCAAAGTGAAGTGCTTCTTGTACCAGTGGATTTTGGGGGTGAGCTGACACCAGACATGGGAAAACATATGGACAGTTGTATAGCCTCAAATCTCTCCTGGGAGGATATATCATAGAATTACAGGCTGGTTTAGGTTGGAAGGGATCCTTCAACGTCATCTAGTCCAACCCCCCTGCAGTCACCAGGGGCATCTGCAACTAAATCAGGTTGCTCAGAGTCCCAAACAAACTGACCTGGAATGGTTCTAGGGATAGGACAAGAGGGAATGGGAGCAAGCTGGACCACAGGAGGTTTAGTATTAACACAAGGAGAAACTTCTTTCCAGTGCAGATGCCAGAGCACTGGCCCAGGCTGCCCAGGAGGCTGTGGAGTCTCCTTGTCTGGAGCCATTGCAGAGCTGCCTGGACACATTGCTGTGTGAGCTGGTCTAGGTGCTCCTGCTCTGGCAGGGGGGTTGCACTAGATGATCTTTCTAGGGCCCTCCCACCCCCTGACATACTGGGATACTGTGATACTCTGGGCAACCTAGCCCAGTGTCTTGCCATCCTCAGTGGTCTTCCTTACATCCAGTGTGTATCTCTCCTCTTGAGTTTAAAACCATCACCCCCTGTCCTATCTCAACAGGCCCTGCTAAAAAAGTCTGCCCCACCTTGCTCTCCATCCCTTCATCCCCAGCCTGGATTGATACCAGGCATTTGCAGGACCTTGCTCTTGGCCTTGTTAAACTCATGAGGTTGACTTAGGCCCATTTCTCAAGCTTTTCCAGGTGCCTCTGGGTGGCTTTCATCCCTCAGGTGTGTCAACTACACTACTCAGCTTGGTGTCATCTGCAAACTTGCTGAGGCTGCACTATAGATCATCTAACAGTTGCAAGTCAGCACAGCATTGACAGGACTTGGGCTACTATTAGATCTAAAACTATCACACTGTGAAGGAAAACACTTTTCTGTAAGATCAACTTTCCCATCAAGGAAAAATACACTAACAGGCATTCAGTCACTCCTAACAATGGCCTGGCCCCATCAGCACTCTCAGCAGGGGACCTGGAAACAAGCTCTTCATGGCAAGTTGCTCAAACTTGCTCTGACAGCACAAGTGGAACAAGGAGAGCACAGAGCAGCAAGCCCTGGACTCAGCAGCAATCCTTACTGGATGTCAGCCAGCCAGAAAATACTAACTCCCCTCCAACCCCAAAGGTCCTTTGCGTGGGATCCTGACGCTGTAGTGAGTCAGAAGCCATGCAACAGCATCCCAGAGGGCAGTGCCTGCATCCCAAGATGGGCTGGGCTGCCTCACGCAGCAGAAAGATCAAAGACTTAGGTGTGGGAGGGAAAAAGGAATCCATAAGGGTGAAGGAAGGACTTTGGGAGGGAAAGGGCTTGTCTACTTGGGCAAAAGAACCAGCCCTAAGCAAGGGTGTACATTGACAGGATATTATCTGCTCTGTGGGAACTCCTTTGAAAGTGCCATCACTTAGTACTCCTAGTAGGGCCACACTGGAAGCTGCTACAGAGCACTAGGTGCCCCACAAAAGGCAGGTTCTTGTATGGCAAGGTACACACAAAAGTCCAAATGAATCTTTGAATCCATATCTGCATGTGTCTAGATCTGCTCCTCACATACAGAAGTGCAAATCAAAGCTCAGCCTTATCTATATACAAACTGGATCATCAAGCAAGAGCAGAGCTCTGACATATTCTGTTTATCCTGCCCTCTGTGAAAGGACTGTGGCAGGTTAAACTAGCACAAGGCAACTTTTAAGTCAGTTTAAGGTGTTTGCACACTAAAAAGGGTATGTTTCTAAGCTGCTACAAAGACTCCTGCAACCTTTCAGATGGGACCAGGAATGGGTAAGTGAAACCAGGAATGCTGGAGTTCCAAAACAGAGATGGACAGAGAGGGATGGAGTGCCCAGGAATAGCTGCTGGGTGCAGTAAGGGAGACAGGGATGCTTCCAGCTTTTCCAGACACTTAGCTTTTCACACCAATAACTAAACTAGAATTTGGTACAGAAGAAAACCCAGCAAGAAATCATTTCTTTGTGGTCAGCACCTCCCTGGCAGACACTGTGTCCTGTCCATGCAGTCAGGAGAAGCTTCCCAGTCTGCATTCTCAGCAGCAAGCAAAGCAGCAGGTACAGCACCATGGATTCCAAGCTCCTTTCTTGCCTGGACAAGAGGTTATGGGAAGAGGAGGCCTTCCTGATCTCCTAGCCCTAGCTGGAAGGGCTAGGCCTTTACCAGGCACATCCACAAGCCCCAAGTTCTTCTCTCACATCACACCAACACTTGCAGTTGCCTCAACTTTCAGGAACTGCACAGTCCCTGGCACTGCACCCAGAGGCCACTCTGGCAGTGCTGGTTTCCAGTGAGGTGCCAGGAACAGTGGGAATCCTCAACAGCCACAGAGTGACTGAGCAGCTCTGCAAGAGGCTGCAGCTACAGGAGGAAGAACTTCAGGAGCAGGGAGGTAGTGCAGCTCTGGAACAGGCTGCCTAGACAGGTTGGATTATCTCCATCTTGGGAGGTTTTCCAGGCTACATAATCCATGGCTGACCTGCTGTAGCAGCAGTCCTGCTCAGAAGGGGAAGTTGGCTCACAGACCTCTAGAGGTTCCTTCAAACCAACTTGTGTAACTTATGTGAGAAAGAGGGGAGAGCTACAGCTATATTCTAAGTCTTACTATAACATTCTTAGAGGTATTAAATCAGGATATTGTGTTTCACTGAAGCCATGCTCTGTTTTGAACCCAAGGATGCTCACCAAGCAATCCCTCTTCCAGCAAAATGCAGCTTCATTTTCTGCTCTAGTAAATGGTTTAATAACATGAAGAAATTTGACTTTTTGACATCTGTTTTTGGCAAGACACTTCCAGTAAAGCTGAACAAGGCAGCTATAGGTCCATGACAATGATTCATAGCATTGTTTGCCCTACCCTATTGGAAAGAAAGCTCTGTAAACCTTTCAGAGGAATATACACTCAACAGCCTCAAGACTGTAAAGCCCAAATCCAGCTCAGCTCAGGCAGACAGTGTGCCAAGACTACTTAGACAATTTTTGGCCCTTTCCAAAGTGCAATACAATACTGCCAACATGCAAAGGGCATCACACTGCCAGAGGAGTGACCATATGCTGTGGTGACTACCAAAACCCAAGCACACTGTAGCCTGAAATCTCCAAGGACAATGTATTTTAAGATTACTAAAATCTAAGCTGATAGAACTAATTTTTCCCCCCTCTTTTGTGTTGTCATATGTGAAATGAAAGAAAAGAATGAATAAAAAGATGACTTACTTGGATACTCCTGCCTGGTCCAAAACAACTTTTCCACCTCTACAAGATGGATAAACTTTAACAAAAAATTCATATAACATGCCATCATCCACATCAGGAGTCAGGTCTCCCACAAAAAGTGAATATTCTGGGCTAAAGAAAGCAAAAGAAAACTTTTTCAGCACAATCACACAGAAAAGAGGCATGATGAGACATTTAACATTCAGGTGAAACTTCTGACTTCAGAGAAAAGCAAGATTAAAAGACCACTTCATGGATACTTTAAACTGTCACCAGTTAAGTTGTGTAGGTGACTAAAATTCTTAGTGACACTGCTTTTTCAGGATAATTCAAGCAGCACAACCAATCTACTCAATGCTGCTTTTCACTGAATGTTCTTTATTCTTCTCCTACCCTGCTTCAACTGTTGTTTTGGTGCTGGTTTTTCTTTAAATGAAATTGAGTTTGGTGTTCCCCATAAGTACATTGCTTAGCTCTCACAGGATTCCTCTGGATTGTTAACATGGCAAGAAAACACTCATGTCTCATTTACAGATTTGCTATTTCCAGTATATTGATTTTAAATGACAAGGATGAATTAAAATACAAAGGTTAAACACCTTACAAGACACTCCTGACAAATCTGCTGTGCCACCCAAAAGGCAGAGGATAAAAGGGCTATTTATCCTCCCTCTGCTAACAAAAGGCAGGGATATACTTAGGAGTTTACATATTTTGGACACTGTTTGCAAGGCAATTGTTGAAGAGGCATTAATAAAGCAAAGCTGATGATGAAATGGTGAGCAGTTACCTGTTATCAGGCTGTTTTCCATACGTTGCATAATTCAGTTTAAATCGCTTTGCCTGAAACGAGGCACAAAATGAATCCATACAGAGAATCACACAAGTGTCAGGAAGGGACCTTAAAGCTCCTCTAGCCCCAACCCCTGTGCCTGCCATGGGCAGGGACACCTGGCACTAGAGCAGCTTGCTCCCAGCCCCAGCCAGCCTGGCCTGCAACACTGCCAGGGCTGGGGCTGCCACCACCTCTCTGGGCAACCTGGCACAGTGGCTCAGCACCCTCCTGGCCAACAACTTCTGCCTAACAGCCAACCTCAATTTCCCCTCCTCAAGCTTGGATCCATTCCCCTAGTCCTAGCACTGCCTGACATCCTAACAAGTCCTTCCCCAGCTCTCTTGTAGCCCCTGCAGATCCTGGAAGGCCACAAGAAGGTCTCCTGGGAGCCTTCTCTTCTCCAGACTGAACAATCCCAACTCTCTCAGCCTGTCCTCATAGGAGAGGTGCTCCAGCCTCTGAGCATCCTCATGGCTCATCTCTGAACACACTCTAGCACCTCCAGATCCTTCTTGTCCTGGGGGCTCCAGAACTGGATCCAGTACTCCAGGTAGAGTAATCTCCTCATGGGAATCCAAGCAATTAGGCAAATGCTCAACAAGCTGCTTCTACACAATCTTCTCAATGCTGACAGACATCCAGTGCTGTCAGATCAGCCACTTCAGGTATCAAAGACAGTTTTATCTGACATTGGGACAGCTCTAATAATGCAAATCAGCAAGGAACCTGCCCCAAGAGGCTTGGCCTATCTTTATTTCAACAGTTTATGGAGCTAGTGAGAGTGAGGAGAACCTGACAGAGCACCAGACTGCTGGGTCTTTAAGGAAGGCAGGAAAACAGAGCTGCTAACAACAAACATCACATGACTTCTAATGTTAAGGTCACAGACCACTGGACATGTGTGATTTACAGGAACACTGGCAGAGCAGAATCCACCACACTGGAAATGGAATTGATCCTCAAGTCTGGAAGTCTGGCTAAGTATTTAGCTCTGGATGATGTGCTCATTTAGTGAGACTCAAAATGAAGGGTTTTAATTTAAAGAATTACCTGTTACTGGACACTGAAGGCCTCCCTAAACTTTGCACCTGATTTTATGTTTCCCAGCAGCCTAGATTCGTGCTCTCTGGCACATCTGGAAATTGGGTAGAAGGTCAGCAACTTGTACCCAACTCACATTTAAGTCTAGATCAAGACCTAAGGAGTAGCTGATCTCCTGCCACAAGGTCTCAATCCCAGGGGCATTGCTGCATGATGACTAGCACACCATGACCCAAGCAGGCTCACCACAGGTAATCACTGTCTTCTGAAACTCATCTGACAGAGAAAGAAGCACAGGACTGCTCTCCTTTACCAGACCCACTGGTGTCTCACCTCACCCAGCCAATGTAAGACCTATCCTGGATGCCCTCATCAGCTTGAGGGGCTTCAAAATCTCCCCACAGGCTCCCAAATCAGATCTCTCTCTGCATTACACAGTGGCACAGCAAGAATTCAAGGGGAATTTGGGCAAAGAAAGCAGCCTACTGTGAGCCCATAACCTAGGGATCAGGACATTTGTCAGGACAATGGAGTGCCTAGTGTGCTCCTGTACCTTATGATGTATTTTCTTCCCTCAAAGACAGTGTAAATAACTCTTGGGATTAGGCTATAACTGTGTTCCTTGCACACTTGCACTCACTGGTGCCCAGGACCATTTACAGGCCAACACAAAATCTAGCTTCCACTCTGAAGCACTTTCACTTCTTTTCTTTTGGATCTCACTCTTCATTGCAATAGTTTGAGTTTCAAAGCAGTGAGAGAGCTGAGAGCACTTCCACTCCATTGGGAAGTGGGGACACTAATGCTGTGAAGCAGCCCCAGCCCCAGCACTGTCACTGCTTCTTCCTGGGGCTGATGCAGCATTTAAAAAGAAACAGAAGAGTGAGCCACACTCAGTTTTCTGTAAACAAGAGAACAAGTAGCTGAATGCAAGAGAGAAGCTGGCCAGTTGCCTGCTGAGTGCACTGATTTAGGCTGCCTACATCTGTAATTCTCTCCATGGCTTATGTAAATCATCTCTCTGGGGGGAACATTAGGTATTCCCCAAACCAAACTTCAATTACTATATTCCTCCTTGCAAGAGCTGCTCTTTTTCCCTCTCTAGTGACCACAGAAGGCATCTAGGAAGATGAGCTTCCCTTAATCATGGGCTCTGATTTGCATATTGAACAGGACAGGTGAAACAGGTAACCTCCAGGCCTCTCATCTACCCTTTCAGATGAGGGACAGCATCCTCTCAAGAAGGTTCACCAAAGAGTAGGAACTTCCCAGTTTCCTACTCAGGCTATTAATGACATTGAAATAGGCACTGAATTATCTTACTACATCACACTGAAACTGAGGTGATTCTAGAGCTGCTTTATGAGCCAGTCATCCTGCCAACTTCTGTGGGTACACTGGACAGCTGTGTCAGCCATCCCATTTTAATCCACTACACAGTCAACAGCCTAAAATTAGCCTCTGGGACTATTCCTCCTCTTCTTCCTCCCTCCCTCCCTTTTATGCACCCAAGACATTGCAATCATACAATTGTTAGCTTCTTCTCCACTGTAAATAAGGTTGAATAACTTTGGTTTGCTAAAGGCAAAGCATAATGCAAGGCTGAAAAGTCACTTTTCTCTTGCAAATCAAAGCTACTTACAACTCAGTGTGAGCTGGCAAGCTCATCTCCTACATATATAACAACATCCACACTGGATGGAGGAGTAGGGAGCTACAGACAGGAAGAGACAGGAGGACTGCAGGAGGTACACTCCAGCTGCTTTCTCCTCCTTGTTCTCTGGTTTCCCATTAATCCAACTGTGGTAATAGTAGAAAAGCTCTAAAAACCCCACCCCACAACCATTTCTATCTCTGGATTTTATCCAGACATTCCCACAGAAATGAGTGGGATTTTCTGAGCAAGAAGATGAAGAGTTTCATATTCATTACTTGAAAGAAAAGAAGAATCCCAGTTTGCCAACTAGAGAATTGGTCTGCAAGCATTCCAAACACAGACTGCACACTCTCTCTCCCTTCCCAGTTCTGGCTCTCAGCTGGCTGTTGTTGTTTACTCACCGGTGTAGCACCAGGAAGAGGTTTCCCATTGATTTTGTGTAAACATTTCTCTGCAGTAGCTAGATCTGCAAATTCTACAAAGCAATAGCCTGCTGGAATTCTGAACACAGGAGAGGAGAGAAAGATTTCAGATTTAAAACATGTTGGAGGAGGAATGTTGTAGTTTTAGATAACTGGTAGGAAATTTGCTCTAGTTGCAACACTTACTTAGAATTTCTTTTTTCAAAGTATAAATATTAGTTACCAAAAAGAAGCCAGTAAGGTAATCTTGGATCTCTAGTAAAGTGATAGCCCCTACTTACCAGTAAGTCATGGCAGCACAAGCACACAGAAAATAGTTCTGCTCACAACTACATTATTTCCTACTTTCATGGACTATAAATCTTCCCACCCAAGCTTAAACAATTGAAAACTGAAATGACAACCTTTACAAGAGTATGAAACTACCTGATGCCACCTGCAGTCACCCATTTCATTCCAAACAAACTCCAAAGGTTCTCCTATTGCTCTTTCTAAGTCAGGCTTCCCACCTCTGCCAGCACCATGTGGCTGTACTAGTAAACAATTCACACAGGCTCATCACCAAACCCCTCAGCCCAGGAGGTGCAGTTCCCAGGGGGATGGATGGCATCCATATGCCACTGTGTGATGTACATCTGCCATTCAGAACAAGTGCTGAAGCACTGCAGAGTGAGGGCCAGCTCTTGGCTTGTTGGAGGGGAGGTCAAAGAGCCAGCAGTTGTCCTCTCCACTGCTGTCATCGATACGCTTGTATTGATGGCAGCACTGGTGCAAAGCTCCAAGGGAAAATCACTCTGGTCTGGGCAGGAGCACAGGGAGGCCATGCAGAGGGCAAAGGAGTCAATCCAAAAGCACCAGGAGAACAAACAAGCATAAACAGTTACCCTGTCAACCTGTTTCGAATGATTTTTACGCTCAGAACAAGCTCTCCCATGGTGGCAAAGGCTCTGGAAACAAAGTTTTCATCCATATATGGCTCCAGCTATAAAAGCAAGAAAAAAAACCCAAAGTTAAGAGCAGGGCATCGACAAAAAGGAGAATATAAGTGTCAATGTCACCCTAAGCAGTTAAAACATTATTGAGAAGTATTTTACCCTTACACTTCAAAAAGAAGACTCATTTAAGAGGGTCGATGCCACTCAAAACCAGCAGGCATGCATGAACCAGGCTCAACAGTCTGCAAAGTGGAACCCAAGAGACAGCATGAATTTCAGAGAACAGGGAGCTTTCACAGAAGGACAAAAGCCACTCAGAAACATACAGCAACAAACTGAGCGTTCACTACACGGTGCAGGGGGGGAAGGAGAGGGCAGGCTCCTTCTCCGTACGCAAAGGGAGGCACAGCCCAGCCAGGGGCGCTAGGTACCAGAGTCCCCACCCAGCTGGGCTAGGGGCTTAACCTCCCATTACAGTGGAGGTAGTGGGGCAGTGCTTGGAGGGGACACCTCTAACCACGTCCTGCAGGTGGGGGCACTGACTGTGTTCATGTCACAGGGGAGAGGGTGGCATAGGGCACGTCAGGAGTGTGTGTGACGTGCAGGGCAGTGGTTCTGTGTGAGGGAACATGCTGGAGGACAGGTGTCTGCATGGTCTGTGTGGCTGAACACACTGGAGGACAGGTGTCTGCATGGTCTGAGTGAGAGAACATGCTGGGGCACAGGTGTCTGCATGGTCTGAGTGAGGGAACACACTGGAGGACAGGTGTCTGCATGGTCTGAGTGAGGGAGCATGCTGGGGGACAGGTGTCTGTAAGGTCTGTGTGAGGGAACACGGTGGAGGACAGGTGTCTGCATGGTCTGAGTGAGGGAGCATGCTGGGGGACAGGTGTCTGTAAGGTCTGAGTGAGGGAACACGGTGGAGGACAGGTGTCTGCATGGTCTGAGTGAGGGAACATGCTGGGGGACAGGTGTCTCTAAGGTCTGTGTGAGCGAACACGGTGGAGGACAGGTGTCTGCAAGGTCTGAGTGAGGGAGCATGCTGGGGGACAGGTGTCTGTAAGGTTTGAGTGAGGGAGCATGCTGGAGGACAGGTGTCTGCATGGTCTGTGTGGCTGAACACACTGGAGGGCAGGTGTCTGCATGGTCTGTGTGGCTGAACACGCTGGAGGATAGGTGTCTGTAAGGTCTGTGTGGCTGAACACGGTGGAGAACAGGTGTCTGTAAGGTCTGTGTGGCTGAACATGTTGGAGGACAGGTGTCTGTAAGGTCTGTGTGGCTGAACACGCTGGAGGACAGGTGTCTGTATGGTCTGAGTGAGTGAAAAGTATGACACTGCAGTTTGGAGCAACTATGTGATGACTGAGGGAAAAGGATGCCTGTGTGTGCAGTAGGAAGCGGAGGAGGGAACTAGTTGAAATGGTTTGTGCAGTGCTCCTACTGATGAGGAGCACCACGTGTGATAGCTAACGTGGGGCTGGGGTGTAGGGAAACATATATAGCTCCATATCTCTCAGTATTTATATAGATACACACTTGGCTGAGTGAGACAGATGGGCCTCGTGGCAACTGACAGCCCTGGAGTGGTTGTGTGTCTCTCAGGTAGCAGGTGGCTCTGTCACCTGTGTGTGTGACAGAAGGTGCAGACTTGTGCAGTAGCTGGCACTAGGTGACCATATTGCATCTGCAGGTGCAAAAAGGTGGCAGATGCCCTGCAGAGGTGTGAGTGTCAAGCAGAAAGAACTCAGTGCCATGTGCCAGGAGCAGAAGGCAGCACTACTTGGTACAGACATGCCATGCAGGGGGTGATTCTGTGTGTGGGGTGTGTGTATGGGAGAGCCAGGCTCCTACAAGCAACAGGTGACTGTTGCTCAGCTATGTATGGGTGTGTTTCAAAGAGTTGCAGCCTCCTTGTGAGAAAGGTGACTGAAAAAGAAAATAACCTTGTGGAGGAGAGGTGGTAGATAACCCTTTGTGTGGGTAAAAGAAAGAGAGAGTAGACTCTTTGGAGTCTGCCTGTGTGAGTGGCAGGTAGTGGAGCACACCCTGATGTGTCAGTGTATGTGTGCAATGCAACAGCAAACTCAGTGTGTGAGACAGAAGCACCTAGTGGGATCCTGTGTGTACACACACACCTGAGAGAGACTGAGGAGGGCCACAGGGTGCATGCACATGTGGGTGCAGGCAGGACTCTGCAAGGTACTGGTGTGAACCTGCAAGAAAGAGGCTGGGGAAAGCTGTGTGTGCAAGTACAGGTGACAGGGAAATGATGCTACACTTGTGTGGCTCCATGTTCCCAGCTGTAGGTGTGTGCAGGTGGCAAGGACACCACGATACAGAGGTGGCACTGCATCTGTGATGGTGTAAAGGTGGCAGACAGCAAAGCTACTACAGTACTATGTGAGCACATACACAGAGGAGTGTGTGTGGGTGGCAAAGCACTACAAGATGCTGGGTGTGAGTATGCTGTGTGTGTACAGTGGTAAGTGCTGAGGACACTGGTGCCTGAGTGTGAGGGTGTGTGTGAAGGGCAAAAAAAGGGACACTGTGGGATGTTCATCACTATGTGAGTGTGCCCACGGCAGTCAGAGACATCTGAGGGTAGAGGAGCATCTGTGAGTAAGCTGCCAGGCACACATGCAGGTGAACATAAGGGAAACACTGGGGGATGTGTTTGTGTGTGTGTAGGAGAGTGCAAATCCTGGTAAGCATGTGAGTGCAGCAACCATGGGGGGAAAAGGAGGACAAGCAGTGAGGGATACTCCTGGATAGGTGCATACAAGCATGGGAGTGCCTACAAGTGTTAGTACAAGTGTGTGAGCCTAACAGCACCAGCATGAGCGTGAGCACAAAAGCATGTAAGTGCCTTACAGCATGTAAAGAGCATGACCAGGAGCATGTTAGTGCCTACTAGCATGTGAGCATGTAAGCCAGCATATAAACCCTAGAAGCGTGCAAGAGTACAGGCTTCTGAGTGTGTGAGTGAGTGTGTAAGTGCCTAACAGAGCATGAGCATAAAAGTGTGAGGACATGTCAGTGCCCATGAGTGTGCCTGGCCACCAGCGTGAGCACAGGCAGCATGGGACACTGGTGGAAGTCTGTGACCCTGACTGTGGCCAGGGGTATGTGTGTGTTTGTGTCCCTGACAGATGTGTGTGGGATCTGGGTGGGGATGTGTGTGCCTGACTGTGTCTGCAAGTGTGTAACTGATCACAACTGTGCCTGCTGGGCTGAGGTTAACATCTTGGAGCATGTGTTAGCCAGTGTGAGCCTGCCAGCATGCACAGGAGAGAGCCTGCATGAGACTGTCAGTCAGTTTGGGAGTTTATGTGTATGTTAGAGTGTGTGAGGATCCCTGAGGCTGTGTTACTGCCTGAGGGTGTCACTCAGTAAGTTAGTGTGAGGGTGTCAGACAGTTAGTTGGTGTGAGGGTGTCTGTCAGTCAGTGTGAAGGAGGGAGGCAGTCAGCGTGAAGGGGTCAGTCAGTGTGAGAGGATCAGTCAGTCAGTTAATCAGTCAGTCACTCAGTGTGAAGGAGTCAATCAGTCAAGTCAGTGTGAGAGGATGGGTCAGTGTGATGGGGTCAGTGGGTGTGAGGGGGTCGGTCAGTCAGTCAGTGTGAGGGTATCTGTCAGTGGGAGAGGGTCAGTCAATCAGCCAGTGTGAGGGGGTCAGCCAGTGTAAGGGGATCAGGCAGTGAGAGGGGGTCAGGCAGTGTGAGGGGATCAGGCAGTGTGAGGGGGTCAGGCAGTGTGAGGGGGTCAGGCAGTTAGTCAATCAGTCAGTCCGTCAGTGTGAGGGGGTCAGGCAGTGT
>VWZO01003264.1:128535-139529 GCA_013396975.1 Bucco capensis
TCACAAAGCCCCGCGCGGGTCCCGGCCGGACACTCACGTCCCCCATCCACAGGCTGGCGGCCATAGTGCTCCCGCAGGCCCCGGCGCGACTTCAGCGGGGGCCACGACTATCCCCTCCCGGCTCGGCTGGGCTCGGCTGGGCTGGGCCCCNTGGGCTGCAGGATGGAGGAGTTGGAAGGGTCTGAGGGGTGGTGGGGAAAGGGATGAATGGAGGGATAGGGGGAGGGATGGAGCAAGTCTTCATGTGCCCCAGCAGTGTGGGCAGCAGGGCAGGGACGGGTTTGTGCCTCTGCTCTGCTCTGGGGAGACCTCACCTGCAGTGCTGGGGCAGCTCTGGAGTGCTCAGCACAGCAGAGACATGGAGCTGCTGGAGCAGGGCCAGAGGAGGCCACAGCATTGACCCAAGGGCTGGAAGCTCTCTGCTGTGAGGACAGGCTGAGTGAGTCTGGGGAAGACTCCAGGGAGACTTCTCTGCAGCCTTTCAGTACTTCAAGGGGCCTGGAGTTACATCATGCCTGAGGATCTTGGTTCTTTTTGAAAAAGGTCAGTGAGTTTCCAGCCTCTTTAATCCAGCAAGGAAATGGAACTTGTTGCTTACTCCAAAGTTTCACATGTGAGAAAACAAATACAACAACCCCCAAATTTCCCAATTAAAAGATCCTTATGTTTCCTGAGATGAGGACTGAACCCATTTTAGCACTCCAAGCTGACAGCCCAGGCCCCCACGCATCACAGAGTTGCCTTAGAACAAACCCACCAGGCTTTGAAATGAAGACAAGAATTCATTTCTTCATGTTAGTGGTTCTGCTGTCTGTATGCATTGTGGAAACTCACTGTGAATCCCAAAGAATTTAGTGTAGCAAAGGGACAGTGATCCTACCATTGTGGTATGTTTAAAAGCACTTGGTCATCTCTTCAAGGCTTTCTCACAAGAGCTGGAAGTGCTAAAATAAGCTACATGGAAGTGTTTCAGCTCTCTGCTGTGAGTGTGTGACTCAAACCACTGTTTCTATGCTTCTGTGATTCTCTGGTGACAGCCCGTGAGAGGGCAGCAAAGGCTGCTGCTGTTTGGGTGCTGAAATGGGGATGAGGTGGGGAGAGCTGGACAGGATGAGACTTGGGCCACAGGAACCTCAGGAAGTTCAACAAGGGTGAGTGTTGAGTTCTACACCTGGGGAGGAATAACCTCATGGAGCAATAACCTCATGGAGNAGGGCCAGGCCAAGGGGCAATGGGCACACACTGGAAGCCAGGAGGTTCCATGGGAGCAGGAGGAGCAAGTTGTTTGTTGTGAGGGTGCAGAGCCCTGGCCCAGGCTGCCCAGAGAGCTTGTGGAGTGTCCTTGTGTGCAGAGATTGCCAAGGCCCCTGGTGGTGATGCTGGGCAAGCTGCTGGGGGTGAGCCTGCTGGAGCAGAGTGCTTCCACTGGATGATCCCCAGAGGTCCTTTCCAACCCCTACCACACTGGGATTCTGGGATTTAGGGATTCTAGGCATGAGAAGAAAAGTCAGGAGATGGAGCCAAGCCTCTGAAACTTCTTCTGAAGCAACTTGTGAGTGTTCACTTAAATCTTGTCCCTGAGCATCCTCATTGCAGTGACTAACATGTGAAAACAGAGCATCTGCTTGTCCCTGCAGATGAAAAGGGGCATGAACATTGACCTTTCCTGCAGGAGGCTGTGCAGATCCTTCCACTTCACCCTGGGCAGGGTCTGCATTGCTCTCCTAGAATCCTAGAATCACACAGGTTGGAAAAGACTTTTCAGCTCATCAAGTCCAACCCTTAAGCAGACACGAAGCCATGTCCCTCAGCACCACATCTCCATGGCTTTGGAACCTCTCCAGGGATGGTGACAGCAGCACAGGCTCATCCTGCAGCATGGCCTGTACTGATTGCTCTAGAGCATCAGTTCCTCAGCAGTCATGGGGGTGTAAAAAAGCTTCAAAGCATGTTTACAGTTTGATTTATTTGTTTTCTGATTTTTAAGTCCCTGGGGCACCCTCAGGTCATTTTTCCAAGCTCTTCCCTTACAACATTGCAAAATCTGGCATGAAGTCCAGGCAGCAAGACCCAAGGCTGACTACTCTGCTGAATAAAGATGTTTGCTTATCCAGCAGCACTTTCTGTGCTTTGGTGGCACAGGCCACCTGGTCTCTCACAAATTCACCCTCTGGGAAGGCCCTGCTGAGATTGCCTGCAGGTGTCAGCTTTCAGGATGGGGATTTTTTGTTTGTTTGGAGATTTTTTGGTTGTTTTGTTTTGCAACATGGCAATTCCTCCACTGATTAGCACCAAGCTCCACTCTGCAGAGCCTACAAAGCTGTCACTCACTCTCTGTTAAAAGCTTACAGCTCCTCAAAAGCACTGCTTTGTCATTTGATGAAGTGAGTCCAGCATCTTTAATAACTCTTTTCCATTTTTCCTTCCAGCTGAGTAATACAGAACTTGCTTTTCCTAGGATAATCCATGGAGATGGATGTTGGGCAATGAAAATGCAAAAGGAAGCCAAGCTCGTGATTGTGTTGGACCAGGAGAAGGTAAGGATTTTATGTTCCAGGTTATACTGAAGTGCCTGCTGTTCATGTAACTAACCTTGGGACAGAGCAAAAACACTGCCAGAAAAACAGTTTTTACCTGAAGAACTGTTTATTCTCCCTTAGGCATCTGTGAGCTGGCACAGAGACAGCAGCTGGTAACAGGAAGACATGGAGCTTCCTCTGGCCTGGCTGGGCATGTCAGTAGCCTGCACAGGAAGCATCTCTGTATCTTGTCACCTCTGCTGGGACAGTATCACAGTATCACAGAATGTTAGGGATTGGAAGGGACCTAGAAAGATCATCTAGTGCAACCCCCCTGCCAGAGCAGGANTCCACCAGGACTCCCAGATCTTTTTCCCCAGGGCTGTTTTCCAACAGGGGGGATTTCTTCTTCTGGGATCTTGGTTCTGAAAAACACTGAGTAAATTCCAGTTGGCATTTGCTGGAATTCACTGGAGGAATGGTCCTTGAGCTCCTCAAAGGACTGGGTGATGCTGGCAGGCTGTTCCTTAGCTGGTCACTAGGAGCTCAGCCTGTCTTCAGAGCTCTGTCAGCTCTCACACTATATTAGGGGTGGGAAGGGACCTCTGGAGATCTTCTAGTCCAACCCCCTGTCAGAGCAGGTTCACCTAGAGCAGCTTGCTCAGGATCACCTCCAGATGCCTTTGGAATCTCTCCAAAGAGACTCTAGCACCTCTCTGAGCAGCCTGGGCCAGAGCTTCCCTGTCCTTCTTGAACAGAGCAGCCCAGAGCTGGACCCAGGACTGCTGGTCACACTCTTCTTGATGTAACTAACCATCAGGGCAGTTAAAGGTCACTCAGTAGGACCCAGGAGGAAGCTGTGAGTGGTCTCAGCTTTTAAAATCCATGATTATGAGCATGATAAACTGGCCTGGGAGATTGGAATTGGTTGGTTTTAGCTTGAGCTTGGGGAGTTTTTCTGCCCTCAGGACTGTGTTGCTATGCTTGAGCCTTGACCCTTGTTGGTCTCAAGGGTGCCAAGTCCACCTTCTGACAACTGTAGCCAGTGGACTGAGCTCAGGGATGAATTTGGCCAGGGATAACTGAAATGATAAATCAAATTAAAAACAAAGAACTAAAGATACATAAAGCAAAACTTGGAGCTTGTAATGGCTTCTGAGATTCTGAAAGGAATTGAAGTAGTCCAGGAGAAAATATGCAAGGAAATCTGGTTTCCATTTAGTGCATGAGATGCTATGGCTTCAAATATGATCAAAAGCATTTTTTTTAATGATGAAAATAATGCAGCTTAAAGTGATATAGAGATCTGGGATCTGTTGTTTTTTTCCCCCAACATAATATTTACAAATGATTGTAGGCTTGACACTCTATTTATTGATCAGACTTGCTGTTCCTATCTTGATCTCACAGCAAGTCAAACCAATTTCTGACTGAGTTCTAGCTCCCAGTGGTAGAGAGTTCAGCACAGAGAACATCTCTGAGCATCACCAAGCAAGCAGCTAGAGGAATTTATTCCCAGGCCTGTCAGTTTTCCCCTTGGTGTGTAGACAGAGAATCACAGAATCATTAAGGCTGGGAAAGACCTCTAAGAGCATTGAGTGATCTTGGAGTGAGGGACCCAAAACTGAACCCAGTGCTCTAGCTGTGGCTTCCCCAGTGCCCAGGCCAGGAGCACAATCCCTGCCCTAGCCCTGCTGCCATGCTAGTGCTGATCCAAGCTAGGATGCTGTTGGCCTTCTTGGCCACCTGGGCACACTGCTGCCTCATCTGCAAGCCACTGCCAACCAGCATTCCCAGGGTGACATGCTCCCCTTGCTGCTTTTGTGTTCCCATTCCCACACCACCAGTAGATCTCTGTTCCTCTCCAGCTTCTATCCACTTCCTATCTTTACTGAGGAATGTTCTTACTCACTCCTTTGAGGGAATTTCTTTGGAGGCCTCATCTATCCCCACAGGAATCCAACAATAACAGCCTGCTGTGCCTCACCAAAGGAGGATTTAGCAAGGGCCAGCTCAGATTGTGGATGCTTGGGGAGCAGTGGTTGCAGAGCTGCCAGGCACACAGGGACCTAGGGGTGCTGAGTGACAGCTGAACAGGAGCCAGCAGTGTGCCCAGGGGGNTTAGCAGGTTGCTAGGGCTAGGACAAAGGCTAAACTCATGATCTTCAAGGTCTCTTCCAGCTATTAACTGTTCTATGATTCTATTTACCAGGAATGAGGACCAAAAAACAAAAAAAACCAGCAGCCTGTTTCTTATTTTCTTCCTTGATACTGCAGGGAATTCACCCTCAGAGGATTTATGAAATGTCAAGAGGTCAAGTAAGAGTCTTCTGGATGTTCACAGCAGTGCTTCACTGGCTGGCAGAGCTCCTTTGTTTACATCCTCAGTAAGGATCCCATGGGACACACTTCATCCTGGGTTTGGGTAGTTGATTGAGAGTAGCTCTTGGAGTATCTGCCAGGGGTGTTTGTAGTCTAGTCCACACACAGTCAGTCATGGGATCTTATGCCAATGATGTTTTAAGGTAAAATAAATAAATAGGCTTTTTTTTTCCCTCCCCATCAGAGAGCACACTGTGTAACTCCAAAAGGGACAAACACTCCTGATGTTGCTGGAAACAGAAACCCCAAACTGTTTAAACTGTTGCTGTCTGGTTTCAAGGCAACAGCAAACCCAGTAGGTCTTTCAAATGAGTTGTTTAAATGGAGCTACAAAATGATTAAGGCACTTGAACATCTCTCTTATGTGGAAAGGCTGAGAGCCCTGGGGCTGCTGAGCCTGGAGCAGAGCAGAGCCAGAGGGGAGCTGCTCCATGCTCAGCAAGAGCTGAAGGGTGCAGGGGGCAAGAGGCTGGGGCCACACTCTGCTCAGGGGTGCCCAGGGCCAGCCCAAGGGGCAATGGGCACACACTGGAAGCCAGGAGGTTGCATGGGAGCAGGAGGAGCAAGTTGTTTGTTGTGAGGGTGCAGAGCCCTGGCCCAGGCTGCCCAGAGAGCTTGTGGAGTGTCCTTGTGTGCAGAGATTGCCAAGGCCCCTGGAGGTGATGCTGGGCAAGCTGCTGGGGGTGAGGCTGCTGGAGCAGGGGGGATGCACTGCATGATCCCTAGAAGTCCCTTCCAACCCTCCCCATGCTGGGATTCTGGGATAATTAAAGTTGAAAAGCCCTAGGTTAGTGTTAGTGCTTGGGACATGGACCAAGGAATGTTACTGTTTTTTTCAAAGCATTGCTTCTCAGAAATAAAGACTAGAGGATTTGATTCAAAGTTCTTAATTTTGGAAAGCAGTTTGAGGTTTGCTGAAGGTGCCATGTTTAGTCACAAAAATAGCAAAATGAAAAATACAGAAGTGTATTTATAGTAAGAATAATGAAGATTTATAGGGTAGGGATAGCTGCAGTGCTCCTAGCCTAGGAACTCTATGTTGAAGAGAGTGATTGAATGTTTGGCTTTTAAGAAGGGAGAGAAGAAAAAAAACCCCAAAACCAGATGAATAATGAAAAACAAATCCTTTCCCTTGGTGAAAAGCCAAACCTGTGTTTTGAAAACTAAATGTCTTTTTGGGTGAAGTGGTGAAAAAATGGACTTGATCTTTGCAACAGCTTGGATTTATTATTGGAAGCAGTTGGCTGTGCCATAGAGGAGAGGAATTTTCTGGTAATTAGAGCAAGAATCTGGGAGTCAGAAGCAGTAGGGTCTCTTTCTGGCTTGGGCACTAGCACGCTATGGAGCCTTGGGAAACATCTTGCCTCAACTGGACCTTGGCTTTCCCACCTCTCCAATGGGGCTAAGGAAACAATTCAACCTCACAAATTGCCTGCACTAATTAATGAACATTTCCACAGCACCTTGAGTCCTTTGCTGCTAGAGGACAGATTTTCACCAGCACGTGCTTCAAATCCTGCCCAAAACACTGACAGACCTGACAGCCCAGATTCCTAAATCCACGTGTGGGCAGCTAATTGGAAAGGGTCTGAGCTTCAGAAGTTTGTCTGCTGGTAGAAAAAGAACATGATGGGGTGAGGTTTGTCACTGGGCTATGCTAACAGAGGGATCACAGGACTCCTTCCTGCTGGGATCCTGCTGCTCAGCTTGGCTGCTTCCACAGCTCCTCCTGCTCCCCAGCAGCAACAGGGAATCCTCATAGGCTTCCCTGCCTGGAATGCTGTCCCAGTGCTCCCAGAGACAGCTGTGAACAGGCAGGTGGGCAGTGGTCAGCTTGGTTTGTAAGTGCATTGGGTGGTCTCTGGAATCACAGAATCAGGAAGGTTGGAAGAGACCTCTAAGCTCATCAAGTCCAAGCATCTCCCTCTCACCCCCAGGACACTAACCCATGGCCTAAGCACCACAGCTAGATGTTTCTTCAACCCCTGCAGGGATGGTGACTCCAGCACCTCCCTGGGCAGCCTGGGCCAATGCCTAGCAACTCTGTCTGTGAATAAATTCCTCCTGACATCCAATCTAAACCTCCCCTAGTGCAACTTGAGGCCCTTTTCCTCTTGTCTTGGAGGTGCATGAATGCTCCTTGGCCTGCTGGACACAGCTTCTAAACAAGTTGAAGGGGCATCCAGAAGGAGCTGGACAAGCTGGAGAGGTGAGCCCAGGGGAACCTCAGGAGCTTCAACAAGACCAAGTGCAGGGTCCTGCCCCTGGGTCAGAACAATCCCCACTATCAATCCAGGCTGGGGATGAGATGATGGAGAGCAGCCCTGCAGAAAAGGCCTTGGGGTGCTGGTGGCTGTGAAGCTGGCCATGAGCAAACAGTGCACGCTGGCAGCCCAGAAGCACAATGGCATCCTGGGCTGCANAGCAGTCAGAATTCAGGTGGGTTAGAGCTGCACATGCTTCCTGGAGTTACCACCAGCATAATCCCTGAGGTCTCATATCTGATTTGGCTGGAGTGTCCCAGCAGTTCTGCTTCTAAACCACCATCTGTCAGCATCAGAGCTGCTCAGCCACCCCTTCCCTCAACCGGTGCTGTGGGCAGTGGGTTAGAGGAATGCCCTTGGCCATGGCACCAATCCCTCCCCGAAGCAGAGGAAATGCATGCTGACAGGCCAGGAAATTCTCAGGAACCACAAGGAGTTGGAGCTTGCCTCTTGCCTTCCTGTGAGCCTTCCCTGAGCTTCAGCCTTGGGTTTAGAGATTATTAATAGCAATCGTTAGGTTAACAGGTTTGTGGTTTTGCTTCTCCTGTCAATGAAGTTATTTTCTTCAGCTGAGACTTTCAGAGCAGTGGGAGATGGATCCCAGAACATGGAAGTGTTGCAGTACAATGATCTGTTTGAGCTAGAGGGCAGGCAGGCAAGGATTTCACTTCATGGAAGGCTCTTGGTCAGAAGTGAACAGGCTCTCAAACCTCCAGTGCAAAATAGCTCCAAACTGGGACAGGCACTGGGAAGGGTTTAGTTTCACAAGTGTTGCTTTTCAGCAGCAGCATGCTCCCAGAACACAGTCCCTTGCTCCTTGCTATGGCTGATCCCTGCCCTGTTACAGAATCCCATTCTCCCAGCATGGTTTGGGTTGGAAGGGAGCTCTGGAGCTCATCTAGTCCAACCCCCCTGCAGTGGGCAGGGACATCCCCAACTAGAGCAGCTTGCCCAGAGCCCTGGCAAGCCTCACCTGCAATGCCTCCAGGGATGGCAACTCAACCACCTCCCTGGGCAACTTGGTCCAGTGTTCTACCACCCTCGTGGGGAGGAACTTCTTTCTGATATCAAATCCTGCTGAATCTTTTGTGTGGCCCAGCTAGGGAATTGTCTCAATTCAGAAAGAAAAGAGGATGACACACCTTCTCCCTCTTTTTTGTTTTGTTTCTCTTTCTGTTTGGAAAGAAACAAGAAGCAAGTTCTAGAGACAGAAACAAGTTCTAGAGATAGGAAGAGGATGACAAGGGGTGGAAATATGGGAACTGCTTCAGGCATCACTTCTGCTGAAACCAACACTTGTGCAACCAGAGGCTAAGCCTGGACCAAGAGAAGCTCTCCTTTGCCCTGCTTTGAGTCACAAGGACCTCAAAGTGAGTCTTGGCTGCAGGACTCTAGAGTTCCCTGAAGTCCTATGAAGGGACCCTTTGAGTTTCTTCATTTGTCAGAGGAAACAGATCCTCACAGAGGAAACAGATTCTCACAGAGCTGTTTTGTTGCTTTGCTATTGAACTGATGTCCTTGCAGGTCTCTGTAGCAGTGAAGTGCACCAGAGAGAGCTTAGGAACAGAGTGCAAACGTAGAATCCTAGAGTGGTTTGGGTTGGAAGGGACCTCTGGAGCTCATCTAGTCCAACCCCCCTGCACTGGGCAGGGACATCCCCAACTAGAGCAGCTTGCCCAGAGCCCTGGCAAGCCTCACCTGCAATGCCTCCAGGGATGGCAACTCAACCACCTCCCTGGGCAACCTGGGCCAGTGTTCCACCACCCTTGTGGGGAGGAACTTCTTTCTAATATCCAGTTTAAATCTACTCCTCTCCAATTTAAAACCATTGCTCCTTGTCCTTTCCCTCCAGGCCTTTACAAACAGGCCCTCTGCAGCCTGCTTGGAAGTTCCCTTTAGGTCCTGGAAGGTCACTAGTAGTTCCCCTGAAGCCTTCTCTTCTCCAGGCTGAACAATCCCAGCTCCCTCAGCCTGTCCTCAGAGCAGAGGTGTTGCAGCCCCTGAGCATTCTCGTGGCCTCCTCTGCACCTGCTCCAGCAGCTCCATGGCCTTTGTGTGTTGAGGGCTCCAGAGCTGGACCCAGTATTGCAGAGGAGGTGTGAGCAGAGCAGATTGCAGTGGCAGAATCACCTCTCTGGCTCTGCTGGCCACGCTTCTCTTGCTGCAGCCCAGGATGCCATTGTGCTTCTGGACTGCCAGCGTGCACTGTTTGCTCATGGCCAGCTTCTCAGCCACCAGCACCCCAAGGCCTTTTCTGCAGGGCTGCTCTCCATCATCTCATCCCCCAGCCTGGATTGACATCCAGGAGGAGGTCAGGCAGGGCCATGGTGACTCCTCCTGCCTGAGTCATCTCTTTTAGACAGACTTTGTCTTGTGAGCTCTCATTGATTTCTGGCTGAGCCTTCTCCTACTCTGCTGTCTGTGAAAGGAGAGCTGGATCCTGTGAGGGACTGAGGAATGGGGCTGGCAGTCCAGCACCCTGAGAACCATCCTGCCTGGAAGCATCTTTCATGGATAGCAGTGTCCACAGCAGACAGATCCTGTGCAATGCCTGAACTGAACATCTAGCTCTGGAGCAGATCCTAGACCTGGAGCTTTTCTGACATCCTACAACATCTCTAAAGTTGAGTCTTTTCCCTCTTTGGGCCATGTAGAAGCTCAAGAGCTCATTCATCTCTGAGCACATCACCTTGGCTCTATCAGAAAACAGTGTGTGGGGCTTGTGGGACACAAATGGACAGCAGGAGCTCAGTCTTTCCTGCCTGGCTGGCTGCAGGGAAAGGGAAAGGGACCCTTTATCCATGCCTGGCTGGCTGGCTGCTTCAGTGAAAGGGGAAATCACCTTCCCCCAATGCCCTGAGGGCAGGTGGTTACTGCCAGAAGCAGGATGTTGGCTTTGCCAGGCCAAGGCTCTGACTCGGGACAGCAATCCTTGTGTTCCCCAGCTTGAGGCATGGGTGAAATCCTTTGTGTGCTCTCAGCACTGCTCTGAGCAGCTGGCTCCAGGCAGGAGGGAGGAATGACCTCCTGCAGAGCCAAGGCTGCACAAAGCAGCCTGTGTGGGATGGAAGGGCCCTGCTCCCTGGCTCCAGGGAGCATGTGGGGCTGTGCAGGGGAGGGAAGTGCTCCTGGCAAGCAATGAACTTGTGCAAATAAACAAAAGGGCTAAAAACAGCCTGTCCTCAGCCCCTTGAGAAAGCCTGCAGCAGATGTTGTCAGTGACTGTAGGGCCTTGTTGGGAATCCCATGGATAATCACTGACAGCAGGGAAGCACATGGCAGCATAAGGCTGCTCAGAGAGGGCTCTCTTTGTTCACTGGAGTCACTGGAATAGCTCTCCCACTAGTGCCAAGGAAAAAAGCACTGGCTGGTTGAAGCTGAGAGCAGGGAAGGAGCAGAGCTCTTGGCTCAGCTCTAGGCTTGCTGTGTGGCCTCCAGCAAGCTGCCACTCTGCTTTGTGCTAGAGTTCCTCCTGTTGGACACTGAGCTCAGGGATGGAAAGCTGCTTCCCTGGGCATTTGTGGCCAAGCTTTTAAACTTTGCAAGGTGCTTTGTGGCTGGAAGGCACTATGTAAGGAAGAGGTAAATGTTCCTTGTTGGTATCATTATTTAGTTCTCATTCACAGAATCACAGAATCACAGAATGTTAGGGGTTGGAAGGGCCCTAGAAAGATCATCTAGTGCAACCCCCCTGCCAGAGCAGGAGCACCTAGACCAGCTCACACAGCAATGTGTCCAGGCAGCTCTGCAATGGCTCCAGACAAGGAGACTCCACAGGCTCCTGGGCAGCCTGGGCCAGTGCTCTGGCACCTGCACTGCAAACAAGTTC
>VWZO01003264.1:144060-161008 GCA_013396975.1 Bucco capensis
CAAGCAGGCTGCAGAGGGCCTGTTTGCAAAGGCCTGGAGGGAAAGGACAAGGAGCAATGGTTTGAAATTGGAGAAGAGTAGATTTAAACTGGACATTAGGAAGAAGTTGCTCCCCACGAGGGTGGTGGAACACTGGACCAGGTTGGCCAGGGAGGTGGTTGAGTTCCCATCCCTGGAGGCATTCCAGGTGAGGCTTGCCAGGGCTCTGGGCAAGCTGCTCTAGTTGGGGATGTCCCTGGCCACTGCAGGGGGGTTGGACTAGATGAGCTCCAGAGGTCCCTTCCAACCCAAACCATTCTAGGATTTTAAGGTGCCTGTTCCTGAGCTGCTCTGTTGTCCCTTGCAGCCACCTCTTGCCAGGCACTCTGTGTGCACTTCCTCCCTGCCCTGCCACTCACCTTCCCTGGGCACAATGGCTTCAGGAGGCAACTCAAGAGGAGAAGACAGCAAAGCCTTTCAGGCTTTCTCCTTCCCAGCCCTGCTGTGCCTCACATCCCTTTGGAGTCACTGGTGCAGATCAAGGGCTCTCCCTTTTGTCTGAGAAGTCATTAGGTGGGAAGACTTGGAAGAGCAACAATGCCTCTGGAGCTTAGGGGGAAAGCTGAAGGCTTTGCTCTCTCCCTGCTCTTGAAGGAGCTGCAGAGAGCTGCAGAGCAGTCCAATTCAAACAACCCTGGGACAAAAATAGGATGAGAGAGTGCTGCTTTAAAAACAAAACAATTAAGTGAAGCCTATCCCATCCCCTCCCTGGAGGCTCCTATGGAAGTGGCAGCTTGGGAGCCAGGAAGCTCTGCTGAGTTGGGAATTTCTAGCCTTCCAAGCCAAGGCAAGTGATGACCTCCCAGTGCTGGCTCTGCAGGAGCTGTACCCAGCTCATGGCAGCAGATGAGACTCAGCTTGCAGGCACTGACATGTCCTCCCTGAAGGGGAGTTAGTGCTCTAGCCTCTGCAAGAGCACAAATGAGATCCCCAGTGTGGGAAAGAGCTGAGCAGACCCTGGCATGAGCTGCAGCAGCAGTCAGGCAAGTCTGGTGGGAGGCTGGGAGGTAAACACCATTGCAAGCCTTAAGACAGAGATTGGATTTGCTCTTGAGCTCACAGATCCAACAGCAGGTCACCAAATCCAGGTGCTACCAGGGCTGCCCAGAGCTGGGTTGTGGGAAAACCTCTCTAGAAAGGAATGGCTTCTCTGCCTGCTCTTTCCTGGCTTGGCTCTTAGCAGGCATCCTCCCATCTCCTCCTGAAGCTCAGCTGCTGCTGGTGGCAAGGCACAGGCATGGCCAAGAGCTGCACTGAGCAGGCATAATATTTCAGTAACCTTTTTGGAACATGAAGGCTTTGCTGATCACAACAATACTGCTTGAAATGTTCTTCTGTACCTCCCAACACTTGGCTGGAGCTGTGGGCTGGCTGCCCATCAAGTTAAACTCAAAAGGATCAGAGCAGGAGTGAGCACATAGGTAACCTCACAAGTTCACCCCTCAGGGAGCACATCACTTGAGCCTCACTGCCAGCTGCAAACACTCTCAGATCAAGCCAAGGACTAGCACTATGTCTGTACAGTGGCCACAGGCAGGCTCAGCAGTGAAGTTCTGGCTTTTATGGTATCAAATTAACCTTGTGCTTCTGTTCCTCAGGTCCCTTTGTTGCAGGCTGTTTTGCTGCCATGAGATTCTTTCTTCCAGCTCTCATTTTAGGATGAAAAAGGGTCTTCTATCCTTGGCATGAGGCTGGCTTGTGGGATTCCCCTCTGACTCAGCACAGCCTTGGCCTCTCCAGATGTACCTAGGGCTTAAAATAGCATCACAAGTTCTTTCCCATGCACATCCTGGTGAGGATAATAGCCCCAGTGTGTGCATGGGAATTGCTCTGGTTCCTTTTGTCTCTCCAAATCCTTTTTCCAGGACAGCAGTGGGGATGAAGCTGACATGCTATTTTGAGAAGAATTGGAGAAGCTGGAAGTCATTTTGGTTTGTTTCCTTTGTTCTAGGAAAGGGATCCACAGGGCCCTGCCAGCTCTCCTTGTCTGGGGCAGAATGAACAGGCTTGCAGGCATCTGAGCTGAGTCCTGGCCCTCCCTGTGTCCTCAGGAGGAGAAGGAGCAGAGCAGAGGAGGAACTTCACTGCTCCAGAGGATTTGCAGGTGGGGAGAGTGAGTTGCAGTGTGGCAGCAGAGAGGCAATGGCACTGCTGTGCTATGCTTCTGAAGCAGTTGAAACCACAGAGGTGAAGAGTGTTAGTTGAAATCACTCCCTTAAAACAGCAACAACAGAGTGAAGCTTTGTCAGGCTTCCTTGAGAAGGTCTGCTGGTGCATCTCTGGGGTGAAATGGCCTGAGCTGTGAAAGCTTTAGCACTCTGGCAGTGGTTGCTTCAGCAGCAAGAGAGCATTTAAAAAGAGAGCAAGTTTGCAGATGATCCCAAGCTTGGAGCAGTGGCTGGCACACCAGGAGCTGTGCTGCCATCCAGAGTGACCTGGACAGGCTAGAGACATGGGCAGGGAGAGACTGAATGACATTTAACAAGGGGAAGTGTAAAGTACTGCATGTGGGAAAGAACAAGCCCATGGATCAGTACAGACTGGGAACTGATGTGTTGGAGAAGAGCCCTGNGAGCTGCCTGGACACATTGCTGTGTGAGCTGGTCTAGGTGCTCCTGCTCTGGCAGGGGGGTTGCACTAGATGATCTTTCTAGGGCCCTTCCAACCCCTAACATACTATGATTCTAAATGCTGAGCAGCAGCAGCACTCATCATCCAAGCCCCAGGCAGAGGAGGAGGTGACCCTGCTGGAGCCCAGGAGCCCCTGTAGGACCTCACCCAGCTTGCAGCCTGCTGGATGTTCTTCAAGCTGCTGGTTCAGCCTGTCTGCAGGCACTGATGGCTGCAAGGACAGACTGTGTGCTGTTCCTGGGCTGTCAAGTGATGCCTCTCTTGGAACAAAGCTGCTGATGGAGCTTGGGCCTTCCCTTTTCTTAAATACATTTGGGATGTGAAGCTTCTAAAAAAATCTCTTTGTATGGAAACAAATGAATAAAAAACCCCAAATCATGAAAGCTCAACCTCCTAGAGGTGTGTCTGTAACCACAGAGTTAAGAACATGCAAGTGACACTCTCCCATTTACCAGTTCACACTTGAGTTTTGTTTCCCTTGGTACAGCAGCTTGTGCAGACCTTCAGGGGAAGATCATGTTCTTTCAGCAGCAGGGAAGGAGTTGGTTTACAGCTAATTCAGGAGGTGTCTGCACTACATTCCAAGGTTAACAATCCCTTCAGTGCAGAGAAGGCTCTGCCTCTCCAAAGGGGCAAGCCCTTGGTTCAGGTTGGCTCACAACTAGCCCCAGGGGCTAAAAAGCTCATCCAAAATTCATGTGCTGAGGTGAATTTGTGCTGCTGAGAGCATTACCTTGCTGAATGTGCAGCCCCCTCTGTCCTGCACTTCTCTCTTGGTCTCTGAAGCCTTCCTCTCTTCTCTAGCCTCTGTACTGGCATCAGCTGCAGGAGGAACCTGATGACCTAAGGGTCCTTCCAACCTAAATTATTCACTGATTCCATGTAATGAGCTGGGCTTTTTCCAAAAGCTGGATGGGAAAGGTGTGGGCAGGCTCTTGTTGGAATTCCAAATCCCTAATAAGAGATACACACACAAGTCCTGGGGGGGCCACCCACCCCTGCAGGTCCTGGCAGCCTGGCAGAGCTCAGCGACCTGTTGCTGCCTGTTGAAGCTGAGTGAGATGTGTAAGGTGCTAGGAATTAGGGAAAACCTAATGATTTCAGCAGAGCTTTTGTGACTGAGCCCTGGATTTTAGGGCTGAGAGTCTTTGAGCTTAGGTGATGCCACAGGTCTTTGGAGAGATGGGATCAGTGGAGAATTGCACCTTGCAGAGAGATGGCTCTAGAGACACAGCAGCTCCTGGCCATTGGGGCAGAGTGGCTGCTTGTTCAGGGGGTGGCAGAACTAGTGATTAACACAACCCCAAGCAAAGAATAGTGAGTGTTTAATCCACCTTGTTACCTTCAGCTGCCTTCACTCACCAGGCCCAGCTAGGAGCTTGGCTGAATTTATAGTCATATAAAAAAACAAAGAAGGCATTTAGGTAACTGCTAAAACCCATGCCATGCTGAAGAAGCTCAGTGTGATCTGTCTCTGTGGCTCTCTGCCTGCAAAGCCAAGCCAAAAGAGCAGCAGAAGCAGCAGCATGGTTGGGAGACCTCAGCTGCAGTGTTGGGTCCAGCTCTGGAGTCCTCAGCACAGGAAAGGCATGGACCAAGTGGTTCAGAGAGGTGGGAGATATCCCATCCCTGGAACTATTGCAGCTCAGAGTATTTGGGGCTGTGAGCAACCTGTGCAGCTATGGTCAGGACCAAATCCCATAAAAGGCAGATAGAATCACAGAAGCATAGGTTGCTTTGGGTTGGAAGAGACCTTTCAAGCTCATCTAGTCCAAGCCTTGTGCAGTAAGCAGGGAAATCTTCACCTAGAGCAGGTTGCTCACAGCCCCAAACACCCTGAGCTGCAATAGTTCCAGGGATGGGATATCTCCCACCTCTCTGAACCACTTGGTCCATGCCTTTCCTGTGCTGAGGACTCCAGAGCTGGACCCAACACTGCAGCTGAGGTCTCCCAACCATGCTGCTGCTTCTGCTGCTCTTTTGGCTTGGCTTTGCAGGCAGAGAGCCACAGAGACAGATCACACTGAGCTTCTTCAGCATGGCATGGGTTTTAGCAGTTACCTAAATGCCTTCTTTGTTTTTTTATATGACTATAAATTCAGCCAAGCTCCTAGCTGGGCCTGGTGAGTGAAGGCAGCTGAAGGTAACAAGGTGGATTAAACACTCACTATTCTTTGCTTGGGGTTGATTTTAAGCAGGGTTGACATCTTCATCCCTTCTTGAGGCAGCTCAGGCAAGGAGAAGAGATGCAAATCAGTGTTCACTTGGGAGTTTCCTCCCTTTGATCATTCTGAGTCACTCAACCTTCCTGTGCTTCTCTTGCTTCTTGGCAAGTGGCATGTCCAGCAGGGTGAAGAGTTCAGCTGCTAGCTGAACTACCAGGGGTAGTTTTGGTTGTCCCAGTGCCCTAAGACCATGGTATAGAGAGCTCCCAATATCCAGGGATCTCCAGTTGACACTTGTCCTTCATGTCCTGTTGCTCCTCTCCTGTTTTTCAGCTAACAGCAACAAGGTGGCTTTGTAGCAGACTTGCTCTAAGAGGCAAAGTGGCTCCTCTGTCCCCAGAATCTCTCACCTGGAGGGTTTGTTGCTGCTCCTCACACTTCTCAAGGAAGAGACCAGTGCAAGGTGTTGGTTCTGCTGTGTAGAAGTTATCCAGGAGTGTCCTGGTTTGAAAGGACAACTTCAGGAAAAGGCCCCTTTAAGAACCTCCCCCTTCCCCAAAAGGAAAGAAACCATTGCACACTGGGAGTGAGTTATAAAGAATAACTTTTTAACATAGAAAAATATATAACAATGAAAATACAGGATGATACAAAGCCTCCTGGTTCCCCCTCACACCACTGGCCACCCCCCACTCGCAGTAAAACCTGCTAGGCTGCAGTCTGACTAAGATGAGGTGGCAGATGAGATGAAGGATGAAGGAAACTCGGGTGGTGGATGGTGATGGTGGGTGGAGGAATGGATGAGAGATGACTACTGACCTTCCAGTACCTAAAGGGAACTTCCAAGCAGGCTGCAGAGGGCCTGTTTGCAAAGGCCTGCAGTGAAAGGACAAGGGGCAATGGTTTGAAATTGGAGAAGAGTAGATTTAAACTGGATATTAGAAAGAAGTTGCTCCCCACGAGGGTGGTGGAACACTGGCCCAGGTTGCCCAGGGAGGTGGTTGAGTTCCCATCCCTGGAGGCATTGCAGGTGAGGCTTGCCAGGGCTCTGGGCAAGCTGCTCTAGTTGGGGATGTCCCTGGCCACTGCAGGGGGGTTGGACTAGATGAGCTCCAGAGGTCCCTTCCAACCCAAACCATTCTAGGATTCTAGGATTCTTATCCAGGTTCTGCTATTCAGGAGCTAGAATGGATCCAGGAGGGCAACTGCCTGGCCATGGCAGAGCTTGAAGGATGAGCAGGATTGCAGCTTGGTATTGTTTTGCTTGTTACACTGCTCTGGGAAGCCAAGACATTCAGGTGATGGATGATGATGATGAGCAGCTTGGGAAGGATGCTTGGTAAT
This sequence comes from Bucco capensis, assembly GCA_013396975.1. Lineage (NCBI taxonomy): Eukaryota > Metazoa > Chordata > Aves > Piciformes > Bucconidae > Bucco > Bucco capensis. The sequence continues at coordinate 150,240 of VWZO01003264.1, forward strand.
TTAATTACTCTTCATTTTTGTTATGGCTTGAAAAACTTCATCAGCCACCATTATGCTGGTTTAGTGCTAAATATTCCTCATGGAACTCCTGGCAGGAGAGGGAGTGTTCTGGTTTGGGCTGAACAGGTCATCTGAGGCCAGGCAGCAGGTTCATGTTGGTAGCATGAATTTGGCAGATGATGGCTCAAGGTGCAACTGCTGCTGCTTGGAGAAGGAGCAAGGGATGAATGGAGCCATACCTCACCCACTGCCCTTCCCAAAAGGCTCTGAGCTCTGAGAGGCTTCAGCAGGTTTGTAAACAGTGTTGCTGCTGCACCTCTACATGCAATGGGGTGAGAAGCTGCAGTGCTTGGAGGCAGAGCTGGGAACACTCCCCTAGCAGCTGATGCTCCACAGTCAGGTGTTCTCCATGGCTGTGCTGGGAGAAGGGGAGAGCAGAGGTGTGTTGCCTTGTCTTATTTACAAGCAGTGGAAGAAGATCCTGTGAAATGTGAGCAGCTAATTTTAGGTGACAAGATGGTTGAAGGTGCCAAGCCTTCCAAAAGGGGAAGGAATGGATCTGCAGCTCGAGTGCCTTCAGCTCCCAGCTGCTCTAGGGCACAGGATGTTTATGCCACCTCCAGTACATGAAATCTTTTGTGTGGAGACATAATCCTTCATTGTGACATTAGCAAAGGCAGCTCTTCAGGAACTGATTGTGAAATCTCTTGTTTTCTGCAAGGGGAGGAGAAGGAGATGCATCTAGGGTGGCTTGCAGCATGCTAATGCTCTCTAGCCCCAAATCCCAAGTGCTTTCCAAGTGCTAATGTCATTAATGAAGAGCAGGAGTTGTCTGGTTTCAGCAGTGGGCAAAGAGCAGCACAGGGAGTGTGGAAGCTGAGCTGGTGGTGCACAGGAAGCACCTGAGCAAAGTGCAGGGCTTGATTCCCAGTGTTGGTGCCCTGCACTTGGAGGCAAAGCCCTATATTCCTCTTCATCTTCTCTCCTACTTCCCAGCACACTCTGCTGGGATGTGTGCTAGGGATTTTCTAGCACAGTGCATCCTGCATCTGCTCTTGCTCCTTGCTTCTTGTTGGCCTAAAGTAAGGACCCAGATCTTGCACCACTTCTGCCCTGGAAAGGTCTTTGACCCAAGACACAACTCCATCATTTTAAGGTCACTTCAGTACAGGATCCCTGTCTGGTACCCAACCTGCTGGACTAAGAGTGCCCTCTGCCTGCACTCCTCCTCCTCCTCCCATGGCAGCATTCCACATGCTGCTTGGGAATAACCCAAACAACTCTTTAATACACAAAGCAACTCTTGCATATTCGAAAGGTCTTTGTGTGCAGCAGCTTGCTTCTGTAGTTCAGCAGCAAACAGAAAAGGTCATGCCTGGAGATAAAAATGTCTCATTATCCTGCATCAATCTCAAGGCACAAATGAAGCACTTTGGGGAACTGTTGTTCTTTAGCAAAAAGCTTCACCTTGCAGCTCTTCACTGCCTTGTAAAGCAAAGCAGCTCCTCAGTGCAGGAGCCTTTGTAGTCCTGCAGCTTGCATTGCTGGTGATGCATGGTCAGCTCTGGCATCTCACAGCCCTGACCTTTCCAGCTCTCTCTCCTGTTCCAAGGCAAAGCACAAATCNACCTCCTAAAAAGTCTCTCCCCTTCTGTCCTATAATCTCCCTTTAGGGACTGGAAAGCTGCTCTAAGATCCCCTGGAAGCCTTCTCTTCTCCAGGCTGAACAATCCCAACTGTCTCAGCCTGTCCTCATAGGGGAGCTCTGCTTATTGAAGCCCTCAGCACCTGCAGCCTGAAAGGAAAGATGTAGGCAGAGAGAGGGCAGGTGTGTGAGGATGTGTGTGTATGTGTCTTAGGAAGGTTGTCCCAGCTTCATGCTTCTGGAGTTCAAAAGAGGAAAAAGCAAAGCATCAGCAAGCTGCTTGTGCTGGCCTTTGCTTTCCTGCCATGGCAAGTGCCCAAGCTGCAGCCTGTGCCAGCAGCAGCTCCCTAACCACTGGGGCCACAGGAATCTGCTCGTGTTCCTTGGAATTTGGACATGTTGCTGTTGCTCCAGCTCGTGTTCCAGGCTGTCAATCCAGGGCAGGACCCGCCCCCCTCAGCAGCCTATTTAAAGAGGAGCTGCTGGGCAACTTTCTCCAAAGGGAGACGAGACATTCCACAGGGCAAGGAGGGAGTCTGTTGGCAGCTGGAATCTCCTTCCCTCAGGATGTCTGGCAACTTGGGGACAGTGAGCTGGATCCTCCTTCTCCTCCTCCTCACACCAGGCTGGGTATGTATTGCACTGCAGCAGCTCCTTGGGCATTGCAGCTTCTTGCTTTGATGCATGTGAGTGCTTTAAGGGCTGAATAACACTTCCCAGCTGCCACCTGCTTCCAAAGGTTTCCCAGAGGTTTAGCAGAATGATGCCAAGGCACAATGTGTAGCTGAATCCCACTGGGAGCTGTGCCTAATGCTGCCATCTGGGGATCTCAGAGCTCCTGGCAAAGGGTAGTGGGTTTTGTCTCCCCCCACTCTTGTCAGCTAGAAGCTTACGAAGAGAGCAAGAAGTCACTGAGTTTGTGTCACTGCAAGGAAGAAAAGTCTCATATCCAAGTTCTTTCCCTTCACCATCCTTCCCTAGCTGCTACTGAATCTAGCCCTGTGATCCTGAGAGGGGAAATCACCCTCCAGAGCAGGATTTGTGCCTGGTTTGGGGTTAATTGCAGTGCTTGAGAGAGCAGCTGAGCCTGCTCAGGGCTGCTGAGTGCCCTCCCAGTGCCAGAGAGTGAGCAGGAAGGTTGCTGCAGTCAGCTATGGACCTGAGCTGCAGCAAGTGCCTTATGGATCTGGGAAGAAATCAGGGTCAGGGAGCCAACTGCACCTTGCACTGATTATTGTGCTGCTAGGTATCATAAACTCCTGATGGACAAGGTCTGTGTGATTGCTCCTGGCAGCACCCAGCATGTGCCAACCCCTGCCCTTGTGCCAGGAAAGGTGTCCTGTGATCTGAGGGTCTTTGGGATCCACTTTGGGATAGTTGTCACATTTCTTGCACCAAAACCCACTGCTGCCATCCTTTATTACTACTCTAAACCTGCCAACTGCTTCCAAAAATGGGACTTCTGCCTTTCTTTGAGCTCTGAGAGTGATGTTTAGAAGATCAAGCAAGGGAATGAGAGCTGTTCCTCCTGAATGCAACTCCTGGGGTGTTCAGAGGCAAGAGTGGAACCAGGATTCTTGTGAGTTATGTTGAGCTCTGCCAGGCTCAGCCTGGGAAGGTCTCTGTGTCATGGAGCTGGAGGTTCTTGTTCCTTGTAATGGGCTGGAGAAGGAGCTTTGAGAGCCTGTGATGAAGAGAGAGCAGGTACTGTCCATGATAACTCAGTGTTTGGAGGGTGTGAGGAGCTGTAGTATTGTCTGTGAGAGCTCAGGGTTTGGAGGGTGTGAGGAGCTGTAGTATTGTCTGTGATAGCTCAGTGTTTGGAGGGTGTGAGGAGCTGGAGTATTGTCTGTGATAGCTCAGGGTTTGGAGGGTGTGAGGAGCTGGAGTATTGTCTGTGATAGCTCAGGGTTTGGAGAGTGTGAGGAGCTGTAGGATTGTCTGTGATAGCTCAGGGTTTGGAGGGTGTGAGGAGCTGGAGTATTGTCTGTGAGAGCTTAGGGTTTGGAGGGTGTGAGGAGCTGGAGTATTGTCTGTGATAGCTCAGGGTTTGGAGGGTGTGAGTAGCTGGAGTATTGTCTGTGAGAGCTCAGGGTTTGGAGGGTGTGAGGAGCTGGAGTATTGTCTGTGAGAGCTCAGGGTTTGGAGGGTGTGAGGAGCTGGAGTATTGGCTGTGAGAGCTCAGGGTTTGGAGTGAGGAGCTGTGTTTTGGCTGCATTATCTCCTGCCTATCCTGGTGCATGACACACAGAACCAGTTATATGGTTCTTGTGTCACTTCTCCCTTGCAGCATCAACCCCTGACTCCCAAAGCTCTTTGCAAACAGCTTTCAAAAGATGCTTTTCCCAGCCCTTTGCATGCTGGCACTTACAAATCCTCTTTGGACAAGTTTGGTCTTCCTGGCTGCTTCCTTGGGCTCCTGTGGACATTGCCTGCTCAGGAATGAGAAGTCCTGATGATGCCACAGGATTGCTGCAGTGATGTGAGCTCCTAGTCCTACCTGAGGGTGTAAGGGAAGAGTTTTTGTGTGATTTGTGAAGCAGGAAGAACATTCTCACTTCTTTTTTCCCCTCCAGGTAACTGGGTTGGTGCTGGCAGTTGGAGAGAAGCTTTGTTCTGGCTTGTCTCAGAGCAGATGGCATCTGGGAGTCAGAGGAGGAGAGGATGAATGAGTCAAGGCAAGGGAGTCCTTGAGTTTGGTGTGTGTGATTGATACAAGAGCTGCCAGCAAAGCCAGGAGCAGGGAGAGCAGCATCCTAGGCTTTAGGACCTACTTCAATCTACAACCTTGATCTCTAACCCTGGTTCTGTCCTGCTGCTTTCACTGCTAATCCCTACAGAAACAAGGTCAAGGCTAGAGTGAGCTTGAGGTTAGGATCCTGCTCAGTGAAGGTAAAAGTGCCTGCAAAGGCCTGCAGTGAAAGGACAAGGGGCAATGGTTTTAAACTGGAGAGGAGGAGATTTAAATTGGACATTAGGAAGAAGTTGCTCCCCACAAGGGTGGTGGAACACTGGCCCAGGTTGCCCAGGGAGGTGGTTGAGTTGCCATCCCTGGAGGCATTGCAGGTGAGGCTTGCCAGGGCTCTGGGCAAGCTGCTCTAGTTGGGGATGTCCCTGGCCACTGCAGGGGGGTTGGACTAGATGAGCTCCAGAGGTCCCTTCCAACCCAAACCATTCTGGGAGTCTATGATTCTAAGTGTACTTTTGGGGACAAAGAGAAGAAAATGCCATGTTCTCTAGGTGGAATCCCTTTGCTCTCAGCTCAATGGCACATTAGGTGGAAATGTTGGTCTTTGTGTTATATGTGGATCTGGAGCAAAGCCCTGAATGTGAATCCTTGCACCTCTTTGGCACACTTTGGGCAGTTTCCACGCTGCATTGAAACAATTCCTGGAAATAGTCCTTGGAAATGATGCCTGGTAGTGGGTGCTCCATGCAAACACACTATAAGCTTTTGTATAACCTCTTGGAAATTGCTGTGACAGCACATGAAGTTGTGGGGAGGTTGGTTCACTGTTCCCTGCTCAAGAAGTTCCTCTCACCAGTATGATATTCTCTACTCACTGTTAGGTGTGCCTGAGCCAAAAAAAAACCAGATTTCAGCTCATCCTCTCCTCTCCTGTGAGAGGAGCAGGACTTCTAAACAGCACTAACTGACTTTGCTCAGTAATAAAACAAGCAAAGAGGAACCCCAGCAGAGCCTGGGACCAGGAGCACTGGCTGATGGAGAGATGGCTGAAGAGCTTAGCAAATATGGATGAATTTGCCCTTTTAAGCTGCTCATAGATCAGGGAGATGAGGCAGAGCAACCAAGCAAGTCTCCAACACATCAGAGATCTGAATCTAGCTGTTCTCCTGCTCAAAAGCAGCTGTAATACACTGAGGAAATGAAGCTGATTGTGAGCAGAAGGTAAAACCAGGTGGTCTAGCTTCTCTGGGTGAGTTATGACAGGAAATAAACTGCATCAGCAGTGATTAATGAAGGTGAAGGAGAAGTCAATTGGGTTTAATTCCACCCACGAGAGGCTGCTTTGGGTTGGTTTTTTTCAGGAGGAGAGCTCTGCTGAGAGAGTTTCTTTATATGGCCTGTGGCTGACACTGCATTGCAAGCTGCTTGTTCTCATGATGTTTCTTAAGTGCATCTTAATTTAGGTGCTGGGTTAGGAAAGCTTTGCCTGTTTGATGAGCTCCTGTGCCCCTCACTCAGCTGTGGCTCCAGAGCTGGCAGCCACAGCACTTGCCTTCAGCTAAACAAAAACCAGCAGGTTTATTGCTGTATTTTTAGCATCTTTTAATGCACTTTAGCAGTTAGGAAGAGATCCCTGTGACACACCAGCTCCCAGTGAGCAGCTCTGAGCCTGGGCTTCAGGCACCAGGGGCTTGTTTCCAACAGACTTTGTGCTGGGAGTTTCCAAGGAGAATTACACTTGATTCCTGCTGAACAGGACTTGGGAGTTAAGATTTCTCTGATCCTTGTCCTACACCTTGCTGTGCTGCTTGCCAGGGGAGGTTCAGCTTGGATATTAGGAACAATTTCTTCCCCCAAAGGGTTGTCCAGGCTGCCCAGGGCAGTGCTGGAGTCACCATCCCTGGAGGGGTTTCAAAGCCATGGAGATGTGGCACTTAGTGACATGGTTTAGTGGCATAGGGATGTTGGACTTGATGATCTTAGAGAATAACAAAGGAAGTATGAAATCCAGGAAAGCAAATGGCACTGGGAAGCTTGCAGTGCTGGCTGACTTTGGGCAGGTCTTTTCCCTCTTGCACCTCACTTCATCTTCAGCTTGGGTCTAAGATGCTGTCCTGGAGTGTTTGCTCCTGAGCAGTGTTATGTCAGAGGTGGGAATTGCTTCCTGTTAATCATTACCATTTGATTGCTTCCAGGGAAGCAGGGGGTTGAGCTGCTCATGGCCCTTCAAGCTACTACTTGTCCTCTTTGGGTTGGCCCTGCTGACTAGAGGCATCTTTTTTTTTTCCCCTTAAGCTCCAGATGAGTTAGGGATGAGAAAAAGATTGTTTTGCAAGTCCTGGGGAGCTGTCTTCAGCAGCAAGGCTCCATGGTGGAGGGTGAAGCCAATCTTCCCTCCTCTTGATGGGCATGACATCTCTCTGCCTGACTGCTTTATGGGAGACTCATTGTGTCCATTGGTTTCTCTGCCCTCCAGGTAGAAGCACAGAGCTGCACCTACCCCTGCCAGTGTCCCTCCCAGCCTCTGCAGTGTCCTGCTGGCACCAGCCACGTGTTGGATGCCTGTGGCTGCTGCAAGGTGTGTGCCAGGCAGCTGGGTGAGCTCTGCTCCCTGCACAAGCCCTGTGACCATCACAAGGGACTCTACTGTGACTTCTCCAAAATGCATAGAGGCAGTGGCATCTGCTTAGGTGAGAGCTCTCTCTTCTGCTTATTGTCTGGGTTTTTTTCCTGGCCCCTTTTGCTTGCAGACTTCCCAGGAACCTCATGGCATCACCAGAATTCCCTGCAGTGCTTGGAGCTTCACCTGTGGCAGCCCTGGGAGCTAGCAGAGTCCCTGGGACTGACACACACACACACAGCCTGCTTCCCTCTGCTGTTGAGGGAATGAGTGGGGATTTGGGACTCTCCTTTGTTCCCATGACATAGAATCAAATCCTAGAATTGTTTTGGTTAGAAAAGACCTCTAAGATCATTGAGCTCAAGCATTAACCAGCTCACCACTAAGCCATGGCTCTCAGCACCACATCTCCATGGCTTTGAAACCCCTCCAGGGATGGAGACTCCAGCACTGCCCTGGGCAGCCTAGCCCAGGCCTTGACAACCCTTTAGGGGAAGAAATTTCTCCTCATGTCCAATCTGAACCTCTCCTGGCACAACTGGAAGCTGTTTCCTCTTGTCTTGTCACTTCTTCCTTGGGAGAAGAGACCAACCCCCACCTTGCTCCAGCCTCCTTTCAGGGGAGTTAGGAACCAAACCAACTACTGAACAAAGGTGGAATCTCCATCCCTGGAGGGGTTCCAAAGCCATGGAGATGTGGTGCTGAGGGCCATGGCTTAGTGGTGACCTGGCAGTGCTGCTTAACAGTTGGATTCAAGAGTCCTGAAGGTCTCTTCCGACCAAAATATTTCTATGATTCTATTTTTAAAGCATGCAAAAAAGGAGCAACCTGATCTATTGAAGATGCCCCTGCCTGTGGCAGAGAGGTTGGAACTAGATGGTTTTTAAGGTCTTTTCCAACTCAAACCAGTTGATGATTCTATGACAAATTATTTTGGCGTAGAGGAAAATAAAATTCCTTGGTCTCTTGTTCTTTGTTTAAAACCAAACCTCCTCAGCTTCAGCTCTGCCAGGAGCTGAGCAGTGTTTGAACTCAAGCTTTTCCCAACAGTACCACTCCAAGACAGAGACCTTAGGGCTTCAAGGTGGAACTGCACTGGTTCAAAGGTCCCTTCCCAGCCAGAGCATTCCATGATTCTGTGACTCTAGGAATTCATCCCTTTCTGCAGACACCTTGGAGTATCACAAAGGTAGAGCTGATCCCACACTGGAAGCTGCTGAGTGGCTTGGCTGGGTGCAGGGAGCTGGCAGAGCTGTGGGACTGGAGTGGCTCATCCTGTGGGAAAGAGCAAAAGTCTCCTTGGCTGGAGGAGATGTTTGGGGCTGGGACGTGGCAGCAGTGCCAAGAAGAGCTGCTGAATAGCCAACTCCTTGTGCTGGCACAACTCCTTTTGGGGCTTTTATTGGATCAGGTGAATGGGCAAGTGAGGTCACTGCAGGGAGGTGAAGGGCATGGCAAAATGATTGAGTTTGGGAAACTCAACCCCTGAGCAGGGTGGGGAGGAGTGAACAGGACAAGTGGGATGGGAGAGGGCTCTTGGGCTGAAAAACACTGAAAGAGGGTTTAAAAATAACTGAAAATGGTTGTGGAGAGAGAATGTGGAGAGCTTCCCCTTGGGTGGAAAAAGTGAGGAGTGTGAAACTTCAGAGTGGGAGCACAGGAGGATTTTTATAGCAATGGCATTGAGTTGGAAGTTGAGATCCAGCTCTGGTTAGGAACAAGGCATGAGCAGCCTGGAAGGATTTGTGTCCCCTCAAGGACTAGGTGGGATGGAAAGAGGCTGCTGTGCCTTGTTTGGTCCAAACACTTACTGTCTGAGACAATGTTCCACAGGCAAACAGGGCTGAGGGGAAAATAGATCAGGTTTCCTGGTAAGCCTCTGGAAGCAGCCAAGAATCCTTCATTTTGGTAACTTCCCAAAGAGGTTTGCATGGGGTTTTTTTGGTTGTTATTTAAGGGTCAAGACTGCAGAAGGCAGAAGCTGATGAGAACTATCCAGAAGCAGCATTTCTGGCCTCTGAACAACTCTGGGTTTTCAACAGGTCATTTCAGGCTGAAACTAAAAAAAAAAACCCAACCAACAACAACATCAACAAAACCTTTCTAAACTTCCCATGATTTTTCTCCAGATCCTCTTTGGGCTGTGTCAAAACTTTCCACTTCCATTCTATCTGAAAGTTTCATCTTTATGGCATCTAAAAGAAGTACCCAAGTGAAATGCTTCCATTGTGGATCCTGTCCAACAAGCTGAGCTATTGTAGGAGCATCAGATGGAAACACTTGAGTTGTTCCTTACTGAAAACATTCCTGACATCCACCTCTGCCTGCAAAAGTCTGAACCAAGTGTTTTCAGCTGGAAAACTTCCTCTGGGAAAGTTCTGGCTTGTAGAGCTCTAAGAACTTGTGAGCATCACTGGCACCTGCAGGCTGAGGGTTGCTCCTCTGGTTGTATCCTCAGGTGTTGGTGCCTTTGCTTTTCTCCTCATTTAAGTGGTTTTTGGGATGAAATAAAGGGTTCAGAGAAGGGTTGGAGATGGGAGATCTGGAGATCAGGACAGAGAGGAATAGAAACAGTCATGGCTGGATGGAAGAAGAGATTTATGTGTCACAGAGGAGGCAAAAAGATCATCAACCCAAAGTGTTGTAGACAGGTGGGGAACTAAGTGCTCTTTGGAGGATGTTGCTTTTTGGTCTCCTAGGAGTGATGAGGAGCAAAGCCACTGGCTCCTGTGTGGTGTCAGGAATGCATCTTGCACAACACCACTGACTGGGGCACCCTCTGAACAGGCTCTTCCCAAGCTGGGAGGGCAAAGCCCCACTTAGAAGCTCATCCAAGGAGGGAGGAGAGTTCTCTAGAGAACTTTGGGAAGTCTAGCACAGCTGCAACCAGCTCTGATGTCAGGAATACCTTTGGGTCCAGGGAGCCAAAGAGTAAATGTGCCAACTTCTGCTGCATCCAACACTGGGCTGGGAGCACAGGGGAGAGTCCACACATGGAATCATGGAATCATTTCAGTTGGAAAAGACCTTTCAGATCATCAAGTCCAATGATGAACCAGCACTGCCAGCTCACCACTAAACCATGTCCCTCAGCACTACATCTCCATGGCTTCCAAACCCTTCCAAGGATGGTGACTCCAGCACTGGCCTGGGCCAGGCCTGGACAACCCTTTAGGGGAAGAGTCTACCCCAGACTCAGAGGGATCCCAGAGCCCTGCATACTTCCTCATACCTTCAGTCTCCTTTTCTTCTTGATTTTGCTCATTTTCACCTTGTCCTCATCCCTGAGCACTCCTGAGGCACAGGCTGTGCTGCCATCTCCTCACCTTTTCCTCTTCTTCCTTTCCACAGCTCACGAGGGTGCAACTTGTGACCTGCTGGGCAAGATCTACCACAATGGGGAGAGCTTCCAGCCCAGCTGCAAGCTGCAGTGCATCTGCCTGGATGGGGCTATTGGATGCATCCCCCTCTGCTCCGAGGACCTGCGCCTGCCCTCCCCGCAGTGCCCCAAGCCTCGCAGGGTGAAGCTGCGCAACAAGTGCTGCGAGGAGTGGGTCTGCCAGGAGGGCAATGAGGAAAACCGCTTGCAGACAGCCATGGCAGGTGAGGGAGGGACAGAGCTGGAGCTCTTGGCTGGGGGAGAGAGGTCATAGAATCATAGCCAGGGGTTGGAAGGGATCTAGAAAGATCACAGAATCACAGAACATTCAGATCTCTCAGATCACTGAGTCCAACCAAACAAACCAAACCACCCAAGCCCTGCCCTCACTAGAGCATGTCCTGGAGCTCCACATCTCCACGTTTCTTAAACACCT
>VWZO01003264.1:168846-231310 GCA_013396975.1 Bucco capensis
GGGGGGGGGGTGGGGGGGTAGGGGGGAAGATACGGGGAGGGAAGGGCCAGGGGTCAGTGGTGGGGGGCCCACAGTAGGCTCAGGAGGTGGATGGGGTGCAGAGGGTGTGGGGGCCCTCCCCACGGCAGGTGCCAGCAGTGGGACTGGGATGCTTTTGCCCTCATAATGTTGTTCCCACTGGTGCAGCCCCAGGGAGTTATGTCCCGTCCTCCCCCCCTCCCCGGGCTCACAGCGGCTCCTGCCTTGGCATCTGGCTCTGGCTCTGATCTCCTGGTGGCATTTGGTGCTCACGGGGTTGCGTCTGAGCTGGAGGCTTTGGAGTGGCCACACTCGGTCCTCTCTCTCCAAGACACCATCTGCACACGCCGAGGCAGTTCCCAAAGCTGCTGCTGCTGCTGGCGATGGTGGCCGAGCCGTGGAGTGCGGATGGCCTTCTGCTGCCATCCCTCCCTGTCCCGGCACGGATCGATGCCGCGCTCAGCCGGGCACAGCTGAAGTCTGGCCACCGGCATCTGAGCGCGGCTACGGGGATTGCTCTGGCCACATCCTCTTGCAGGCAGCCTGCTTTGCGCTGAGCTTGCAAGCAGAGGAGCGTGCGGCAGGACTCGCTGTCCCCAGCAGGTCCTGCAATCTCTTCCCAGCCTAAATTTCACCCTCCTGCAGCTGTAGAGGGATGAGGGAAGCTGCTCATGCTGGGGGCTTCCACCTGCTCTCCAGTGGGCTTGGGGTGCGAGCTGCTGGCCGGAGTCAGCGGGGCCGGTGGCTATCTTTAGGGCTGTGTTGCAATGGAGGGTGTGCCTTGGCTCGGCACTGCCGGCAGCCACCTCCTCGCCCCAGGATTGACTTACGCCGAGGCTCCCGCATGGGAAAAGTCAACATGGGCTCTGTGGCTTGCAGGAGTGGGTGTTGGGGTGCCCTGTCTCTGTTGGGCTCTGTTAGCAGGGCTGTGGGGTGAAGCCTGGGGTTGGGCAGTACTGGCAGCTGCTTGCAGCAGGGTTGGTGCCAAGGCTGCTGGCTGGCAGTGGGCAGGGCTGACTTCAGGTCATGCGTGCCCTGGGCCAGGTCAGGCTGCACTAAGGTGTGGGGGCTCTGCTTTGAGCTGAGCTGCACCCATGGGCCCCCAGCACCCTCACATGTGCCATGCTGTTGCCTGGCAGTAGGACTGGGCAAGCTGGAGGAAACAGCTAGGGATGAGGAAGGCTGAAGGGGTGACAAACCTCTGCTCCTGCAGGAGAGATGTCTTGAAGTGTGGGAGTGAGGTAGGTCCACCACTGAGCCCTTTGCTAAGAGGCTTTGCTGAAGGCACAGCCACGGCTCCAGGAGAGCCAGGGTTAGGGCTGCTGGTGGCAGTGGGCACGCTCCCCTCCATGTCCTCATCCTGCTCGAGTCACCTGGTTAGTCTGTGGGAGTAACCTGCACCCACGCCAGAGCTTTGGGTGACACAGGACTGAGCTTCCCTGTTTTGCCTAATCCTCTGCAGCCCTTGCCCTGCTCCTGCTGAACGTGCCTGTGGATGATGCAGCTCCATCATGCCCAGCCTCAAGAAGAGGCAACAAGAACTTGTGGAGCTGTTCCCAGGTGCCTGGCTCCCCTCCAAGTGCCAGCGATATGAGTGTCCCCAAGCTAGTGGTGGCACTGGCAGTTCCTCCTGCTTCTGGCCTGACACAGGGCATGCACCACTTCTGCATGCCATGATGAGAACGGCAAGTCAGCAGCAGCAAAAAGTTCCTCTGTGCATCCAGCTGCTTCCCCATGGTCAGGCTCCAGCTGCTCCATGGGCAGCAGGGCCCCTCCCCATCTCTTTGCTTGGCTTTGCCTCGCACCAAAGAGAAACCTCAGGCCTTCTCAGGAGGATTTGAATCGGTGCCGAGGAGAGAAAGTGCCTTCTCATCAGCAGCACTGCTGCTCTGACAAGGCTCTCTGCTCCCAGCACACAGCCTGCCAGCTGCCAGCATCGCCTGCAGCAGCATCCCTCAGCACTGCCTGGCCCCTCCGTGGGCCTGGCACCATCCTTCTGGAGCTGCTGGTGGGCAAAGATTGCTCAGAGGGTAAGCAGAACACCAGTGGTTCTCTGAGCAAGATGTGTCACTGGTTTAATATATAATGGAGCTTTTTCTGAGCTCTGTCCACAGCTCTGTCCCAGGGAGGAGAGCTGGCAGGAGATGGGCCATGCCCCACAGGGCAGGTATCCTCCTTTCTGTGCCCAGCAGTTTTTGACCTTTGTGCCTGTTCCCAGCTGTGGGAAGAGACTCAAGACCCCAGCAGCTGGAGGTTTGGGGTCAGCATTGGCTCTTGGCCACAGTGGGTGCTATGGGTTGGAGGTGTAGGAGCTGTATGAGGTGTGATTCAGGTGGCAGGGATGGATTTACCTGCCATCAGCCTGGAGATCTCTTTCAGTGAGCTGCCTGGGAAGGATTTGGATGGTTTGGTTGTCCCTTTGATGCATTTTTTTTCTTCACCTGGTGATTTGTGGGAGGCTCAGAGTCAGGCTTTGCAGGGAGCTGCTGCAGCCAGCTGTCCATGGCCAGTGCCCTCTGTGGGACTGCAGCTGAGGGAGAGGATGACCCCTCTGAGCAGCACAGAATCAGAGAATCTTTCCAGTTGGAGAAGACCTTTAAGATCATCAAGTCCAAGTGTTAACCCAACACTGCCAAGTCCATGCTCTGCTGAGGCCATGGGGGTTCAGTTCAGTGCTGAGCCATCCCCAGCTGAGCTGGTGGGGACAGGCAGGATTGGGCTCTCTGCGCTGCATGTCCTGTGGCTGGTGGGGCCTATCCAAAGTGAATGGCCACTCTTCGTGCTTCTCCCCACTAGAGGCTGCTGATGAACAGAGATTTCTCTTTCCCTGCCTCTGACAGAGCAGCAGGGTCTTGAATTTGCAGGGCTGAGCATCCCAGCCTGAGCTTTTCCTGCTGATTCACCCTGGAGACAGCAGCAGCTTCCTGTCGGCAGCAGCCAGGTTCAAGGGGCACAGCTGCTCCCCTGCCAAGCCCACAATAGAGCTCCACACTTCATTAGGTCTTAATTAGACAAATGCAGCAGCCCCGTGGTCCAGGCCATTGCCAGGGGACATGGATCCTGTGTGGAGCCTGGCTACCAGGGATGCCAGCTCCCAGCCTGCCTGCTTTGGGGTTTTCCCAGCTGGATGCTGCCTGTGGGATGAGTTCAGCCTCTCCTATTGTTTTCCTGGAGGATGTGTGAGCAGTGATAACAGCTTCACCCCTCTGGCATATCCCAACTGGCAGCAAAGCCAAGGATTAGTTAAGTAATGGAAAGGATCATTCACCAGAGGGCAAGGCAAAGCCTCTCTGTAGACACAAAGGAGAAGACTCTTCCAGGGCAGCTGCTTGCTTTCTGACTGCCTGGGCTGGATGGTGGTCTGGAAAACAAATCCAGACCTTGGGAAGATGATTAATCACCTAACAATCAGGTGTAAAATGCAAAGCTGCTGTGGCAGGGTAATAACCTCAGTGGAAAGTGCCTGGGAAGGAATGTGTGGTGTTGTACAAGACCTGGCTGGGTCCAGGTCATGCTGGAAGGGCAGCATGGTGCCAGCTGGCTCCAGCAGCCTGGTAGCTTCCCCAACAATGGCAGAGTGGAGCTTTACATAATCTGGGACTTGCAAAACAAGCTGGAAGGGCTGGAAAATCCTCCTGCTATTGTTGGTGCTCAAAGTTTGCTGAGTTTCCTGGTTTGATCTGCAGGTCTGGGGTTTTTGTTCTGGGGATATCGTGATGAGGGAAAATGCACTTTGCACAGAGCAGAGCAAAGGGTTGTTTGTGGTGTTTCATCCCCTAAACTTTTTGTTGTGGCTCACAAGAGGTTTTGAGCAGCTGCTCACAGCTTTATAGGGCTGCAGAGGACTCTTGGTCTATCCAATTAGCATGGTTTGTCTCTAGTCCTCTCCTGATGCCCCCTGAGTAAATCCTGGACTATGAGCCGTGCAGGCTCGGGGCACTGTGGGCTCTGCACACCCAGGCACCATCTGGGCTCCTGGCCCCAGTGTCTGCTCAGGGGCAGAAAACACTGGGTCAGAATGGCTTTGTGTTGTCTGAGCCTCCTGTGAGTCAGTTCCTGCTGCTCTGGGGAGGATCTAAAGCTGCCTCGTGCTTGCAGATTTGAGCAGGAGAGGCTGGAAGGGAGCTTGGGGCATCTTGTTTTGCTGTGCCTCTTAACTGGAGGTGACTGCAGCTGCTTCCTGCAGCTTCACAGTATCCCTGAATCCCAGCATGGTGAGGGCTGGAAGAGACTTGGGCCAGGGCTCTGCACCCTCACACCAAAAAAGTTTCTCCTCACACTCAAAAGGAACCTCCTGGCTTCCAGTGTGTGCCCATTGCCCCTTGGCCTGGCCCTGGGCACCACTGAGCAGAGTGTGGCCCCAGCCTCTTGCCCCCTGCACCCTTGAGCTCTTGCTGAGCATGGAGCAGCTCCCCTCTGGCTCTGCTCTGCTCCAGGCTCAGCAGCCCCAGGGCTCTCAGCCTTTCCTCCTGCCACAGATACTCCAGTGCCCTCAGCATCTTCCTAGCCTCTGCTGGACTCTCTCCAGTGGTTGGATTGGTGACTTGAAGGCAGACAGGAGGGTGCTGAGGCTGTTGGGAACCTCCCTAGTCCCACACCAGCCTGCAGGCTCAATGACAATGTGCTGCCTGAGCCTGGGAAGGGTTTTGGGGTTTGTGCCTGCCCTTGCTCCTCCATTTGCTTCTCCAAAGCCATTTGCCAGTGCAGCTCAAGCCACAAATGCCCTGTGTGCTGCTCAATTAAATGAATGAATCCTGTTAAAATGTTCTCCTCCTGGTTAGTACATAGACAACTAAGAAACTTGCCCTGCCTTTTCCTGCCATTCTGGGGGAGGTGGGCTTGGTAGCAAGGAAAGAGATTGAGTTCTTGCTGGTCCCCTTCATCTGAGGTCAGTTTTGGCACCCTGGGAAGCAGCAAAAGAGGAGGAGGAACCTTGGCCTGATGGCACAAATACATCCTCTTATTAGAGGCAGCTTCTAGCTCCTTTCATGTAGGTAATTACATCTGGCCATGGTTGACCTGAGCTGGCTTTGAGCAAGGGAGTGTGAGGCTTGGTGTGTGCTGGGAGCCTCCAGAGGCTCAAGCTCTGACTGCAGCAATGCTGTAGGTGTTGCAAACAAGCCAGTGCATTGTAGTGATGGGGCAGGAGATGTGGTGAAGCTCTGAGCTTGCCTGGAGAAGCTGGTGTTGGTGCAGAGTGCTGCTCAGTATGGCTGGGAGCTGGGGTGGACTGATGCATTACTGTGGTTCCATGGCCAGAGTCTTCACACAGCTGGTGCCTTTCAGTAAGGCCAAGTGCTGGGTCCTGTGCTTGGGGCACAACAGCCCCAGGAATGCTCCAGGCTTGGGGCAGAGAGGCTGGAAAACTGCCAGTGGCAAAGGAGCTGGAGGTGCTGGTCACCAGCAGTGTGCCCAGGAAGCCAACAGCATCCTGGCTTGGATCAGCCACAGTGTGGCAGCAGCACTAGGGTAGGGATTGTCCTCCTGGAATGGGCATGGTGAGGCCACACTTTGACTATTGGATTCAGTTTTAAGCTACTCACTCCCAGAAGGACATTGAGGTGCTGGAGTGTGCCCAGAGAAGGCAAGGAAGCTGGGGAAAGATCTAGAGCACAAGTGTGCTGAGGAGCAGCTGAGGGCACTGGGGTTGGTTAGTGTGGAGAAGAGGAGGCTCAGGGGAGAGCTTCTCTCTCTCTCCAGCTCCCTGCAAGGAGGTTGGAGTGAGGTGGGGGTTGATCTCCTCTCCCAAGGAACAAGTGACAGGATGAGAGGAAACAGCCTCAAGTTGTGCCAGGAGAGGTTTAGGTTGGACACGAGGAACAATTTCTTCCCAGAAAGGTTTGCAAAACCCTGGCCCAGGCTCTGATTTGGGCAGAGCAGCACCGAGTCACCTCCCTGCATCTGTGGGAAGCTGATCTCTGCACACAGCAGGGCAGATGCTGGCCCAGCCCTGAGCCACCTTGGGCTGGAGTGTGACTTTCTCCCTTAGTGTTGATGTTGTGCTGGAAGTGCTAATGTGTGAGGTGGAGGTAAACCTGTGTGGTATGGCCAGGATCAGCCTTGGCCAATCCCTGGCTCTGAAGAAGCTTCTAGCAGGCTGGCAGATGGGGTCAGTGCTGCTCAGGGATTTCCTTGGTTGTGAAGTGGAGGCTTTTAATAGTAAATGTGGTCTCCTGTATCATCACAGAGCTTGAGATCACAGAATGTTAGGGGTTGGAGGGTGGTGGAACACTGGGCCAGGTTGCCCAGGGAGGTGGTTGAGTTGCCATCCCTGGAGGCATTGCAGGTGAGGCTTGCCAGGGCTCTGGGCAAGCTGCTCTAGTTGGGGATGTCCCTGGCCACTGCAGGGGGGTTGGACTAGATGAGCTCAGAGGTCCCTTCCAACCCAAATGATTCTCCGATTCTGTGATTCTCAGCTTTCTCACTCCCTGTTCTGGTTGATAGAAAGCTGTTCTCAGAGCTGAGCAAAGCATGCTGATGACATCCAAGCATGGTACCTCCAGGCACCTGGCACTGCTGGGCTGGCTGCAGGAGCTCATTTGAATGGGGTGCTTAATTCTCTCTCTGCTTTAATCTCCATGACCATCTGTGTTCTTGCCCAGGCTGGGGAAATGGGAGCTTTTGGGATTTATTCCAGGAGGTGAGCATGGAGAGGACTGTTTATTCTGTGTGCCTGCTGAAAACTGCCCTGGGTCAAAGCAGGACAGGCTCATTAGCTGTGGGAACACTTGTTCCTGCATCTTCAGGCAAGGAGGCCTCAATGGCATGTTGGCTCTGTCCTGCAGCCATGTCCCAGGAGGCTGCAGGGAGGGGACAGAGGCAACAAGCACTTGCTGAGACCTCTGTAAAAGCTTTTCAGCATCCATACCCAAACCTAGAGGGTCTGTGGTGGGCTTGGCTGGCACCTTGAAGGGCTGAGGTCCCTCCAAGGAACACTGCATTGGTCTGGGGAAGAGGTGGTATGCTAATGCATCTCCTGGTCACCCTAAAAGCCCTGCCTCCAGAGTATGAGCCTGCCCCAGCAGCAGCTACTGCAGTCTCTGCCCTAGTGAACACTGTGGCTGAAGCTCACAAATCAGTTTTCCAGGACCTAAAGGGAGATTATAGGACAGAAGGGGAGAGACTTTTTAGGAAGTCAGACTGTGCTAGGACAAGGGGGAATGGATATAAACTGAAGGAGGGGAAATTTAGATTGGAGATTGTGAGCAAGTTCTTTCCCCAGAGAGTGGTTAGGCACTGGCACAGGTTGCCCAGAGAGCTTGTGGCTGCTCCATCCCTGGCAGTGTTCAAGGCCAGGCTGGATGCAGCCCTGGGTGACCTGGGCTAGTGATTGGCATCCCTGCTCAGTGTGGGGAGGTTGGAATTAGATGATCTTTAGGGTCCCTTCCAACCTGCCCAGTCTAGGATTCTAGGATTTGAGCTTCAGAAGCTGCTGGTGGGACTGGGGTGCTCACAGACAGCACTGAGGTCAGGGGACCAGCACCTATTGGTGAGCTGTGCTGATGCAGCAGCATCTCCAGAGATGTGCACGCTGCTGCTGAGAGAGAGAAGCTCTTTTGCAGGCAATTCCTGAAGTCTTAACATGTCTTAGGTTCTCACCTTTGCAAGCCTGAGGCTCTGCAGCTCATCACAGAGCCCCAGCCAGGATCCTGCTGCCCACAGGCTCCACACGTGGCACAGGAGGAGGCAGCACTTGCTGCAGGCTCCGTGGAGGAATGCCTGTCCCATGGGGCAGCATGGCCCTGCTGAGGCTGCTGCTGACATCCCAACCCACAGGCAATGAGCCCTACCCTCTAATTAAGCTTTTCTCTGCTCCTCTTCACCATACTAATGAGTAGTCTTGTGGATGTGCTCCTCACAGCTGCTCTGCATCCTCTGTGTGGCTCAGAAGCTGGAGGTGGCTTTCCAAGAAGCAAACTACCTGCAAAGGGCAACCCAAATCTCCATCCCTGTCTCACTGGGGTGGATGGAGCTCATGGGCTGGGAACCTTCATCTGTGAGGGCTTTTCACTGACTGCTCTGTGCTGTAAACTCCTCTGCCCATGTACACTCACTCTTCTAGGTGAGGAAACCCCTTCCTGCTGTCCATGCCAGCAGGACTGGGGGAGGTGGAGATGTTTGCCCAGCCATTGGTTGAAGGATCAAGGCTGCTTCTTGACAGGAGAGCTCTCTTTTACCTGCTTGCCAGGCTCTTGACATCAGCAGATAATAGCACTTAAACCCAACCAGCACTCCAGCTAAAGCCTCTCCTGGTTGAGCAGTTGGGGGTTTCAGTCTCAGTGGAGGATCTGAGCATAGAATCCTAGAATGGTTTGGGTTGGAAGGGAGCTCTGGAGCTCATCTAGTCCAACCCCCCTGCAGTGGCCAGGGACATCCCCAACTAGAGCAGCTTGCCCAGAGCCCTGGCAAGCCTCACCTGCAATGCCTCCAGGGATGGCAACTCAACCACCTCCCTGGGCAACCTGGGCCAGTGTTCCACCACCCTCATGGGGAGGAACTTTTTCCTAATACCAAGTCTAAATCGACTCATCTCCAATTTAAAACCATTGCCCCTTGTCCTTTCCCTGCAGGCCTTTGCAAACAGGCCCTCTGCAGCCTGCTTGGAAGTTCCCTTTAGGTCCTGGAAGGTCACTAGTAGTTCCCCTGAAGCCTTCTCTTCTCCAGGCTGAACAATCCCAGCTCCCTNCTGCACCCCAGAGGATTCCTGTGGGCTGCTGCCTGTCTCTCCAGGATGGCTGTAGAGCAGATGTGCATCCTGTGCTGGTGCAGCAGCACTGTGCTAGACCTCCCCTGTGTGCTGGAAGTGCTAATGTGTGAGGTGGAGGTAAACCTGTGTGGTATGGCCAGGATCAGCCTTGGCCAATCCCTGGCTCTGAAGAAGCTTCTAGCAGGCTGGCAGATGGGGTCAGTGCTGCTCAGGGATTTCCTTGGTTGTGAAGTGGAGGCTTTTAATAGTAAATGTGGTCTCCTGTATCATCACAGAGCTTGAGATGTGGCCCTTAAAAATACCTACTGGCAGCTGGGATGTGGCTGAGCAAGAAGTCCACTCTTTTTGGATTTTTTTCCCCCTAGTTTTGAGTAAAAGTAAAGTAATTGTAAACCTATTGCTGGTGATGCTGCTGTGCCCCTGGGCTTGGGGTGCAGCTGCTCCCTGGAAGGTCAGGAAGGTCACTTGGCCCTGTGTACTGGTTGAGTCCTTGTGAGTGTGCTATGCTGACAGATCCTGTGCCTCAGCTGTGCCTTTGCAGCCATCTCAAGCAAGTCCCAGGACCCTTGGCATGGGCTTGGGCTCTGGCAGGAGTTGGGGCTTGCTGGAGCCTACAGCAGACTGTGCTGCAGCTGAAAGCACCGTTGCTCGCTTGTATCTCTTCATTTAGTTAATGATCCTTTTGTGGACAGGATTAGGCTTTAGAGGCCTGCGGCAGAGTGTTAATTCCAGGAAGGCTGGGTGTTTTGTGGCCGTTGGAAAGCCCACTAGAGGGCTCAGTTAGAGCCCTGTGGAGCTGGAGGCCCCTCCAGAACTTTACACAACTTATGTAAGGCCAGAGGAGCTGGATGGACACACGAGCTCCCAGGGCACAGGCTGCAACCTGCACAGTGCTTACTGCTTCCCCAGCCCAGCTGTAGGCAGGGCTTGGTGCTGCCTGGGCTGCTGTGTGCCCAGGCTGTGCTGGCAGGCACGGGCTGGCTGCTGCGTCACTGCTGCCTCTCTTATCAGCACTCATGGCAGCCTAGCAGGCTGGGCTGCTCTGGGCTTTTTTTTTCTCTTCCCTGCTTGGTGTTTATATTTCTAAGAAGTGGCTCAACGTGACCATACCATCAGCTTCCACCTTCACTTCTTGGGAAGGGTCAGCCATCAAAGTTCTCTGGGGTGAGCTCAGCTGGCAGCACTCCTGGAGAATCCCAAGTGTGAGCACTGGGCTGTGTGGCTTGAGGAGGGTTTGTTTGGGGTGGGCGTTTGGGGTTTTCTTATGTTTAGCTGGAAACTGCTTCTTAACCAGTGTCTCTTCTCCTTTTTCTTCTCTACACTGCCCCGGGATGGATTTTGGTGCCTTGCCTGCGTGGTTTGCCCAACTGTCTCCTCTTTGGGTAAGTACCTGCCTGGTGAGATTGGTGAGAGGAAAGAGCTGGAATGAAGCACTTGGACTTAAATAATGAACTGACTTGTTTATTCTGGTTCTGGAGCATTGATTGTTATCAAACAGCACGATTTATCTTCTCTCTGTGTGTTTCTGCATTGTGTGAAGGCTTCAGATATTGAAAAGCACTTAATACAGCAATTTCCAGGCCAAGTTTTTAACCTAAAAAGCCCCCAGTAGTAGTTTTTCTTGCAAGTCTCGGCTGGAGAGCACTGACCTGGTGATAAAAATACACTAAGAGCCAGTAAATGAGCAAGTGGAAGTGAAACTAGTGGAAAGCACTCCCTCTTTCTCCCCAGATGCCTCCTGACAGCTGTTGATGTTCTATCAGTTCTGTGGTTGTGTAAGGGACTCTCTGAAGGCCAGAGCACAGAGCTGGGCTGGCTTCCCCTCTGCTTTGCAGGGCACAGAGAGGTGTCTGAGGCTCTTCTGGCAAGGAGATGTCTATAGGGCTTGGAGAAGCAGCTGGTACTGGTGTTTTCAGCTTGTGTTCACAGAGATTTTGCTTTGCACAGCAGGGAAAATCATCCCAGTGGGATGGATTCTGGTGGTTTCCCAGCAGAGGTAGTGCCTGAGCCTGGCTGTGAGGTGCTGTTTGTGTGTTGAAGCCTCTCAGAATAAGGTGTGTTTACTCAGGGTGGAGGGAAGGAAGGGGTTTGTGCCTGGTGAAGTGCTTCTCTGGGTGCTCTGGTGCCTTTGCACTGAGGTTGCTCCCTCTGAAAACTTCACAAGTTTTGAAGTGATTTTTTTTTTTAAAAAAGAAAAATTTGAAGTATTCTCCTGCAAGGCTTCCCTTTCCTGTCCATCTCCTCCCCCCCTTGCCCAGTAATATCCTCTCCTCTCCCAGTAGCAGGGAGCACTGGGTATCCTTAGAGTAGCTCTGCTCCATGCCCTGAGCACTCAGTGTGCTGCCAGTTACTGCTGAAAGGCTTGAAGGGAGAGCAGAGGAAGGTGCTGGCAACAGATTGCTTTAAACTCCACATTATTACACCATGCCTTACAGGGGAGGGCAGGAGACAGAATCAAATCCAAGCATAAACCTGTTGTTCTTACCCAGAAGTAAGTGAAGCACTATATTTGGAAGCTGAGCAGCTGTCTCCTGTTCTGAATGAGTTGTTCTTTGCTACCAAGCCTCTAAAAGGAGGATCATTAATTAACCAGAGAACCTGCTTTGATCAGAGGTGCTGAGCTCCCATCTCCACCAAACACCCTACAGTTGTTTGAATGGAGAATAAAACTCCTCTGCACAGAAGGTGTAGCTGCAAGAAATGCTGGCTGCTGGACAGGAGCTTGTGTCTGGAGCAAAATGCAAGTGCTCACTCGTGGGCCTGCAGGAGTGGGTTAGCAAGAGAGCTGTGCAGCAGCTCCAACTGTGGCAGGCTGGCTAAGGTGACCCAGAGCAGGTGAGTGGCAGCAGGATCTTCCTCCTTCATGCTTGAGTAGACCTTCAGGACACAGTCACCCATCTGCTTATTGCTGTGTGACAAGGGTGAATTTGCTCCTTGGGGAGAGCTGGTGACCTGAACAACCTCACCTGAACGAGCCCTGCTCTGCTCTCCCCACAGCACTCTTGATAGGACTTTTGTCTGCATGAGTGGTTTGTTGCCTTTTCTATACTTCACAGAGGGCAGAAACTTGCTTTGCAATGATCCTGCTTATTTTAGGCTTTAGGGGGTTTTGATCCTGATCCAAGCTGAAATTTGCTGCTTGCAAATACTTGGTGTTAGTCTTGGTGAGGAAAGGAGAAAGCTAAGTGGTACCTTGTTAGTGATGGCAAAGATAAAGGTTGTGTGGCACAGTTTCACTGCATGACCTTCACCTAACAGGGAAATCTGCAGGCTCAGGTTGCTTTTCCATCTTGAAGCCTGGCTTATCTCTTAGGTAAACATAAAATGCATAGGAGCTATAGTAAGTGAGTCTCCTCTCCTGGCCTGGTAAGGGTGTTGGGCATCACTCTTAAAAGGAACAACCCAGCAGCTTCCCTGGATGTGCTGTGAGAAGCTGAGGGCACCAACTGTGACAAGAAAATGCTGAAGATGCAAGTGGAGCCTGTGATGTTGGAGGCTGTGCTCTTGACCTTTGAGCTAAGATTCACATATGTTGCCATTATTTGAGGCCTGTCAGGAAATGTGAGGGGAGGTCACACACGCTGGCTAGAGAAATGGGCAGAGCTGTTTGTGCCAGAGGAGGTGGGGAGCACAGTGTGTCTGTTAATGGGAAGCTGCTGGGCTGTGCCCTTCCCTCTGGTGATGCTGGAAACCACCTGCTGGGATCTTGAAGTTTAGGTGTACCTGAAAATGTTTCTCTCTGGTTGCTCATGGGTCACCTAGAGAAGGACTTGGCTTTGTGGAGCTGTTGAGCAGCAGTTGTGCTGTGAGTTTAAGTCTCCCTTGAATTCTTATTCACATGGAAAGTTTTCTACCATCCAGTGAGATTTTCTTCTTTGAACCTCTCCTGGAAAAGTGGTAGCAGGCTATCTATGTCTTTGTGTCCCACCCTTTCCAAAAAGTCCATCAGGATCTGATGTGGTGCAAGGTCCTGGGGCAGCCTGAGCTCCTTAGTTTCCCCTTTGGTGCTTTGTCAGGCAGTGAAATGGTTCTCATTGTGGGATTCAAAACCAGCAGTGCTGCCTCCTGAATAACCCTCTAATTAAATGAAAGCAAAAACTCCAAAGCAAGGCAGCTTTCTGCAGCTCTTGTTGCATAAGAAAAGCTGTTTTGGTTGACCTAAAAAACCAAGAGTGACAAACAGGCTGAAGAGAGATGCTTTCCTCCTGGCTCCGTGGGCAGGGTGCAGCAGTTGCTACTGTTCTTGGAAGGCCATTCATGCAGTGGCAGCTGGGAGCCTCTTCAAAACAGGCACTCCTTTGAGGTTGGCTTCCCTCTGGCTTGCTGGCTGGAGGAACCCTGCTGTGGAGACAAATAATTAGAAATAAAAGATGGCAGCTTAATGATGATTAGCTTCTTTCTGCCGCAGTGTGCAGTGAAGGCAAGGCTGAGATCTGGCCTGCGTGCCTCTCCGAGCTCTTGCTGCAGCTCTTGCTCACAAGATTTCCCATGGACATAGACCATGCTAACTCTCAGCCTCTGGGGAACCTGCAGAATGCACCAAACTAACAGAGCTGGGTTGTTTAGCTCAATGGCAAACCTTTTTGTTGCAGAGAGGATGATTCTTAGCAATTACAGTATCCCAGTATGTGAGGGGTTGGAAGGGCCCTAGAAAGATCATCTAGTGCAACCCCCCTGCCAGAGCAGGATCACCTAGACCAGCTCACACAGCAATGTGTCCAGGCAGCTCTGCAATGGCTCCAGACAAGGAGACTCCACAGGCTCCTGGGCAGCCTGGGCCAGTGCTCTGGCACCTGAACTGCAAACAAGTTCCTCCTCAGGTTAATACTAAACCTCCTGTGGTCCAACTTGCTCCCATTCCCTCTTGTCCTACCATTGGATGAATTAACTGTGCCCTCTCCTCCCCATCCCTCCACCATCCATACTCACAGCTTTCCACTAGGCCTGCTGGATTCTCCCTTCCCCCAGTGCTTGGATTCTACCTATAAATCTGAACTGCTTTGGGTTTTCTTTATAAAATGAGCATGGAAAGAGATGACCTGCAATAAAGCCTCCAAATGCCTTATTTTGTAAAGCTCCAGAAAAACCTGGCAGCATGTGATGCTATCCTCTGGGATTTTGTCCTATTGATATTAATCTTTTTGAAGCTGGTCTCCATGACTGCCAGTTCCAGAGGTTAATATACTGCATCTCAACTGAGCTGAGAAGTCTCTTTTCTTTTTTTGAGGTTGTGATATGGAAATGTGCACCAATTAATCATGGTGCACCTGCAGAAATGCCACTCTCAGCAGGCTTGGGCTCTGCTGTGATAGGTGATGGGATCATCTGGAGAAAGGACTCAGGCTGTGATGAGCATCATCCAGTTAGGAGCTTAAGACAAACCCTGCAAGGTCCAAGGAGATGGCAGGTAGGAGAAACCACACAGAACAAGGTGGTGCAGAGCTTCAACACTGCCCAGCACGAAAAGGACCTGGAGATACTGTTGGCAGTGGCTGAAGATGAGCCAAGAGAGTGGCCAAGAAAGCCAATAGCATCCTGGCTTGGATCAGCCACAGTGTGACAGAAGGACTAGGGAAGGGATCATCCTCCTGTACTTGGCATTGGTGAGACCACAGCTCCAATCCTGGGCTCAGTTTTGGGCTCCTCACTCCCAGAAGGACATTGAGGTGCTGGAGTGTGTGCAGAGAAGGGCAAGGAAGCTGGGGAAG
The DNA here is from genome assembly GCA_013396975.1 of Bucco capensis. Taxonomy (NCBI): domain Eukaryota; kingdom Metazoa; phylum Chordata; class Aves; order Piciformes; family Bucconidae; genus Bucco; species Bucco capensis. The sequence goes on from VWZO01003264.1 coordinate 183,280, forward strand.
GGTCTAGAGCACAAGTGTGCTGAGGAGCAGCTGAGGGCACTGGGGTTGGTTAGTGTGGAGAAGAGGAGGCTCAGGGCAGACCTTAGCTCTCTCTACAACTTCCCTGCAAGGAGCTTGGAGTGAGCTGGGGGTTGATCTCTTCTCCCAAGGAACAAGAGATAGGACAAGGTGATTGGTTGGACTTGATGATAACAAACTGCTTTCAGTTATCTACTGCTGGGCTCATGGCTTGGGTGGATTTGCTGCCTGCCTTTTGGTGAGGTGATGTGTTAGTACAGCCTAGAGAGCTCCATGCTGAGTACCTTGCTCTAACTTACTGCTGGGTACACACTGATCCTAAAGAAACTCTACTCTTGAAAATTCCCTTCCCTGGAGCAGAGAGCTCTGAGTATTTTGAAGCTAAGGGATGCTCTTTGGCCAAGTTAGGAGTGTAACAGCACAGAGTCAAACCTGTTCTTGAGCAGCCCTTTGTGAGACCTTCACCTAACTGATGCCTTTGTGGGGAGAAGGTGCAGTTCCAAACCCAAACTCTCTGGTGTTGTGTAAACAGACCAGAGCTGCTTCTGGCTGCAATTTGGCTCCTCATCCATGCAAGGAGTAAATCAACCACTGACATGTGGTGTGGCTCTTCTGCCTCCCTGCCTTAGCACTGGTCCCTAGGTGGCACTAACTGTTATTTTTGGGTTGATTTCAACAAAGGCTGCATAGCTGAGCTTGTCCCCTGCTGAAGTGACAGCTGTGTCCCTGCCCAAGCTGCCTGGTCCTGTTTGGTTTAGGAGGCTGGCACAAAAGCTTAGGCTTCCTCCTGCTGCCCAAGCCTAGAGCTTTCCAGCAGAGTCTCCTGGAATTTATTACCATGGGACAGGGAGCTGAGTGCTGTCTGTGAGCACACATCTCTAGTTTTAGTTGCAGCATCTTTTCACCAAGGCTGCTAGGGAATGAAGAACTGATAAAGGCTTAAATGAGGGAGAGCTCATGACTGTTGGGCTGGCTGTCTCTCTTGGGAGGTCTCTTGCCATGGGTCAGTCTATCTTTTGGGCTGTTTCTGGAGCTCAGGCTTACATCACACTGATTCTGCCTTTTCCTGAGCCTGCACTACTGTTATTCATAGCATCACCTGTAATCTATTCTCCAGGCTTTTTAAAGCAGTTCCTACAACCTTGGAGTGCAGCCACTCACATGTTTAATCCTTCCTACCCACACTGAAGGGGGATAGTGTTTATCTCTCAATGAAGAAACACTCAACTGTATCAAAAGCCACTCCTGCAAGCTGAAGCTGACTTCCTCTTATCTCTCAGTGGTGCATCTTGGCAGAATTGTGCTTCACGTGTTGTCTCTAAGCCCTGGACCAAAGCTGGCTTTCCAGGGAGCCCTTCCCTGTGCTGGCACACAGCCTGGAGAGAGCTGATGCTCCTCTTCATCTCTTTTATTCCTCTTTCTTCTTGGAGCTAGGCTGTTGTGCTGCAAGACAGCGACTCAAGTGAAGATAAACTTCACACAAGCTGAGGAAAGCCACAGTGGGAGCTTTTTGGCATGAATTAAGTGGGTTCTAGGTGGGACAGGAATTCCTGGGTGTACAGGCTGAGTTGCCCAGGTGTCCTCTCTGCCTTCCCCCATCTCCCCAAAAGGCATCTACATAAACTAACCCAGTAGCATAAAGATGGAGTGGCTTGCAAATGAGATTCTTCTGCCCACAGGAAAGACCATGTGGGTTTAGTTTGTCAACAATGGCCCTTAAAGGGCACAGCTCCTGCTGTTAAAACAGCCAGCAAAGGAAAAACTCTCCAGTTGGAAACCACACAGAAAGGGATAGGGGAAGCAGCTTGGGTTTAGGAAAACTTGAGGCTAGCTGCCATGATGCCAAGTGTGATTGCAACAGCAAAATGACTTTGTTTAAGTATGGAGGGTGTTGCTTGGCCCTTTAATAAACTCACTCAACAATGAATCAATTGTTGGCTTTGGAGAGTGCTGTGATGGGCTGGACTAGATTTAATCTGTGGTTAAATACTTGATTCTGAGCCAGGTGAGTGCAGACATACCAGGTTACCTTTGCTGCACACAGATGCTGTAGCACAGCAGTGTTGTAGTTCTTGGTGAAAATGCCTTGAGTTTGCAGTTGAGTTTCATGAACTAAATGGAGAGGTGAGCACAGGAGAAGCACAGTGTTGGCTGAAGCATCCCTTCCTTTCTGGGTAAATCACTTACCTGAAAGCTCTTTCTTCTAGATGACTGTTTTACAACAAAATGAAGCTTGCCAAGTCAAGGGAAGATTTCCTTTACACCTCATCCTGGCCTTCTGCTCTCAGCCAAATCAGCACTGCTGATGGTGACAGGAACTCTGGGAAGAGAAGCCAAGGGCAGAGGGCCAGGAGCTGGCAAAACTGAGCCACCTGCTCTCCTCCCACCTCATTTGCTCTTGTCAAATGGCTGCTGCTGCTCCAAAGGCTCTCACTTGCTGCCAAAGTGTGTGAATGTGAAGATGCCTCTTGTGTGTGGACATACATCTGTGTAAGACAGACACAACCAGCTCATTTAGAGCAGCAGTGGATAAACGATTCAGTTGACCAGCTTAATTTCTTTGTTTTCCTAGAACTTGGCATAATCCTATTTCTCTTCCCTTTAAATCCTGCTTGCTCTGGGGGAGGGAGCACCAATAGCAGTGTGATGCACAAGTCCTTTGTTTAGATTGGGAATTCCTCAGCATGTAGAGGAGCTCCTCAGGGTGAGAAGAGCTCTGTGCAGTGTATTGTTGTGCCAGGAAGGCTTCAGGCACAGTGTTCAGTGGCACTGGTGTAAACTGGGAGCCCAGCAAATCCTACCAGGAGCCCATCCTGCAGGGGCCTGCAGAACACTGGACCACCTTACAGAGGATTTTTATAGGGAAGAACTTACTTGAGCTGGATTTAAGCTGTTGTCTAGATGCTGGAGCATGCAGGTCTGAGCTGCTTGCTAGCAGAGGGTTTGGTGTCATTCTCTGTTGATTTGCATTGACCAAATCCACTGGGATCCAGGCACTTGCTGAGTGGCCTTTCAGCTTGCCAGGAGCAGCTTGTGCCTTAGAGACCACAACCACATGCCTAAAATGAATACAATTCCTCTTCTTATTCCTATATCCAGTAGCTGAATACCAAGAAATCCTGACTTATTAAAATAATTCTCAGTCTCTGATTGACTCCTATAAAGTGAATTAAACCAGCTGGAACTGGGAGACTTCTTTAAATATTTGCAGTCTGGGCTTGGCATGAGGCAAAATGGTCTTATAGGGAAGAATTTCAGAAATTTCCATGATTTCCTATGGGATTTCAGAGGTCAGTTTGTGGCTGTGTAGGAAGCAAAAGGTTAGAAACTCAGGCAGCAATTTACAGTATGGTAATGTATGGTGTTGGTGGTGATTTCCATATACATAAGAATGTTCTTTTGGGTTCTTTCTTTTCCCCTTTTTTCTGCTCCCTACAAAAGGATTGGCAGGATGGATTGATGGACTGAGGCCAATGGGATGAGGTTCAGCAAGGTCAAGTGCTGGGTCCTGCACTTGGCTCATAACAAGCCCATGGATGCCCCAGGCTTGGGGCAGAGTGGCTGGAAAGCTGCCCGAGGAAAAGGAGCTGGAGCTGTTGGTCACCAGCAGCTGAAGCTGAGGCAGCAGTGTGCCCAGGTGGCCAAGAAAGCCAACAGCATCCTGCCTTGGATCAGCACTAGTGTGGCAGCAGGAATAGGGCAGGGAATGTCCTCCAAGACTGGACATGGTGAGGTCACACCTTGAATCCTGGGTTCATCAGTTTTGGGCTCCTCACTCCCAGCAGGACAATGAGGTGCTGGAGTGTGTCCAGAGAAAGGCAGTGAAGGTGGTGAAGGGTCTAGAGCACAAGTGTGGTGAGGAGCAGCAGAGGGCACTGGCGTTGGTTAGCCTGGAGAAAAGAAGGCTCAGGAGAGACCTTCTCACTCTCTCCCACTCCCTGCAAGGAGGTTGGAGTGAGGGGAGAGTTGGTCTCTTCTCCCAAGGAACAAGTGATAGGACAAAATGAAATGGCCTCAAGTTGTGCCAGGGAAGGTTTAAGTTTGACATGAGGAACAATTTCTTCCCTGAAAGATTGGTTAGGTACTGGCCCAGGCTGCCCAGGGCAGTGCTGGAATCACCATCCCTGGGAGGGGTTAAAAAGCATGGAGATGTGGTGCTGAGGGACATGGTTTAGTGGTGACCTGGCAGTGTTAGGTTAATGGTTGGACTCAATGGTATTTGAGGTCTTTTCAACCTTTATGAGTCTATGTTTCTATTCCTTTGGCCTAATTTCAAATCCTCTTGCCCCAGAAGAAGATTTTCAGGGCACAGACCATGTGCCTCTTTTCATGTGTGATGACTCTACTGACCTTAATTTTCTCTTGCCACTCAAACTCTTGGCTCTTTGGGGTCTGAAGAGGTGACAGTGTCCTTCACCCTCGTGCACAGTGTGTGTGGGTAGATGCTTCACCTGGGAAATAATGGCTCAAAATACAGGAGCTGCTGCTCTCTGGACTCAGCTGCTGGCAGATGGGCTTGGGGATCATCTGGTGATCTGAGCAGAGTGGATGATGTGCTGCATGGTGTTAAATCAGTGTTTGGATGCAAAGTTTTTTGTTGCTTTGGTCTTTTCTCTGTGTAATCTGCAATCTGCTGTCAGTCAGAGTGTGAGTGTATTACCATGAAGCAGTGTGGTTTGGTTTGCTTCTTTCTCTTTAATTGCAAGAAGCTGTTGCCAACCTCTCTCACCCAGAAATTGTGGCTTCTTTGGTTGTTGTTTTTTTTCCTCTAAGGCCTTTGGGCTGGTGTTTGTCTCTAACACAATGTGTTTTCAGCCCATCCGTGGGTGAGCAGCAGCAAGGCAGCAGTTATTGTGGTGGGTCAGCAGGGAACAGCTGAGCCCCTTCACAGCTTTGGCTGTTAAAATGTGTTCATTTGCTGCCATGGGGAGTGAAGTTGGAGCTTCAGGGGAACTGCTCATCTCTGGTGTGGGAGAAGCAACTTTCTGCTGCCAGCTTGTGTCTTTGAATTCAATGTGCTCATCTGGGTTCAAGGAAACCACCAGGTAGTCCGGATTTAGGGTGAAAATAGCTCTCTTCCTTCCCATTAAGGAGCTTTTTGTGAGTGATCTCAGCACTGAGGCAAGGAGGGAGCTACCCTGTTCAGTGTCATCGAGAGGAGAAAGGCTGTGGGAAGCACCTTAATCTTCCTAGAAGATTTGATTTGTTTGGCTCCCATTGAGCAGTAGTGTCCTCAGTGTGTGAGTGGCTCTGTGTGGGTCAGCACCAGTGAGGGCAGCATGAAGCCTGTGCATCAGCCCAGGGTATTATCCACAGCCTTTCTCCTCTCTATGACACTGAACAGGGCAGCTCCCTCCTTGCCTCAGTGCTGAGATCACTCACAAAAAGCTCCTTAATGGGAAGGAAGAGAGCTATTTTCACCCTAAATCCGGACTACCTGGTGGTTTCCTTGAACCCAGATGAGCACATTGAATTCAAAGACACAAGCTGGCAGCAGAAAGTTGCTTCTCCCACATGTTCTCTGCAACTAAGAGCTTAGTTCTCTTTGTGAGGCAAACAGAGGTTTCAGTGCCATGTGTCTGTTGGGCTTGTGTAAATATTTGGGAGGGGTTTGTTCCCCCTGAGCTGGCCAGGCTGGCAGCAACCTTGGAAGTGCTGATGAGAAGCTGGGGAACGTTTTGCTGTGGGATATGTAGCTGGGCAGCTGTGGTTGACAAAAATAACTCATTCTAGTTTGGCTGTAGGTGAGGAGAAGCCAGTCCATGTGGTTAGGTGCATGATTTCAGTGTGGTGGGCAGATTGGGCTCCTCTGTAGGGTTGTGCTGCAAGTTGAATATGAGTCAACAATGTGCCCTGGCAGCCAAAAGGGCCAACCATGGCCTGGGGTGCATCAAGCACTGCATTGCTAGCCAGTGGAGGGAAGGGATTGTCCTGCCCTGAGCTGGTGTGGCCTCACCTCAAGTACTGTACACAGTATAAAAGGATATAAAGCTACTAGAGTGTGTCCAGAGGAGGCCATGAAGGGGGTGAGGGGTCTAGAAGGGAAGCTGTATGAGGAACGGCTTGGTTTGTTCAGGCTGGAGGAGACTGAAGAGAGACCTCATCACAGTCTATAGCTTCCAGATGGGGGGAAGCAGAGAGACAGGAGCTGATCTCTTCTTTCTAGTGACCAGTGACAGCAGCTGAGGGAATGGCATGAAGCTGTGCCAGGGGAGGGTTAGGTTAGATATGAGGAAAAGGTTCTTCCCCCAGAGGGTGGTGGAGCACTGGAAGAGACTCCCCAAGGAAGTAGTCAGAGCTCCAAGCCTGACAAAATTCCAGAGGCGTTTGCACAAGGCTCTCAGGCACATGGTGTGATTTTTGGGGTTGTCCTGTTCACAGACAGAGGGGTTGGACTCCATGACCCTTGTGGGTCCTTCCAACTCAGGAGATTCTCTGCTGGTATGAATCCTGCTCTTGCAGGCTCACTGATGTGGCAGTGGGGATTTCGTGTTGTCTCCTGATTGTCACATGGACTGAACCAGCACCTGTTCAGTTCCTGATGGCTTAACAGCTAATAAAACGCAGAAAACCCCAACGCCGCCCCGGGGTCCTCCCTTCGAGCTGGGCCACAACTTTCTGTGGCAGGCAGCGAGCTGGATTTCAAATGTAGGTCATGGCAGGAGGGGAGCGCAGCTCGCTGCCGCTCGCCGTCACCGGTAGGCAGGGCCCCTCCTGCTCCTCTCGGACCCCAACCAGGCTGCGCCGAATGACCGCGGCTCCTTCCTTCCCCCTCCCCGCTCCCATCGGCTTAGTGGCGGGGAGGGCAGACTGCCGCTAATCCTGCCGGTTCACCTTCCCCCCTTCCCGGGTGTTTTTCTGCCAGGCTGAGGGAGGCGGCAGAAGCGGGATAGGGCCGCGGTTCCCCAGGGCCGCCCGCGGGCGCCGAGCCCCAGCCCTGAGGGAGGGAAACGGGGGAAGGAAGAAGGGGGTGGAAGCGAGAGCAGCGGAGAGGAGCGGAGAGGGCTGGGCTCGGAGGGGAGACGAGAGGAGAGGCGAGGCACGACTCCGAGGTGCTGCATCGGAGGGGCTCGGCGCGGCCCGGCGTGAAGGAGGAGGGCGCCGGGAGCGGGGGAGGCCGCGCGCGCGCTCTCGGCGAGCGGGTAAGTGCGCGCGGGAGCGTGTGTTTATGTGTGAGTGTATATATATATGTGCACCCTGTGTATCAGTGGATGTACATTCTGTGTATGTCTGTGCGCCTTGTGTGTATATATGAGCACCCTCCGTGTGTGTCTGTGCGCTCTGTGCACGCTATGTGTGCACTCCATGTGCATATACATTTGTGCACCCTGTATCTACGTATGTGCACCCTCTGTGTATGTATGTGCACACTGTGTGTAGGTATGCATCCTTTGTGTGTGTATGTGCACCCAGTGCGTGTGTATGTACATGTCAACGTGTGCCCGTGGTCTGTGTGCTGCCAGAGTCTGTGTAGATGTGTGTGCACACAGGCTCTCTGCATGACATGCATGCAGTGTCTGTGTGCACAGTGTGTGTGTAAACGCACACATGTGTGTTCACATGTATGTGGTCTGTGTGCATGCTGTGTTTGTGCGTGCACACATGTGTCATCGTGTGTGCATGGTCTCTGTGCAGGGTTCTCTTTGCACGCCCAATGAGTGTATGTGCATGCACGGTCTGTGTGCACCATGTGTGTAAAGGATGTGTGTGCATGGAGTGTGAGTGTGTGCACACGGTCTGCACAGGCATTGTGTGTGTGTGGTGTATCTGGGGTGCACAGTGTCGTGTGTGATGTATCTACGATGCATGGTGTGTGTGTGTGTGGTGTATCTAGGGTGCACAGTGTTTGTGTGATGTACCTGCGATGCATGGTGTGTGTTTCTGGGGTGCATAGGGTGTGTATGTGGTGTTTCTGGGGTGCACGGGGTGTCCCCGCCGTGGTCTCTACATGTATGCACAGTCTGTGTGTGCACAGTGCATGTGCAGCCTGTGCAGGTTGGATCTGTGTGCACAGGATCTGCGAGCTCTCCGTGGGGCTGACATGGAGAACTGGAAACTGAAAGGATGAGGCTTAGGCAGAGACAGGTTCTGCAGGAAGCCATAAATGGGGGGGGGGAGATGGCAGGACAGCAGGACGGGGAGACACAACCCAGGGGAGCTGGCATCCAGTGTCCCCTCCTTGCTGGGGCAGTCGATGTCTGGTGCTGCCAGTGGCCAAGCTGGGGTCCCCAGCTCTGCACGGAGTCCATTGTGCAGGAGGAGGAGGAGGAGGAAGGAGACATGGTGAGGGAAGAGCGCTGGGCTCAGCAAACCGGTGGAGCCTCACTCACCCACCCCTGGGGTGCAGGTGGGTGCTGTGCTTCGGCACCGGCTCGGTGAAGGCTCTTTCGTGGCCGTGCATCCTGCTTCTCTCCAAATTCCAGCTGGACAGAACACCCATTCCACTGGAACACAAAGCTCTTTGGCTAAAGAGATTTTCTGCCAAGCTCTATTACTATTTTTTATCTCCAGCAAGGCAACATTTGCAATGAGAACAGCTCCAAAAGGCCTGGAGTGAGTTAAAATCACACCCTGACCCATCTGTGAGCATCCCAAGTGCTGTTGCTGAAGTGTTTCTTGGGGAAGAGGAACTTACTGCTGCTTTGTGTATGTAGGGTTTGGAGGGGCTGGTTTTGGGTAGGGGCCAGCAGCCCTCCTGGTGTGTGTAAATGTTTATTTAAGAATTGCTTGTCCTGCTGCAAAGAGAAAATCTCTTAGAGGCTGTTGAAATTCTGGAGCAGGTGTTGTGCTGGAAATTATGGTTCAGTTATAATTTGTTTCTCTCTGTTTATAAATTAATTAAGACCTGGAGCAGCAAAGCAAAATCTTATTTCTGAGCAAGAGCACAAATCCAATTTTTGCTTGACTTTGCTCTTTATGTTTAGGATTTTAAGGCTTTCCAGACACTCTGGGTTTTGTTTGCCGAAGTTGGGTAGGTCTGGAGGGATGGTCCTGCTGATGAGTTGATTCTAATTTCACATATGAGTTATGTGAATGTAAAAAACAGTCCCTGGAAGGTCTCAGGGGGAGGAGGCTACAGCTCTGTCTGGATGGGGTGCTCTGCCCCGGCTGCTGTCACTGCCAGTGCAATTCCTTTCACGATTAGCTGACGCACGTGTCGCTGCCTCAGGAGCTGCTACCTCCCCTTGAGAGGTTGCTTTGTGGAGGTGCAATAGGAGTTGGGTTTTTTTTGGTCATGGCTGATATGACAAAGCTGGTGAAGGGTCTAGATAGAGCACAGGTGTTGTGTGCAGCAGCTGAGGGAACTGGGGTTGTTTTGCCTGGAGAAAAGGAGGCTGAGGGGGGACCTTCTTGCTCTCAACTGCTCCCTGAAAGGAGTGAGATGGGACTTGGTCTCTTCCACCAAGTAACAAGCCACAAGAAAAGAGGAAATGGCCTCAAGTTGCACCAGGAAAGATTCAGATTAGATATTAAGAAAAATTTTGTCCCCAAGAGGGTTATCAGGCATTGGCACAGGCTGCCCAGGGCAGTGGTGGAATCACCATCCCTGGAAGCATTCCAAAACCATATAGATGTGGTACTTGGGGCCATGGTTTAGTGGTGACCTGACAGTGTTAGGTTAATGATTGGACTCAGTGATTGTAGAGGACTTTTCCAACCATAACAATTCTATGATTCAACCCTATCTTTAATTCATGGAAGCTTTTCCTGCATTGTGGAGGTGGTTGTTGGGGGGTATGTGGTTGCTGAGGAGATGATGTCCTCCTTGTGGTCTATGTCAAGTGTCTGTGCTGCTAATGCACTTGATGGTTGGTTTTTTTTAGATAGTAGTGCCAGCCTCTGGCATTATCAGCTCTGTGTGTGTGACACTTTAGAGCATGACTGAAAGGCAGTGAGGTCCTTTACGTATCTGCTGACATGGCCTTAACAAAGAAGGTGAGGATTTTCTGGGATTCCCCTGGACAAACATAATCTGCTGCAGAAGGTAAACATCAGGATAAACATAGCGCTCCTTACCTTCAAAACTCAATTAGAGCCTTATGAAACACAGAGAAGGGTAATTTATTTTCTCTAACAGAAATGCATTAATTATTGCTTGTATCAGATCAGAGGAACAGGAATTACCTGTGTTTTCATCTTGCCTCCCAATTGCAATGTAAACCAAATCCTTATCAGAAGCAAAGCGTTCACGGGGAAGGCAGCAGCGGAGTCTGTCTCTCTTTCTCTCTCCTTGGGCACTCCTGGTCCAGCTGAGAGGAGAAAAGGACTCTGCTCAGCCTGTTCCAACCCACCTGAAAATATTCCAACCCAAGCCTGAAAATCCTCGAGACAATGATACTCCAAACCTACAGCTTGTGTCTCCGGTAGCAGGCTGCCAAGTGCCAGCCTGCTCTGCCTGAGCAGACGCGATGTTTTCACTTGACAGCGTTTGATTTTCGGGACGCGGTAAAACAGATCTCTTCTGACGCCCCATTTAGTGCTTGTCGAGCAAATCCTGGGCTTGATGGGAGGCAGGCTGCTGCTGGATGGCTTCCTTCTCTAGTAAGCAACCACGTTTGCAAATTCATTCATTAGTGATCAAAGCCTGGCTGTGCTGGGGGTAGCTTGCAGGCTTTTAGCCACGGGATGTTGGGATGCTCTGGGCTGCTTTGATGTGTTGATGGGTAGATGCTGATGTTGGGAATGGCATGTAACTGCTGGAATACTATTGTCCCTACAGAACTGATGCTGATGGGAGGCAGTGGGTCTGTTTTGCTGGTATGTTTTTTGTTTGTTTTTTTTTTTTGCCATGAGTTATTTAGGCTCTCAAGGGAATCTTGGATTTCTGGGGTCAGTGAGAAAAACCTCCAGCTCATCATCCTCAGGGCAGTTCAGTGGAGATGTTGATTGTGTGTCCACAGCATCTGGCCAGGAGTTTCTGATCAAACACCTTTCTTAGATGCATTCTCTAATGAGATGTATTTGATGATAGCTTCTCCATCTGAGAAGGACCTTGAACAGTACCCATTCTGCTACAGAGTGGGTTTTTCTTCAGCCTCTTACTGCCACATTGCCTCTATTTCTTGGAAAAAGCCTGAGAAGTTGGTGCAGCTCAGAGATGCTGTGGATTGGGAGAGCTGTGACCTCTCTCCAGGTGTCTAGGCCAGGGGATTGCCTGGAATAGAGCAACCTGTCTGGGGTGGGAGGCAGAGTGGGTGCTTCCCAGCACGCTGCGTGGGTCTGCTGATGGGAAGCTCAGGCTGGGCTCTATTTGTGTACTCCACTGGGTTTGTCTGGACTTGCTCTCTTGCTGAGGCTGCTTTTACATTCATGGTAATGAGCTGTGATGAATCAGAGGTGTTGCTTTAATAAGGTTGAGGGGCCTGCAGCAGCCCTATGGATGCAAATCATTTCCTATTGTAAACCTTATTTTGTGCTTTTAAATTCCACAGCAGATATGCTGTCTTTTTCCTAACCATGGTTCACTCCCATACAACTTTTCTAGAGCCTTAAAAAATGGCAGATAGTCAGATGGGTCAAGCTTGGAGCAGTGTTTTGCTGCTGTTGTGCATCTCTCTGGGGAAGCTTGACATGAAGCTTTGCATCTCCAGTGGAAATTGCACTCAGGGCTTGGTGATCTTTGGCAGTGGTTGTTCTGCTGTCTTGGTGCTTGGCTTCTGCTGTAATCTTGTGTAGATTAAGCAGGCAGCTATATGTAAAGATTTTCTGTTTTGATCAGTATTGTGGTTCTTGAAGTTGCAAAGAACTGTAGGATGTGGCATAGCAGGGATTTATCTTTGTCCCTCAGATGGATTAGGTTGGAATGTTCATGGCTTGTACTTAATCCAGATTAATATTATTAGTTTCTTTACGTTCAGTCAGTTGTTTACGCTTGTTTTCTGTTGATGTGAATTTTGCCTTGTGTAATGCCACTCACATTATGTATTAAAAGCAAAGACTTTTAATTCAGCTGCCTAGATGGACTCAATCTCTATTTTTATTTTTAATGAAGTAGTTCCACAGAGAGGAAAATTGCTTGGGGGTTTGGGGTGTGTGTTTGAAGTGATTGTACTTTTCCAGGGCATGCTCCTCCAAATCCCACTGTGTTTCTGGTGCAGGCTAAAAATTCCCATGCCAGCTTCTTTTAGCTGCTGTGCTCAGAGCAAACATCTGCAGCAGTGGCTCATAATTTATAATTTATTAAGCCACACAGCACTTGAACTCTGGTGTTTTTGGAGGGAACTGAGTATTTTGTATCTCCTTGCTCTCAATGCAGAGCCTGGAGGATGTAGGAAGAAGAGCAGCTCTGGGGAGTGTTCTTACTTGCAGTGTGTTTGTGGTGGTGGGAGAATTACAGGCTGGCTGCTTGCTTGGCCATGGCCATGGCTTTGTGCACTTCCCTCCCACGCATGTGTTTTTGGAGAGCAGTCTCTTCTGCCTATTGGTGAGGGTGAGTGCTTTGGGGGTGTCAGCCAGGCTTTTCAGCAGGTTCCACCATGAAACAACATCTTGAGAGAAGCTGCAGCCCAGGCTTGGGCAGGAGCTTTCACTCTGCCTGAACCTAGGTCCTTGTGACAGTGAGCAGGTCAGCTTGAGTCGTAAGCACAGTGAAACATGCCCTGGCTGGAGCTGTGCCGACGGGAGCATGCTTTGGGAGCAGCAGGAGAAGATTGGGGCTAGTTAGCTGTTTTCTATGAAAAACACAATTCCTTTGAACTCGTGGGTCAGCAGTTGTAGGCTGATTATTCCCCCCCTTCCCCACCCTACGTCATGCGTGTGTGAGAGAGAGATAATTAAAAGCTTTTAGTTAAATAAATAACTAAGCCGCTCACGCAGCTTTGGAGTAGAATTGCCGAGTCAAACACTTGGAGGTAGAAGATGGTTCTGTGCTGCTGCTGGTCCCATAGCATCTCCTCCACCTTCCCCTGCCAGCACAGACCAGTGTGGGCTCAGTGCTCAGTGTGTGATTGCATATGAGCTTTTTGCCCTCACCCCAGGCTTGCATATCTCTAAGAGTAAGAGAAAGCTGCTCGCTAAGTGGGAACAGTCCCATCCCATTGTGCACAGGGCCTCAGGCTGGATTTATTTCCCATTATTCAAACTCTGCTTCAAAGACAGGCTTGCTAATTCCTGCTTGGATTCATCTGTAATGCCTGTGTGCAGATGCATCAGAGGCACGAGCTGGTGTTTGCAGTTCACTTGTGAGACAGGGCTGGAGGCTTTGGGACTGGTAATGGTATAGAAGCATTGAAGGGTGCTTTGGTTTGAGCCCTTAGACTTGGAGCACGGTGGAACATTTTCAATTCAAGCCCTGGTTTGTGCTTCTCTGAGCTGCCTGCAGTGCCTCAAGCCAGGCACTCAGAAAATGAGAACCATGCAGCTGGTGACCATTCCTGGGGAGTTCTCAGTCATTTGTCATTGGGCAGGGGCTGGTTCATGGAAGGGGAAAAATCTTTCAGGCCCAGCATCAGCTAGGAAATGTTTCTCCTATTGCAGCCCAGCCTTGCTTGCTGCCTTTCAAACACAAACGAGTCCTACTATCAAATATCCCTGATGTCTCCTGTAAACATGAGGGCTAGAGGAGAGCAGGATGCCCCAGGGAAGATGCAGGTTTTAAGAGGTGCAGAGGCAGCTCAGGCTGACACAAAAACCCGCCTTGAATCCTCAAACAAAACCTGCTTGCCTCTCTTTTAAATACTGGACTCTATGTGCAGGTAGTTTCCCAGTCCTGCTTGCAAACACACGTTCCCAGTGGTGTCACCTTGATATTCACATCAGGCATGAGACAGACACGAGCTGATGGGACCCTGCAGGGATGCAGCTCCTTGGACAGCCAGGGGTGAAGAGCAGTGGTGAGCTGTAATCCTCCCCAGCCAAGGGAGCATTCTTGGTCTCCATATAAATGAGAACACAGCTGCTCCTTTTGTCTTAAAATCCAGCATTAGGCCAAAGTTTTCTGTCTTAGGTCCCTGGTTTACAACTGATGGCTTGGCAGTGATTGACATGCAGGATGGAAATGGTGCATTTAAATTGTGGGGGGTGGTGGTGTGAAGTCAAAAGAGATGTCACCTAACTGACATCTCCATTTCTCCTGCGTGAGTGTGTGTAGGTGTATAGAGGCAGTAGAAAGGCCATCTGTAACATAAACATGTCCTGACACAGGCAGAAGGCAGAGGATATATTCCCAGGCTTCTGGTAGGAGGAAAGGCTCACATCCCATGCAGGAAAACAGCACTTTTAGGGTGCAGATATTTAACATTTAGTAGCAAATATTGAAATTTGAACAGTGAGAAAACAGGTGAGGTGAGTGTTGGCAGTGCCCTAGTGTCCTCCTGTCCCTCCTGGGGATGTGTCCTTCTCTCCATCCATCCCTCCTGGCAGTGTACCTACTCCAGGATGTCCTTCTGTCCCTCCCTCCCAGGGATCTCCCCTCTGAAGGATGTCCCTCTCTCCATCCCTCCAGGGGAGCACCAGCATTACCTCTGTGTCCCTCCATCCCTCCTGGAGTTGGTGCCAGGGGCTGGTGCTGGTCTCGGCAGCTTTTTTTATCTCCAGCTGCCAAACTGAAAGCGAGTGTGTGTGCTGAGAAGCTGGTGAAAGCCTTGGTCAGTAAGCACATGAAAGAGCAGCCCTAGACCATTGGAGTGTGGGCTGCCTGATCCAGCTGCTGGAAGAACTTTCATCTAGGCACAAGTCTGGGACTTGGGGAGGAGTCCAGCTGCAGAGAAAAGGACTGTTTGTAACTGTTTTCAGCTAGTTGTTGTCTGTAGCTCTGTTCAAAAGGATTTAAGCTTTTGTGAAGAGAGGGAGCAGCAAGGAAGAGAAGCAGCTTTGGGAGAGAAAAACCACAGGCTAAATAGCTGTTGTTTTTCCCTTGATGCTTCTGGGCAGCCAGGCCCCCTGGGGTGTTGAGACACCATGGAAGGGAGCTCTTGCAGATGCATGGCTTTGCTGAGTTAATTACCCAGATCGACTTGACTTTATTCTTCAGGAGCTGCTGAAACAAAAAATTCCTCTTGTAGAGGCAAGGCACAAGGCAAGGGATAGACCCTGGAGGAGGAGAAGGAGGTTTATCTGTGCTGAAGGCAAGGAGGAGCAACGAGGGCGATTGCTTCAACACGGGAAGGGTGTGCTGCTGATAGCATGGGGACACAGCCACGTGCTGAGCTCCTCTGACTTCAGCAGCATCTGATACTGGTTCCAGTGTGGTTTGTTAGAGGAAATAGTTTCTGTAGGCTTCTTGTTGAGGTTTTTTCTTCGTTGTTGTTGTAACTGCTGCTTCTGTTATTTCCCTCCTGTCTACTAGATGCTGTCTTCAAAAACACTTCCTGTGTTTATGGGCAACACTCTTTGGTTTGTTTGCTCCTGCCTGGCTCTGTGCTTCCCTTCCCTCCCTCCAAAAGTGGTGGAGTTGCCTGATGAGGTCAGAGCAGCATTGTGCCCATCCCTGCACCTCTTTGCAGCATACTTTGGATGTTTCAGACACTTGCTAGGAAGGTAATGAGAACCCAAGGGACACGCAGTGCTTAAGTGTGTTCATCTTAAAGAGTGATCTTTAAAGGGAAAACTTATTTGCTGTGAGGGTGCCAGAGCCAAAGAGGTTGTGGAGTCTCCTTCTGTGGAGAGGTTCCAAAGGCACCTGGAGGTGATCCTGGGCAAGCTGCTGTGGCTGACCCTGCTTTAGCAGGGAGTTGGACTATGTGATCCCTACAAGTCCGTTCCAACCCACATCTTGTTGGGATTTATCTACCCTGCTTGCATGCTGGAGCAGGGGTTTTTCCTTATTTTATTTTGCTTCTGAAGTGAGATGCTTTGAGGAGCTGGTGGTTCCCATTCTCTCAATTTTGGGGATGAAGAAGATACTCCTCAGTGGCATTCAGGTTCACCTGATCCCCACCTGCAGATGCTGAACAGCATCTGGGATGCTGGTGAGGAAAGCACCAGTGGCCTGGGCAGTGTTACTGGCTCTGTATTTTGCAGCTGCTGTTCTTGGCTTATTTAAAAAAGAGGATTGACTCTCTTCATCTGACCTGATGATGACAAATGACAATACTCCTTTTGTAAAGGTGTAGTTTATTAAAAAAAGACTTCCCACCACATGATGAATAGAGAGAGCGAGCTCGGGGAAGCTGAATCTATTAGCGTTATGAGCCTGTGTGCCTCCAGAGGCAGGAACACGACTAGATAATGAACATGAGAGATGGCTTCAGCCAAGCAAGGTTTGCAATTACAGGGAAATTTGGTGTTTCACTGTGGGGCTTTTCTTGCTGCTTGCTTGCTTTCTGGAATTGAACTGGATTCTTCATGAGTGTTGCACTGGTAGGGCTGTGCAGACTGGATTTGATCCGTGCAGTGCTGATTGCAGGTGAGCTCACAATGCAAACAGAGTGGGCTTGAACTTTCTTCTCCTTTCTTTGACGTAGATGAACATCTACATCTCTGCCAGAGATCATTGGAAATGGAGTGCAGGGAGATGCAGGAGCACCCTGTGCCTGGAGATCAGTCACAGATGAGCTCAGAAAGTCAGAAGATTTGCACAGAGCTCCTCAGTGCCTTGGCAAGGTGTGAGCCTGGCTACAGGGTTAGCTTTGTCTGCTGGGCTGGTGCCAAAGGTGGAAGTGGTTGCACATTAACTATTTCTCATGGTTTCTCCTCACAAACAGTTGTAAATGGCTCATGTAGTAGGAATGGGTGTAAACAGCTCGTAGCCTTGGTTTTGCTGTGCCTCATACCACCTCCTGCCTGGGGCTTTTAGATAGAAAACAGAATTGTAAGGAAATGAAAGAGCTGTGCCCTTTTGATGTGTTAACTGTAAAATCAGCTGCAGAACTGTTCATAGATTGGGCTCAGTTTGGAAGGAGTTCAGCCTTCTGAAACTTCTGACTGGCACAAAACCAGATAGTGATTAGTTATACTGAAACTGAAGTTTGATTAATTGTGACACTTCAGCTTTAGCACTAGAAAAACATATTGTCATAGGTGAAGAACATTTGGTTTATTGCTAAAAACACCTGTTGTAATAAACTTTTTCATAATCTAGCTGGTGATGGAGACAACATAGACTGAAGTTGCAGCATCTGAGGTACAAGGTTGTGGGTGATTTGTTTCTGTATACTTCAAGGGCCTGCTTATTTGTCCCTGTGTTGAGCACCCTGATCTGCTTCAGCAGAAACACTCCCTGAGAAAATATTTTGAGACATTTCTTTAAAACATAAAAATGTAGAGAAAAGCACAGGCCTCTCTGTATTCCTGCAGTTGGAAAACATCATCAGAGCTTTTCTAATGGAGCAATTGATGAGCCCAGGGCAGAAGTGCAGCCAACTGCACCCTATGAAGTCAAGCATCATCTCAACAGCCCTACATGAGCCAAAGCCCAGCAGGCACTTGGTTCCTCCTCTCCAGAGGAAAGAGCAATGAGAATGTGCAGTTTTTGTCTGCTCTTCTGAGTTAATCTCCTGGCATTGTTTTCCCACCCATTTACTGGGTTTTTGCCTAGTCACAGGGTGTTTCATGGGTGCAGTCAGTTTGGGTGCTGCAAGTCAGAGATGTTTGGAAATGAGTCAGTAGAGCTCAGACTGAAAACAACCTGAGAGATCCCCAGTCTTTGCACAAGCTTTGACTCCCAAGACACAAAAAGATCCAGACCTCTTGTTATTGACAACTCTGAGCTCTTTTAGTGGTGCTTTGGGAAAGAATACTTGAAATTTGTTGCTCTCATTCAAAGAATAATCTGCCTTTGCTGCTCCCAGCAGTGAATTATAGTTGTGTTAAAATGCAAATAGGAACAAATTCAGCTTGGAGCAGTGCAGATAGATATTTGATTTTGAAGTTGGCAGTTGTGCAAGTAACGAGCCAGTGGGTTCCAGTTTGTGCCCATTGCCCCTTGGCCTGGCCCTGGGCACCACCGAGCAGAGTGTGGCCCCAGCCTCTTGCCCCCTGCATCCTTGAGTTCTTGCTCAGCATGGAGCAGCTCCCCTCTGGCTCTGCTCTTCTCCAGGCTCAGCAGCCCCAGGCCTTTTGTGCAATAGATACCTATTTTTAGAAAAGAAAAAAAGAGACCAAAGTTGATGGAATCTTTCTCAAAATCCAGCAGAAGGATGTCTTGCACTGAGGTGATTATTAAATCTAAGCAATGTGAGTTGCAAAATAAGTGCTTATGCCACTGCCTACAGATGCCAGTGTGCTCTGAAGGCTTTGTGAGCTGCAAAGGGTCGTTCTGCACCATTTCTGAGGGCTCATACTGGGCTCCCTTGTCCCTAGGCTCTACAGCAGGGAGTTGTTTAGGGTCTTATCTCCCAGGTAATGCCTGAACAGGCTCAGTTCATGGTTTAAAGTGACTTGTGCTTGAAGGTAGCTGGTTTTCAGGCATTTCTGCTGTAGTTTGGGGTCTCCAACCTCATTTTTCACATGGTTTGTGAAAGATACTTGGCAGCTCTCATGAATTGACGTGGCACTGGCTGCAATTATGATGTATGTCCCATGTCTTGGAGATGTCCAGATGAAGGTGGTTGGGGCCCCATCCCTGGAGGCATTGCAGGTGAGGCTTGCCAGGGCTCTGGGCAAGCTGCTCTAGTTGGGGATGTCCCTGGCCACTGCAGGGGGGTTGGACTAGATGAGCTCCAGAGGTCCCTTCCAACCCAAACCATTCTAGGATTCTATGTCCCTAGTTCTGAGTGAGTGCTGTGTTTTGTGGCCTCCTCTGGACCTGTTCCATGTCTGTCTTGTGCTGAGATCTGGGCATTGAGGCTGTGGTGACCTTCTGCTTATGTGCTCTCTTCTCACTCAGGGCAGTTAGTCCACCACCAAGCCCCTTGAATCTCTGTTTCTTTTCCCAGAGGAGAGGCTGCTCCTGGATGCTGGTGGGTTTGAAGCGGTGCTGCCAGCTCCATGCAGCACAGGCAGCAGCAGCAGCCTCACACTCAGGGAGCTCTGTAATTAACGTCAGCTCTTGAGCACAGAGTAATTTGGAGCAGTAATTGGATGGTAGCTTAAGAGCAGGAGAATGGTTAAATAAAACAAACAGGCTTGCAGTTGTAACCTCAGCAGCTGAAATGCCTGAGAAAGGGGCAAATCCACAGGGATGTGTGGCGTGAGCAAGGAGGATGCTGAAGGCAGATGTGCTTTGAAGCAAAGCCGCTGAAAGCCAAAGGTGCAGAGCAGGGGCAGGTCCTCTCCTCCATGCCTGGGTGCTAAGAGAGGACACCAGCCAGTGAGGCAGGTATTTCTGAAGAACCTCCCTTGCATAGGAATAAGGTAGTGAGAAGTTCTCCATGTGGTGGTGTAGTTCACCTCAAAAGAGCTTTTGAAGCTTGTTTGAGGAGCAGCAAGGAGCTTGGGTTTGCTGTGTGTGCACCACCTCCTGAAGAAGAGAGAGAGATAGCAGCTTGTTATGGTTGTTTCTGTCTTTGCTTTTTACTCTTAAACCATAGTTCTTGCTGCTGTGAGGGCTGTAAAACCCACCCTGCTTTCTGGAGCTCCTTGGTGTCCAAAGAAGGGCAGTGAAGCTAGTGAAGGGTCTAGAGCACAAGTGTTGTGAGGAGCAGCTATTGGTTAGCCTGGAGAGAAGGAGGCTGAGAGGAGACCTTCTCCCTGAAAGGAGGTTGGAGCCAGGTAGGGTTGGTCTCTTCTCCCAGGAGACAAGCTATAGGACAAGAGGAAATGGTGACTACCTACCTCCAGCTTTGTCCAGATAAAGAGAACCTGAAGGAAGTGCAAAGGAGGTGGTTTAAGAAGATATTTATTGGAGGAGTAAAGAGCTGGTTTGGCATGAGCCTGCTGGCTGGGGAGCCTGGGTGAGCTCACTGATGCTTTTTGCTCTCTCCACTCTTTCACCCTGGCCTCATTTGAAGGGTCCTCTCATGGCAGTTTTAGCCTGAACAATGATATCGACAGAGCTTGCAGAAAAGAGGATTTGTGTGGCATTTTATTCCCTTGTGCTGTATGAATGTGGATTTTAGCAATATTGTTGTGTGGCTCCTGCTGTCAGCAGCCCAGTGAAAAGAGGAGCTCACTCGTCTGGTATTGTGGCTCTGGGACTCACAGCCCTTTTGCAGCATCAGTTTAGCTGAGGCTCTCCTTTCAGTCTTGGGTGCTGGGTGCTGGACAGGAGCAGTAGGTTTTGAATCCAGAATACTGAGGATAATAAGGTTTATTCTTAATTTTCTGTTGGTTTTGGTAGGCATTAAATACCTGAGGCAGACTGAGCCTGTGGAGCTCTCAGCTGGATGAAGCAGTGTTGGGCTCAGGGAGGCTTCAGCTGCTCATGAGGCAATAGCACAACTGAGATTTAAATAGAAACAAGGGAAAAATAAGCAAAGCTTCTCCAAAAAAACATGCAGTTACTCCTCAGCCTGCCTGTGTATTGCTTGGGAGAGTGTGGGCACACACACACATGCACACACATTGAATGAAGTAAGGATTACTCTGAGACCTAACTTGTACAGTAAGTATCAATGGGATGTGGAATTGTGTACAAAAGCCCAGCAGCTTACCCAGAGAGAGCAGCACTAGCCTTGCCTGTGGTTAATGTTAACAGGAAGACACTGAAACCAGCTGCTTTCTCTTTCTCTCTGCTTCATCCTTGCTAAAGGAAATATTTTGTCTTGCAGGGCTCTTCATTATTTATTGATTTACTTTTTTAATATTGCAATGCTCAAAAAGTAGTGAGGTCTTTGCTGTTGTCTTCTCAGCTCGATGGTGGCTGGCAGTGTGCTGCCTGTGCCATGGTGGTGGATATCAGCACTGGTGAGAGAGGAGAAGGCTGGTTTACAACCTCAAAGCAATGCTCTGCTGTCTCTGGGCTCTGCCTGTCTGTATGCTCAGGCTCTCTTGAATGCCTTCAGGGATGTTAAGCTTCTCCCAGTACAGCCTGAAAGGGAGAAGGTTGAAGAAGCTGCAGGGGTCCAGGGGGATGTGAGCAGGTTGGGGAAGGGAGGACCTGGGTACCCTTGTGAATGGGGAGAAGGTAGGAGGGGATAAGTGGAGTGGTGGAGGGAGAGCAGGTCTTGTGCAGCTGGACAGGAGGATGGGAGAGATCCCCTTAGTGCATCTTGTTCATCGAGCATCATGGACTCCTGAGTGGAGCAGTGTTTGGCTCAGCAGGATTAAGTGTGGCTGGAGATGAGGTCCTGCCATGTGTTGTTCAGAAGTACAAGGGCCACCCAGGAGCACCTCTGTGAGACTCAGCACTAATGTTTTCCTCATCTGGGGTGCTGGATGGGAAAGGTGAGAGCTGAAGAAGTGAAAAATACCTCTTGAGAACTGCTCAAAGTGCTAGGGTTTGATCGGTGGAATCCAAACCTACAAAACCCTGCCCAGCCCAGCCCATCAAGTGCAGAAGGGAAGGCAACTGAAAACAGAAGCAAACAGCCCCTGTAATGTGGATGCAAAGTGTGTTTCTGCCCCCCTCCCTGAAACACAGCTTCCTTTTCCTTTCTGTAGTTTGAAGAAAGCACCATTTGTGCACATTTCCTCCATGCAAATGGCTGCAGTGACTGTGAGCAGCAGGGTTGGGGCAGGAGCTGAGCAGAGGGGACTGGAGAAGATACTCACTTGGCATCTCCAGCCATGGGGAAAAATTTCACAATGCCATGTTACCTTCCTTCTTTAAATCAGTGCTCTCCCTTCCTCCCAAGATGATAGTTAATATTCTGCTTACTTTTTCCTATCATGATAGGACAAGCTGCACGCTGGAGCTCAGCTGCTGTGTCCTGGGGAGCTATTAGTGCATTAGGCTGGAGTCTGAGAGGGTGATCCAAAGGCAGAGGGAACACAGGCACCCCTTGGGATAACACTCTAATGGCTCCGTGGGCAGGCACAAGGTGTCAGCGTCATTATTTGGGTTCAGCAGCAGCAGTGGTGGTAATGAAGTGCTCACTGGCTGTTTGCTCTCCCAGAGGATCAAAGGGATTCCTGACAGCTGAGCAACTACAATGAAGCACGCTGTTGGCTGCCTTTAAGTCAGCTACCAAAAGGCAAACGTCCCCAGATCACCAGCTTATTGAAATATCATCCCTCCAGCCCAGGGCTTAATACTGAGAGTATCACCTAAAACTGCAACTTGCTTTGCTGCAAACTTTTTACTAGCTGCACTCCTACTCTGCTGCTGCAGGCAGATGCCAGAGGTTTCTCAGTGCTGTCATCACCTCATGCTTCAATCCTGCTGAAGAAACAGGTGATTATTTCATGAAAATCCCATTTCTGAGCTGTGCAGGAGCTAAAGGACCCAGAAAGGCTGGTTGAGTCTTCTCCCTGTCAGAGGCATAGCACAGGCAGTGTGGGAGAGATGGCAGTTTTGATTCAGAGCCATCTCCAGTGAAAATGGTTGTTTGTAAATGTGTTGCATCAGATGTGTCAATGGATGTAATTAAGGAATGAAGACTGCTGCACACCCTTAATTAAGGGGATTAAAAACTAAAGCTGCCTGATTTCACTGCTGGGTGGAAAAAGCAAAGAGGCAGACTGGTGGAAACAGCTGAGAGGCCAAGTCTTGGGATGGGTTGTTCTGCTGCAGTCCCATCAGGTCCCAACAGGAGCAGCTCTGGGGAGGGTGACAGCACTGAACTGCTCTAATTTATGCATAATTAACTGCTGAGCACAGAGGATCTTATTTAATAGCTGCTTTGCACTCCTCTGTTTGATTTCTGTTCCTGGAGGGGATGAAGGGTTTCCATCCTCTGCCAGCCATGCTGGGATGCAGCTTCAGGGAGGTCACAGTCCTGTCACCCCATGGTGGGTTGGTGTGCTGGTGTCTCCCCACTGACACATCACCAGCCCATGGCTGTTTGAGATAGTGGGATGGGATCTTGTTGGATAGAAGCAGATGCAAGATGAGTATATGAGGTGCTGGACACAGGGCAGTACCTTCAGGCATCCATGAGGTGCTTTTGTGTGCACAAAATGGATAGGATTGTTCCCAGTCTGGGACAGTGAATGTTGTGTAATGGAACTATTAGGAAGCTGTGCTCAATGTGGGCTCATCCCTATCCTTGCTGAGAGGAGAGCTGCTTTGTCTTGGGATGGGGACTGCCAGTGAGGATGTGTCACTGATGCTGACACCATGATCTCCCCTTGCTTGGTTGACTCCAGGCAGGTGTCAGAGCTGTGTGGATGCAGGGGGAACCCCCCTAAGGGCTGCCATGGGAGCACCCTCTGCATAGGAGGTGTTGTAATGCCTGCTGTAATTTTCCAGGAACCATCTCCAGCTTGTGAAGTCACTCTAGGGGAAAGGGTGACTTTGGGGTCACTGAGCATCATGAACAGGAAAGAAAAACCATCCTTGTGGAGGTGGTGTTAAGTGTCCGAGTGCGTGCTGGGACATGCAGTGCTCCTCTGTAATACATCATGCTGCATTCATTGGGGCAGTGTCCTTCTGGGGCCTTGGTGGCACTTAAATTTGTCTCAATCAAACTGAGTCAATTCCTTGAGGCTTGGCAAACAGCATCTGACTCCTGGTTAGGAGTACTTGGGAGAACATCTGAATAACTGGTTTGCAGCCCTGCCAGTTGGTGACCCATGGACCAGGTTTGGTGGAGAACTTGGTTGCACTCAGGCTTTAAATAGTGTGCTAGGTGTTTGCCTGTTGTCCTTGGGTCCAGGCAGGAGTCCAGAGTTGTGCAGTGGGATTGTCCCCAGGGGCTGCTTTTCTGGGAATGGTGCAGAGTTTGAATTATTTAAAGAACAAAAAGAGAGAGAGAGAGAGAGGAGCCTTCTGGAGCCGGTGTCTTTCTGCCTCCCTTCTGTGCACAGTGCCAACAGAAGATGCTTTGCTGTTCCTAGTCTTGAGGCAAGGTTAGCAGCTGGCTGGGGTTTGCATCCCTGTTTGTATTCCCCATTGCTCTGTGCCTTGGGGATCTGCAGCCAGCTTGGAGAGGGCTGGTGGGAGTTGTGCTTCTGCAGGCTCTTCTGGTTTTGTTAGAGGACTTTAATTAGCTAAGTGGTTTCTAAAGGTAAGCTGCATGGCCATGTGAGTTTCCAGATGGTTCAAGGTTGGATTCTTTCTGTGATACTGGAACTTCACAGCTCAGGGTTTGTAGTGGGAACAGATTTCTCCTCCTTCCCTGTCCTGGTGTTGCTGAGTGTGATGCTGAGCCCTGGAGGGAGAAGAGGAAACTTGAGAAAAGGGAGAATGCTGAAGGGTGGCAGCTTCCTGAAACAAAGCCTTCCCCTTGCTTGGCTGTATGATACTTGTGGTGCTGTGTACCCACCCAGTGAAACTCAGCTTTACAAACCTCCCAGCCAGCTGACTCACTCATCCTGGGCTTGGTGAAGCCAAGTTGTGGCTCCAGAGCCAGTAGCTGTGGCCATGGTGGGGCTGGGTTGTTCCAGGCTGGTGGATGCTGAGGAGCTCTCCCAACTTCTCCATCCCCTGTGTTGCTCTGCAGGTGTAAGCAACTGGGGTATGGCCATCCTGGAGAGAAAACCAAGAAGTGAGGAATTTAGTAGGATAATCTGCAGTTGATTAGTGCCTTCTGGCATGCCTGGCTGGGGGTCATTAAACTTTAAAAATGCACTGTTCAAGGCTTGCTGGTCATTACTGTAAGGGTAATTTGTCTCCTTGCAGCTCCCATCTTGGACCAGCTGGGAGATGTCCCATCCCTGGAACCATTCCAGGTCAGGTTGTTTGGGGCTCTGAGCAACCTGATCTAGTTGCAGATGTCCCTGCTGAGTGAAGGGGAGGTTGGATTCAGTGGCACTCTTGAAGCAGTAAGCCCAGCTTAAAGCTGAGGGAGCTGGGATTGTTCAGCCTGGAGAAGAGAAGGCTTCAGGGGAACTACTAGTGACCTTCCAGTACCTAAAGGGAACTTCCAAGAAGGCTGAGAGGGCTTGTTTGCAAAGGCCTGGAGTGAAAGGACAAGGGGCAATGGTTTTATATTGGAGAAGAGTAGATTTAGACTTGATATTAGAAAGAAGTTGCTCCCCACGAGGGTGGTGGAACACTGGCCCAGGTTGCCCAGGGAGGTGGTTGAGTTTCCATCCCTGGAGGCATTGCAGGTGAGGCTTGCCAGGGCTCTAGGCAAGCTGCTCTAGTTGGGGATGTCCCTGGCCACTGCAGGGGGGTTGGACTAGATGAGCTCCAGAGGTCCCTTCCAACCCAAACCATTCTATGATTCCTGGGCCTGGGCTAAGGATGCTTTCAGGTAGCCTTTACCTGGGCTTGGTGGTAGGTGAGCCCAGCGTGACTCAGGCAATGCCAGTCCTGCTGCTAACTGGTGCTTAACTTTTGTGCAGCTAATAACCCATTGTACAGTTGCTTTTAGGTTCTTTTTAGTGAATTTGGGGTGTGGTGCAGGGTGTGGCAGATGTACTTGAGGCACTCAGATAGATGCACATTGCATGAGGCTGGCTATGGACAAATCAAGCAGCTCAGGGTGATGTGCCCAGCACTCAGCAGGATCACAGCCCATGTCTCCAGTGTGATATCCCCAGCAGGATCACAGCTCATGTCTCCAGTGTGATGTCCCTAGGAGGATCACAGCTCACGTCTCCAGTGTGATGTCCCTAGGAGGATCACAGCCCATGTCTCCAGTGTGATGTCCCTAGGAGGATCACAGCTCATGTCTCCAGTGTGATGTCCTCAGCAGGATCACAGCCCATGTCTCCAGTGTGATGTCCCCAGCAGGATCACAGCCCATGTCTCCAGTGTGATGTCCTCAGCAGGATCACAGCCCATGTCTCCAGTGTGATGTCCCTAGGAGGATCACAGCTCACGTCTCCAGTGTGATGTCCCCAGGAGGATCACAGCTCACGTCTCCAGTGTGATGTCCCTAGGAGGATCACAGCCCATGTCTCCAGTGTGATGTCCCTAGGAGGATCACAGCCCATGTCTCCAGTGTGATGTCCCCAGCAGGATCACAGTCCATGTCTCCAGTGTGCTGTCCCTAGGAGGATCACAGCCCATGTCTCCAGTGTGATGTCCCCAGGAGGATCACAGCCCATGTCTCCAGTGGGATGTCCCCAGCAGGATCACAGCCCATGTCTCCAGTGTGATATCCCCAGCAGGATCACAGCCCATGTCTCCAGTGTGATGTCCCCAGCAGGATCACAGCCCATGTCTCCAGTGTGATGTGCCCAACACACAGCAGGATCACAGTCCATGTCCCCAGAGTGATATCCCCAGCATGCAGCAGAAGGAACAGCCCATGCAGAACAGTAGCAGTTGCTGGAGGCTGTTAAGAGGTTTTAGCATCAAACATCGTGCTGCCTGTCAGTGCTGCAGCAGTAGGTGCTTGGCAGGTGCCTCAGTGTGTGTGTGTGTGTTTGTGCAGGGGTGGTATTTATCCAGCAGACAGCTCTTTATCAAAGGAGTGTGTGGGTCCCTCTTGGGTTCTAATTATAGCTTTGGTTTGAAAACAGCCAAAGGGAGAACAACAAAAGCGAAGAGTGCTTTACCCCTGCGCTTGAGAAGCTGTAAGGAAGGAAAATGAGCCCTTTATGTTAAACCTTGAGTGTAAATGAGGCACAGTGTGAGTAAACACATCTGTGTTCAGGCAGGGGGAGAAAAAAAAACCCTCAAACCCTCATAAATAATGCATGTAAAAAGTCCTCCTGTTCAGTTGATGGAGATCTGTTGCTTACTTCTGATGAACTGTTGCTTCAGAAAGCAGAGTGCTGCTGGAGGAAGAAGGCTCTTGCCAGGTGCAGCATCTGTGTTTTGCTGTCATCACCACCCTTGGTATTCCTTCAGAGCAAAGCCAGGAGTGGTTGTGGTGGGGTGACCTGCTGGGATGAAGCCCCTGAGCCTCTTTGGCTGTGCTCACTCGTGCAGAAGTGCTGCTTGCTCACGGGGCTCTTGTGAGTACCTAGGCTGCTCTGTTCCTGCTGCTTCTCTGTGTACAGGTTTTTTGGTGCCTGCCTCCTTCTGTGCCTGCTGGACTGCCTTTGCTCCCTGCCTCTGCAGGAGGGATCAGCTCCTGGGGATGCTATCTGCAAATCACAGGGGTCTGTGGGATGGGGATGGGTGCTGGGGGTCCCTTCCTTCTTTGGCAAAGTCTGCCAGATACCAGCTGCTTCTGCAAAGGAGGGGTTTGGGCTGAGTGCTGCCTGTGAGTTCTGGCTGAGCTCACCATGGGGGGTTTGGTGTGATTTGGTGCTTTGGAGACTTGTATCTGTGGAGGGAAAGCTTCAGCAGGCACTGGACACTTATGCAAAATGTTGTTTCTGCTTGGACTTCTGTTGAAGCAGAGCAGGGGAGCCCTAAGAGTTGCTTCTGCTGCTTGCTATGGGATAGAAAGCAACACTTTTATTAAACTGATGGTTTTCTTAGTGTTTTTAGCAAACTGCTGATCTGCAGGAGAAGAGATCTTCTCCAAGTAGTTTTATTTACCTTCCCCAGGGCTCTGCTCTGGGTCCAAGTGCTCCAAGTTCAAGTGAGTTTTCCTAACAGGTCCCACATGAGCAGCCTTTCCAAACCCATTGCTGTAGACAAGACTCCAGTGACAAGTACATGCTCTCATTTCAATTTCAGCACTTTACTGATGAGCAAACCTCACTGATTCCTGCAGAAGGAATTCTCTAACATCCAGCAGGATTTCTGAGGACAAAGAGGAGGTGCTCCCAGCTCCCTTCAGTTGGAGTGCACTTACTGCTCCATTTAGTTAGGTCATTTTCTAAGCCCCCTCTTCAACTGGATGGAAATGATTTGCTCTCAGCAGATGGTGAGCTCCTATTTTTTGCCCTCATTTCCAGAGGATACCAGGAGATGAGCGAGGGGCACGGTGCTGCCGGCGTGCAGTAGATTACGAGGACTGCTCTAGTGAGAATTAAATCCCAGAGGTTGTAATGTGCCATCTGTGTTGTGTTGGGTAGTTTATTTCCCTTCCCCCTTGTTTGGTGAAGTCTCTCCTGTTACCCTCTGGGTAAGGCAGTGTTTTACTGGCTGAGCAACAGCATCCTTTTTGTTCACCACTCAAAGTACCAGCACAAAAAGATGAGGCATGTTAATCCCAACAGGGTTGGAAAATGTCAACCCTAATTATTCCTGTAGTAAAATACATTTCAATCAATTCTAAAAGGTTCTGGTGCCTTACAGTGTTTTAAAGTTGATTCAGTTTCTTATTGGGAGGCTTGTTTTAGAATCATAGAATTGTCAGGGTTGGAAGGGACCTTAAAGCTCCTCTAGCCCCAACCCCTGTGCCTGCCATGGGCAGGGACACCTGGCACTAGAGCAGCTTGCTCCCAGCCCCAGCCAGCCTGGCCTGCAACACTGCCAGGGCTGGGGCTGCCACCACCTCTCTGGCCAACCTGGCACAGTGGCTCAGCACCCTCCTGGGCAACAACTTCTGCCTAATAGCCAACCTCAATCTCCCCTCCTCAAGCTTGGATCCATTCCCCTGGTCCTAGCACTCCCTGACATCCTAACAAGTCCTTCCCCAGCCCTCTTGTAGCCCCTGAAGATGCTGGAAGGCCACATGAAGGTCTCCTGGGAGCCTTCTCTTCTCCAGACTGAACAATCCCAACTCTCTCAGCCTGTGCTCATAGGAGAGGTGCTCCAGCCTCTGCTCATCCTCGTAGCCCTGCTCTGGACACCTTCCAGCATGTCTGTATCCTTCCTGTACTGTACTGTACATGTTTTCCTGTATGTGAATGTCTTAGGTTGTTTCAAATCCCTCCCCAAACAGTGAGCTCTGTGCTGTGCTGTTTTTAGCTGTAGTAGCAGTCCCGTGCGGGATGCGTGACTGGAACGCACGCGTGGGGTGAGTCCTGCTCGTGCTGCTGCAGTTTCCTCCTCTCCCACCCTCAGGTTTGTTGCACAAAAAAATCCCTGAATTCTTAGCCTCAGCTATCTATTTCAGAGCCAGGATCTGTGGAGTTTCCCTGGTGAATTGTGTGCTTCTCACCCACATTATGAAATGGGAAGGAACGCAGTTAGAAAACCCACGCTGTTGCTGAAGCTGTTTGATTTTTTGGGGCCTATTTTTAGCAGAAGTTTCTCTCTTATCCTTGTCTCCAGCTCTCACTCTAGCAGTAACACTTGGCAAAGCCACACAATTTTGGGTAGGAAGGTCAAGTCAGTTTGTTCCAGCAGTGTCACCACCATTATCTGGTGTTGGGCATTGCTGCAAAATGCTTTGTGTTTCTAAGCAGTGAACCCTCCCCATGGACAGCCCTTTTTCTTCTCTTTTTGAAGGACTAAACCACTGAGAATTGAGTCAGTTATGGCATGAGCCATAAATTGTTTTTCCAGGCTTGGAAGCCAGGGTAAATTAGATTTTGCTATTACTACACTTATTGGTGTGCATAAATAAGGGAGGCTGGAGCACAGTGGCAGGTAGGAGACAGTGATAGCATGTATAAATATTAATGTTTCTTTGAGCCTCTATAACTGGTCATGAAACAACCCAAATGAGCAGGATTGTTATGCTCAGAGGATTAATGCACCTTCACTTCATGGCCACCTTTCAGGAACTTGGGCACAGTAATTTAGCATCCTCTGGGCTCCAAGTCTTGACAGGGACCTGTTGGGATCTGTTGAGCTACTGTAATCTGTGTTTTAGATCAACCATTGTGCATGTGTGTAGGCTGGAGAAGAGCAATGGCTTGACTTGAAGGAAGGTTCAGCAAGGGCCAGTGTAGGATCTTGCCACATGGGTAGGAGTAACCCCATGGAACAGGACAGGTTAGAGGTTAACCTACTGGAGAGCAGCTCTGTGGAGAAGGACCTGGGAGTGCTGGAGGTCAGCAAGTTCACCATGAGCCTCATGGCTAAGAAAGCCAATGGTCTCGTGGGGTGCATTAAGAAGAGTGTGAGCAGCAGGATAAGGGAGATGTCCAAAGAAGGCAACACAGATGGCAAAGGCTCTAGAACACAAGTCTCATGAGGAGCATATGAAGGAACTGGAGTTGTTGAGTCTGCAGAAAAGGAGGCTCAGGGGAGGCTTTCTTGCTCTCTCCCAACTCCCTGAAAGGAGAGTCTCTTTTCTCTCAAGTAACAAGTGATAGCACAAAAAGAAACGGCCTCAAGTTGTGCCAGGGGAGGTTTAGGTTGGACATGAGGAACAATTTCTTCCCCAAAAGGCTTGTTCAGGCCTGGCCCAGGCTGCCCAGGGCAGTGCTGGAGTCACCATCCCTGGAGGGGTTTCAAAGCCATGGAGAAGTGGTGCTGAGAGACATGATTTAGTGGTGAGCTGGCAGTGTTAGGTTAATGGTTGGGCTTGATGATCTTTAAAGTCTCTTCCAACCAAAATGATTCTCTGATTCTGTGACATTTGGTGTGCAGAGATGCTGCTACATTTCAAGAAGAGATATGTGAGTCCCTGCCACCACTGAAGCCCTGACATCACTGGGGGATGCTGTGGGACACTAGGAGGTTCAGCTCCTCTTCTGGGCCCTGCTGTGGTGCAGGTGAAGGGCTCTGCTGCTGCTGCTGGGGAGGTCAATTTGCAGTGTGGATCTCCCTGAGGAGGAGAAGCCTCTTTGTCTTCTCCCCACAGGCTGAATGTGCTTATTTCTCTTTGCTTCAGATTGGTTTGTGTAGGTAGAGTCTTCTTGTCTGGAGTAGGATGTTCTTAAGGTTAAAAATTCTTACATATAAATATATACTTGAACTCTGTTCTGATGAGATTTCCTCAGCACTCTCTATGTGGGATCATCTCTAAGTTTTGCTGCTATTTGCTTATTTCTGGAGCATTCAACACCTTCTCTCCACTAGACTTGTGAAGAGCCTGCCTTTTGCAGGCTGGCTGGCATCAAACCCTCATCCTCTCCCCACCCCAAAAAAACCTCAAATGCAGCATTTAGAAGTGTGGCAGCCCAGAGCAGGAGGGGAGCAGCAATGCCTGTGACCAGTGGTGTGCCTCAGGGGTCAGTGCTGGGGCCAGGACTGTTCAATGTATTCATCAGTGAGCTGGATGAAGGGGGAGAGTGTTCCCTCAGCAAGTTTGCAGATGATCCCAAGCTTGGAGCAGTGGCTGGCACACCAGGAGCTGTGCTGCCATCCAGAGTGACCTGGACAGGCTAGAGACATGGGCAGGGAGAGACTGAATGACATTTAACAAGGGGAAGTGTAAAGTACTGCATGTGGGAAAGAACAAGCCCATGGATCAGTCCAGACTGGGAACTGATGTGTTGGAGAAGAGCCCTGGGGAAAAAGCTCTAGGAGTGCTGGTGGCTAGGAGGATGCCCATGAGGCAGCAATGTGCCCTTGTGGCCAAGAGGCCAATGGCATCCTAGGATGCATTAAGAGGAGCGTGGCCAGCAGAGCCAGAGAGGTTCTTCTCCCCTCTCCTCTGCCCTGGGGAGGCCTCCCCTGGAATCCTGTGTCCAGTTGTGGGCCCCTCAGCTCCAGAAGGATAGGGAGCTGCTGGAGAGAGTCCAGCACAGGGCCAGCAAGATCCTGAAAGGAGTGGAGCATGTGCCCTAGGAGGACAGGCTGAGAGAGCTGGGTCTCTTCAGCCTGGACAAGAGGAGACTGAGAGGAGACCTCAGCAATGCTTAGAAATA
Organism: Bucco capensis; assembly: GCA_013396975.1. Lineage (NCBI taxonomy): Eukaryota > Metazoa > Chordata > Aves > Piciformes > Bucconidae > Bucco > Bucco capensis. The sequence goes on from VWZO01003264.1 coordinate 214,717, forward strand.
TGGGAAGGGTGAGTGTGAGGAGGAGAGAGCCAGGCTCTGCTCCATGGCATCCAATGGTAGGACAAGAGGCAATGGGAGCAAGTTGCACCACAGGAGGTTTAGTATTAACACGAGGAGAAACTTGTTTGCAGTTCAGGTGCCAGAGCACTGGCCCAGGCTGCCCAGGAGCCTGTGGAGTCTCCTTGTCTGGAGCCATTGCAGAGCTGCCTGGACACATTGCTGTGTGAGCTGGTCTAGGTGCTCCTGCTCTGGCAGGGGGGTTGCACTAGATGATCTTTCTAGATCCCTTCCAGCCTCTGACATACTGTGATACTGTGCTTGGATGCTCCTACAAGAGCAGAGCATCCTCCTCCAGCATCTAGGGAGCTCCCAAGGCACCTGCAGACTCTGCAGTTGTCTTGTGGAAGAGTGATGGAGGAGAATTGAATTCAAATGCTGCTGTGGTTTGGCTGTGGGCACTGCTTTCTCCCAAAAAGAAGGTGGAGAGCAGCAGAGCAGGAACCTCACTCTGTGTCACTTCTGCCATGGGCTGGGTTGGAAACAAAACACCACTTAGCAAACATCTCTGTGCAGCAAAGGTGCTTTTTATACACAAGAATACAGCCTCTTGGCCATGTTGCTCACTCAAAAATCTCTTTGCTTTCAGTTGAGAGCTTACGAAGCCATTTCTGACCATAAAACTTCAAAGGAAGGGAACCAACCATGAGAACACACTTGGGCCTTGTAGCAAGATGTTTACCTGCACCCAGGGAGTTGCTGGTGCTGGCTGCTGCTAGGAAATGTTTATTGGGAAGGGCTGGGATGTGCCCAGCTCTACATCCCCAGCCCTGCTGAGGAGATCTGGCTGAGCTGTGAGGTGATTCCCATGGAATGGAGGAAAGATGGGGAGATATCTGCTCATTGCCAGTGTGCCCTACCTTCCCCTGCCAGGAAAAGTTTGCAAACAAACCAACCCAAACAAGTAAACATTTCTTGTTCCAGAAAGATTGGTATTTAAAGAGAGACAACTACGTCCAGAGGAAGTGTTTGTTTGTGGCCTGTCCCTCCTGTTTACTGCAGCTGATAAGAGCTGGTGCCCTCCCTGCAGTTGTCATCTCAGGAGCCTTGATTCTGCCTTTTTGTTTTTAAGAGCAAAGCACATCCAGTGCTGTTCGTTTTGTGTCTTGATAAGGAGCTTTACAAGTGTGTTTATTCAAAACAAACACAGTGGGAAACAACTCCAAAGCAGGCTGCTCCTGCAGCTGTTGTTATGTCTTCATGGTGGGATGGGCTTGCAGTGCATCCATCCTGCTTGGAGTGTGCTGAGCATCAGGAGCTGTGCCCTGGGAGTTGCACACAGTGAGTCTGTCCTGCAGCATGGGCTTGGGGTGATGTGTGTTTGCCTGAGTGTAGTTCATTGGCCTCTGCACAACCTTCTGCATCTCTAGAGGTTTCATAGCATCACAGAATGGTTTGGGTGGGAAGGGACTTTTAAAGTCATCAAGTCCAAAGGGACATCTTCAGCTAGAGCAGGTTGCTCACAGCCCCAGACAACCTGACCTGGGGTGGCTCCAGGGATGGGATCTTACAGAGCCTGGTCTGTGATAGCCCTGCAAAAACAAACTCCTGTAGGACTTGTGGGGAGATGAGGTGATATAACAGCCAGCTCTCAGGGTTTTGGAGAGCCACCCTTGGGTGCTCTCTCTGCCTTGGTTGGGCTCTGCCTGTCTCCTCCTGGGCAAAGCAGTGGTGGAGTCACCATCCCTGGAGGTGTTCAGAAGACATGTAGACATGATACTTTGTGCCATGGGCTAGTGGCATGAGGGTCTTGGGTAGATGGTTGGACTTGATCATAGAATCCTAGAATGGTTTGGGTTGGAAGGGACCTCTGGAGCTCATCTAGTCCAACCCCCCTGCAGTGGCCAGGGACATCCCCAACTAGAGCAGCTTGCCCAGAGCCCTGGCAAGCCTCACCTGCAATGCCTCCAGGGATGGGAACTCCCTGGAGGTTGCCTCCAGTACCAGGTTGCCATGGTTGCCTCCCTGGGCAACCTGGTCCAGTGTTCCACCATGCTCCTGGTAAGGAACTTTTTCCTAGTATCAAGTCTAAATCGATACATCTCCAATTTAAAACCCTTGCTCCTTGTCCTTTCCCTCCAGGCCTTTGCAAACAGGCCCTCTGCAGCCTTCTTGGAAGTTCCCTTTAGGTCCTGGAAGGTCACTAGTAGTTCCCCTGAAGCCTTCTCTTCTCCAGGCTGAACAATCCCAGCTCCCTCAGCCTGTCCTCAGAGCAGAGGTGTTGCAGCCCCTGAGCATTCTCGTGGCCTCCTCTGCACCTGCTCCAGCAGCTCCATGGCCTTTCTGTGCTGCGGGCTCCAGAATACATGATACTTTGTGCCATGGTTTAGTGGCATGAGGATCTTGGGTCTATGGTTGGACTTGATCATCTTGGAGGTCTTTTCCAACCTAATCCTTCTGTGCTGTAAACCTGGTGTCTGCAGGATCCCAGACTAAAATGGGCCATGCAGCTCATCCCCAAAGCTGGCTGGTGAGGCTAAGTCCAAGTGAGGAGGTTTCAGAGAGTTGAGAGAGCCTGTCCCATATGTGACACAGCTCTGGGTCACTCCAGACCCTGTGGGCCCCATCCCTGTTTTCCCCAAAGCCCTCTTTGGACAAAAACAACCCCAAAGCAAAACACACCTTGGAAACTCAAGTAGTTTGTATTGTTGGAGGAACAAAATCATTGAAAGTATCTGCTGCTGCTTTGTGTTAACCACAGCATCAGGAATAATATTGCATTAAACACCAGGGAAAGGTACTTGGGAAGGCTTTTCTCTTTCAAGCACTCTTATTTTGGCAGTCAGGATGAGTTAAATGAAAGTTGTTGAATGCAGTATGTAGGAGGATGCCATCTAGAAATGCTTCTTAATTTTAAGTATGTGTTTGGAGCAAATGTTTGTATGCCAAGGCTTGGGCTGTGGGGATTGAGAGGCATATTGGATTATATGCTCTTTGCTCTGTGTAAGCAGTGGCAATTTATTGCTGCAGATGCATGTGATGCCACACGCAAAGATTAGTTCTATCCTCTCTAAAGCATGATTATTTTGGGTCCTCTTTATACCTTAAATAGATACTCTTCTCATGTGATTTCCATCTTTTTGTGTCAACAGCCCAGGCTAAAGTTGAAGTAAACATTGCTTCAGCTTCATGGCACAGGCTGAAGAAATCTGCTCTCCCCTATGCTTCTTGTTTGGAAGCCTTTTCATTTGACATTTTTCCAGTGTGCAGTGCAAAGCTCTCATGAACCCTGAAGCTTGTTCAGCTCCACTGGACCTGGGAGATCCTTTCCAACCATGGACATTCTGTGATTCTGTCTTCTGCAGATCAACCTGTTGGATCAATACTGATAAGCCCCATCCAGAGCAGAATTGTGGTTCATCATGTTTATGTATCACCCTTTTTTAGTTCATGATGGGATCTGTGAGCTCTTTCAGGGACATTTGGAAATAAGCAGCTGTTAAAATTTGTCATGGCCATGCAATTTTTGCCTGTCAAGTATTTCATGTTCCAACTGCAGTGGTGGTGAAGGATGCTCTAGTGCCCCAAGCCATCCCAGGCCATCTGGGGTTTTGGCATGGTGTGGTAGGAGGAAGGTTACTTAGTCACAAATATAGCAGGTTCACCATGAGCCAGCAATGTGCTCTTGTGGCCAAGAAGGCCAATGGTCTGCTGGTGTGCATGAAGAAGAGTGTGACCAGCAAGCCAGGGGAGGTTCTCCTTCCCTTCTATTCTGCCCTAATCAGGCCACAGCTGGAGTCCTAGGTTCAGTTCTGGGCTCCCAAGTGTAAGAGAGCCAAGGAACTACTGGACAGAGTCCAGCAGAGGCNAGCAGTCTGGCATTCTGTGTGCCTTCATACGGTTGGACTTGATGATGTTTCTATCAAAGCAAACCTTAGCAGAATGAGTGATTTTGTTCTTAATGGCTTTGTAGGTTAGAGTTGGCAGGACAGGTTGTGACTAGTGAACGTGGTGTGCCTGTGCTTGTGGCTTGGCTTCAGTAGCTTAATGCAGACTGGAAGGCTCTTGACTGAGATCTTTGGGCCTCTCTCTTACAGCATCATGACAACAGAGAAGAGTCTAGCGGCGGATGCCGACAATTCAGAGCAGCAGCAAGCCAAGGAGGAGGAAGGAGCTGCTGAAACACAAAAGCAAGAGGCTTCCCTAGAGGAAGGGGCTCAGCAGAGCTTTGAGGGCCAGCCTGCAGCTGGGCAGAAGCAGAAGGCCTCCAACGGCGAGACACCCACGCACGAGGAGCAGAGCAAGAAGGAGCGACGCACCTCTGAGGGCCGGGGCCTTTCCCGCCTCTTCTCATCCTTCCTCAGGAGACCCAAGTCTCAGGTGTCCGAAGAGGACAAAGACACTGATGCTGCTAAAGAGGCAGGAGCTGACCAGAAAGAGCCAGGATTAGGAGCCAACCCTGATGAAGACATCCTGGTGAAAGCCCCGATCGCAGCCCCTGAGCCTGAGCTCAAAACCGATCCATCACTTGATCTCCATTCCTTAAGCAGTGCAGAAACACAGGTAAGCCACCCTGCTCCACGTGGCATGCTCCCTTCTGCTCTTGAAAATGCATCTTATAGCCCAAAGTAAAAATTTCCTGTCCTAGCATGGTAAACTTGATCAGATAAACTCACAAGCTGCTAAAAAGGCACTTGTCAGCTCGTTCTATTGTGTCAAGTGCTTCCCAGTCCTGCATTCCTATATCAGACTGTCCTGCAAAGTCCCTGCTCCTGAAATTGGGCTCATACTTCACAGCACAGCTCAGAATCACAGAATCATTTGGGTTGGAAGGGACCTCTGGAGGTCATCTAGTCCAACCCCCCTGCAGTGGGCAAGAACATCCCCAACTAGATCAGCTTGCCCAGAGCCCTGGCAAGCCTCACCTGGAATGCCTCCAGGGATGGGAACTCAACCACCTCCCTGGGCAACCTGGGCCAGTGTTCCACCACTCTCATGGTAAGGAACTTTTTCCTAGCATCAAGTCTTAATTGACTCATCTCCAATTTAAAACCTTGTCCTTTCACTCCAGGCCTTTGCAAACAGGCCCTCTGCAGCCTTCTTGGAAGTTCCCTTTAGGTCCTGGAAGGTCACTAGTAGTTCCCCTGAAGCCTTCTCTTCTCCAGGCTGAACAATCCCCATCCTGACTCTTCACTCTGCTGAGGCCTGGAAATTCACAGCAGGGTTTGAATTCTTAAGACAGAGCAGTTGCTTGTCAGGATGTCCTTAGAGTGTGCAGAATAAAGGGCAGGTGGAGATTGCAAGAGGACATGGATTTAGGAGAGGGCTTCTTCAATTTCAGGAGTGCAAATGTGGCATTTCAGGGTTTGTCATCTGCTCAGTCTGGACTGGTGCTGAGCCTGCCAAATAGAAATGTTTTCTGCTTATGCATCATGTAGACAGGGATTTCTGCCCAGCCATGTGGCTGAGCCCAGCTCCTAGGAGCTCCTGATGGCTGCTCTTGCCAGCCAGGGGCACTTCTAATGCCACGTCTGAAATTTTGGAAGCATGGTAGAACCGAGGCAGGGACACCCACTAGGAGACATTCCCAGAGCTGCAGCTGCTTATTGGTTTGGGAGTGTTGGATCTTTTAATTCTTGGGTAGCTGCAGCTCTGCCATTACTAGTGCTGCTGCCTGAAGGTGGGTGACCCTTCCCTGAGATGGAGCTAGCTTGTTTGTTTTGGGCATGAACTAGAACACAGAAAGTTCCATCTAAACATCAAGTGTTTCTTTGCAGTGAGGGTGTAGAGCCCTGGCCCAGGCTGCCCAGAGAGCTTGTGGAGTGTCCTTGTGTGCAGAGATTGCCAAGGCCCCTGGAGGTGATGCTGGACAAGCTGCTGGGGGTGAGGCTGCTGGAGCAGGGGGGATGCACTGGATAATCCCCAGAGTGTAGGATTCTGTGTGGCTAGAGTCCCAGCACATCATGGTGAAATCTGGATCCCTTACCCTGCTGCCATACATTTTGAACTGGCTCCAGAGGTGTTAGATATCTGCAAGCTCTGACTCCAGGAGCACTGCTTCACAAGTTAGAGCATTGCCAGCTATAAGCACTGATTGGACATCTGTTTCCTTGCAATTACTACTACACACAGTAGCAGGTAACACCTTTTTCTTGCTTTTCCCAAATCCCAGAGTATGGGACTATCTTTGCTCCTCTTTTGTACCTCTGAGGGTTTGGATTAGCCCAGTGGGGAGGAGCTGGAAATGCTCATGCAGTTTCAATGCCAAAATTATGCCTGGAAGAGGAAACCCATGATTCTTTCTCTATTTCTTGAGCTCTTTTGGGTGTACACCCTCAACCTTCCTTCACCAGGGGCTGTTCATTTCAGATGAAGCATTTATGCTTTTTTTCCCCCCCCAGTTCTTATTTTAGATCAATGTCAGTGGCTTTCTGAACTGTGACACTCGGCAGATATTTCTGCTGTGAAAGCACTGCCTGCTTGATAAATGCTGACCAACAGGCATTAGCAGCTTTGACTGATTCCCTGCTCCTGATTGTCCCAGCCCTGCTGGAACAGAAGTCAGCAGCTTGTGGACATTCTTTAGTTTTTCAATACCTCAGTGCAGTTGTGCCTGGCTGTGATTTCATGAGATGTGATGGGCTGTAAAGACAGGGGTTTGCTCTTCCCCTGCCACTGCTGTGTGCTCCTGCTGCAGCCAGCCACTTTCAGCACTTGCCAGAGCTGTGAACTCATTTAACCTGCTGAAATGGCTGTAAACAAACCAACCCCAACCTCACTTCCTTCCTCATCCTGTCCCCAAACTACATCTCTTTCTGCTATTGGAGAGCATTAAACTGCCTTGTAAAGTGCTTCAGTAGGCAAAAGGAGAGTTGTGTGAAGGCTGCTTTCCCTTTTGGCTGGCAGAGAGCTGCTCAGTCAGCTTGGATGGCTGTGAAATCACAGTATCCCAGTATGTTAGGGGTTGGAAGGGCCCTAGAAAGATCATCTAGTGCAACCCCCCTGCCAGAGCAGGATCACCTAGACCAGCTCACACAGCAATGTGTCCAGGCAGCTCTGCAATGGCTCCAGACAAGGAGACTCCACAGCCTGACCCCATCCCCTGGAGGGGCAGCATGGGGTGTGCTGGGTGTCTGGCCTAGGAGGGGAGAAACTTCTAGTCCAAAAGGTGGTGTCATTAAGAGCCTGAAGATTTGCAGGATGTAATCTGGGCTCATTTCTCTAATCAACTCTTTTTCCTTTATTATTACATCCTTTATTAAATGAGAATGACTTGAAGGGCTTTAAAAATTAATATGGAATCTTAGACTCACAGAATGGTTTTAGTTGGAAGGGACCTTTAAAGGTCATCTAGTCCAACCCCTGCACTCAGCAGGGACATCTGCAACTAGAGCATAGAATCATAGAACAGTTCCAGGTGGAAGAGACCTTGAAGATCATCATTTGTCCTAGCCCTAGCAACCTGCTAAATGATGCTCCCCAATGCAACATCCACCTGGCTCTTAAACNNNCCCTCAAGCAGATGCACACTGCCACCCAGCTTGGTGTCATCTGCAAACTTGCTAAGGGTGCACTCCATCCCCTGGTCCAAATCATTGATGAAGATGTTTTGAGCAGGTTGCTCACAGCCCCAAACAACCTGAGCTGGAATGGTTCCAGGGATGGGACATCTCCCACCTCTCTGGGCAACCTGGGCCAGGCTCTCCCCACCCTCAGTGTAAAACATTTCTTCTATCTAGTCTGAATCTCTTCTTTTCGTTTCAGACCATCTCCCCTTGTCCTGTCCCAGCAGACTTTGCTCTAAAGTCTGTCCCTATCTTTCTTCAAGGCCCTTGAAGTACTGCAAGACTGCAGTGAGTTCTCCCTGGAGCCTTCTCCAGGTTGAACATCATGAGCTTGCTGGGCCAGGTCCCAGGTTACACATTTCAGTCAGCTCACTGCTTGTAGGGTGAGATCCCAGCCCTGGAGGGCACCTCTGCACTGCTTGTTTCATGGGATGGGGTTTGTTTCTTTTCTTGACACATCTTAACTTGGCTCCTGTTGGTTTCAGCCTGCCCAGGAGGAGAGGAGAGACGACCAGGAGCCAGAGAGCAGAGACCCTGGGGGCAAGGAAGGAGAGGAAGTGAAGGAAGAGTGTGCCAAGGCAGAGCCAAAGCCAGAGACGCCAGAGACCAAAGCAGAGAAGGAGCTGAAAGCTGCCCAGAAAGCAGTAAAAAAGCACAGAAACATGTACTGCAAAGTTGTCTTGCTGGATGACACCATTTTTGAGTGTGCTGTGGATGTAAGTACTTGTGGGGTTTGTTTCTGCTGTTCCCCCTTTCCCTCTCCCTTCTCCCTCCCCTCAGAAATCACCAGCACCATGGTTTACTAGGGGCCTCAGTTGCTGCCAGGGAATGACAGGAGAGGCTTTCCTGCACAACAAGCTTGCTGTAAGCTGTATCAACTTATTTAGTGTGTTGTAAAAGTCTCTGGGTGCCTAGGAATCATTGATTTTCTTTATTGTTCTACATTTTCCAGGGTGCTTTGTTTTGTAAAGGTGGGGGAAGGTTAAAAAAAAACCCAACGTTTTCTTACTTGCTGTTCATCTTCTCTCTCATTTGTATCCCAGACTAGAGTTTAGGGTTTTGTGTTAGATTAGGCTGGTCTAAATATCTTTTGCCCTTTTCCTTTGGATAAAATTGCTTGTCAGATTGATTTGTGCTTTTGTGTTCACCTGAGGTACCTTTGCTGATCTGACTGCTGGAGCTTGGCTGTAAAGAAAAAACATGCTGTGTTTAACCTGCAATTGAATAGATTTGCAGTAAACAATTTCAAATGATTATGTTGACTTAGAGCCCTACAAACCCCTTCATTTGAGAGCTTTTTAGTTTGTGCATTCTCTCCCAGGGCTCTCTTGCTGTCAGGGCAATAGAAAAAGCTAACAGAAATCCCCGTTTCAGTATTGAAGTACTTGGCTGGAATATTAAGAATCTGCTGCTTACCATTGGAGCAGACTTCCACCAGCTTGGTTTTCCCCAATCCTGCTGGCTAAATGGGCCAGGAGAGGGTATCTGGGCACAGGGCTCCTTGGGAAAGCAGTTACCTTGGCTGATCCTAGGCAAGTAGGTCAGTGCTGGCTGTTTGTGTAATGTGGTTACTGCCTGGGATCAGCTCATGCCACTGCTGCCCACATTCCCTCCACCAGGGAAGTTTGCTGTGGTGATGCCTTTGGATACTGCAGGCTGGAGGGATGCTGGTGCTGGTGGGGTTGGTACTGTAGGGATGCTGGTGCTGTTTGGATTGGTCCTGTAGGGATGCTGGTGGGGTTGGTCCTGTAGGGATGCTGGTGCTGTTTGGATTGGTCCTGTAGGGATGCTGGTGCTGGTGGAATTGGTCCTGTGTAGGGATGCTGGTGCTTGGGGTTGGTCCTGTGTNTGGTGCTGTTTGGATTGGTCCTGTAGGGATGCTGGTGCTGTTTGGATTGGTCCTGTAGGGATGCTGGTGCTGTTTGGATTGGTCCTGTAGGGATGCTGGTGCTGTTTGGATTGGTCCTGTAGGGATGCTGGTGCTGTTTGGATTGGTCCTGTAGGGATGCTGGTGCTGTTTGGATTGGTCCTGTAGGGATGCTGGTGCTGTTTGGATTGGTCCTGTAGGGATGCTGGTGCTGTTTGGATTGGTCCTGTAGGGATGCTGGTGCTGTTTGGGTTGGTCCTGTAGGGATGCTGCTGCTGGTGGGGTTGGTCCTGGTTGGAGCAGAACATTAGAAGTCTCTTTCTCTAGGTGCAAAGGGTCATGGTGGGCACTGCCAAGAGGGTTAGGAGAGGCTGTTGTGTTGATGAGAACTTCTGGACTTGATGAGTGCCCTTGGCTTTAACACTACTTTGAACCTACTCTAGTGATTAAGACTTAATTGGGAAAGAATTGCAAAGGTCTAGGCAAAGAGCAGCACAAATGCCTTTATCCAAGAAGAATAAGTGCTTCCAGGCATCATTTATGATTGACAGGCATGGAAGATTTTTAATTCCTAGGTTTCTTTTAAGTGCCAATTCCTTGAGAAATACCCAGGCCAGCACATATGGAGTCATAGAATCATGGACTGCTTTGCCTTGGTTTGGACCATTCAAGGTCACTTAGTCCAACCCCTGCACTCAGCAGGGACATCTGCAACTAAAGCAGCTTGCTCCCAGCCCCAACCAACCTGAGCTGGAATGCTTCCAGGGATGGGACATCTCCCACCTCTCTGAGCAACCTGGGCCAGGTTAGAGCTTCAGCATCAAAAATGCCTTCTCTCTGTAGTCTAAATCTCCTCTTTCAGCTTAAAACCATCACCCCTTGTCCTGTCCTAACAGGCTCTGCTAAAAAGTCTCTCCTCATCTTTCTGATAAGCCCCTGAAGTACTGGAAGGTTGCAAGAACATCTCCCCAAGGAGTCCCAACATCTACACAAAGGACCTTCCAACTGCAGAACCTCCCCTATGAAAACAGGCTGAGACAGTTGGGATTGTTCAGCCTGGAAAAGAGAAGGCTTCAAGGGGATCTTAGAGCAGTTTTCCAGTACCTAAAGGGAGATTATAAGACAGAAGGAGAGAGACTTTTTAAGCAGTCAGACTGTGCTAGGACAAGGGGGAATGGTTATAAGCTGAAGGAGGGGAAATTTAGATTGGAGATTATGAGGAAGTTCTTTCCCCAGAGAGTGGTTAGGCACTGGCACAGGTTGCCCAGAGAGCTTGTGGCTGCTCCATCCCTGGCAGTGTTCAAGGCCAGGCTGGATGCAGCCCTGGGTGACCTGGGCTAGTGATTGGCATCCCTGCTCAGTGTGGGGAGGTTGGAACTAAATGATCTTTAGGGTCCCTTCCAACCTGCCCATTCTAGGATTCTGTGATGATTCTATGACTGCAATAAAGCAAGGCTCTGGTCTTGGCTCTGTTGCCATGCAAATAGGACTAAAAGGAGCACTAGAAGCACAAGTGATGCATTAGTAAAGCTCACTGTGCCTCACTGGAGCTGCACTTCCTTTTTAGCAAAGCCTCCAAGAGACTTAGCTGCTTTTGGTTCCCACAGTTCTGTGCCTCAGGGATGTTTTCCTTCATGCTTTTGGACTAAAAGGGTATCTGCTCCCAGGGCCAGTTCACTTCTGCAGGATTTGGGGGAGAAGAAAAGAGGAGATAAGGATGCTCAGAGTGTATTTGTGGAGGCAAGGAGTTGTTTTCTAAGCAGCTTTTGGTGCATAAGTTACACCTGGGTTTCATCAGCAGACTGGGTTGATAAAAAGCCATGGCAATCATAGAATCACAGAATGGTTTGGGTTGGAAGGGACCTCTGGAGCTCATCTAGTCCAACCCCCCTGCAGTGGGCAGGGACATCCCCAACTAGATCAGCTTGCCCAGAGCCCTGGCAAGCCTCACCTGCAATGCCTCCAGGGATGGGGCCCCAATGCTGGCCTTTGGCTCTGAGCTGCTGTTGCTTTGTGACCCTGCTAAGCCAGGAGGCATCCAAACTGGGGGACTGGAGCACTGGATTGGAGCAGCAGTTTCACACCCACTCTGATCATCTTTTGCTCAAGCCCTGATTGTCTGACAGCCTGGAGCTGGGAGATGTGTAGTGGATGCACTTTGGAAGGGAAAAGCCATACAAATCTTCAGTGTTGATGGAGTTGTGTTGAGCAGCTCAGCTTTGAAGGACTTCAACCCCAGGGCTGGTGGTAGCAGAGAGACCCACTGCACTTCCCATTGCTCTTTCCTCTAAGGGATGCTTGCCCAGACATAGCCAGAAGATGTGAGTTTGGGCTACTCAGAGCTTGTTTTCCTTCTTGGTGATGTTCAGTGTGCTTTGTTGATGTTCCTTTTCTCCCATCTCCCATGAATGAAGGCAGGCAACAACCAGCCCTGCCTACAGAGTTTCTTTTGTCTTTTTGCAGAAACATGCCAAGGGGCAGGATCTGCTTAAAAAAGTCTGTGACCACCTCAACCTCCTGGAAGAAGACTACTTTGGCTTGGCCATCTGGGACACACCAACTTCCAGGGTAAGCAGCTGTTGTTCCATGTGGATTCAGCTCTTTTGAAGGAGGTGGTGCATAAACTCTTGCTAACACTCCTTTTGGTGTTCTCCCAAAGCAGGACTAAGAGGGTCCTCAGAGAGGCAGAAATTGGGAATAAATGACTACAGGAGTGTGCATTTTGGTAAAAAAAAAAAATCGACATGAACTTGGATCTTCACCTGGAGAAAATTCCTTATATTAGTGTACTGCAAAATGATGCCATGAGTTGGTGAAGCTATAGGTCAGGAAGCTGGGGGAAGATGAGGCTTTTCTCACTCTAGAAAAGCAGCAGGCTTTTTTATTGGGATTTTAAGAAGAGGTTAACTGAGCTTAGACTGTAGAATCACAGAATCATAGAATGTTAGGGGTTGGAAGGGCCCTAGAAAGATCATCTAGTGCAACCCCCCTGCCAGAGCAGGAGCACCTAGACCAGCTCACACAGCAATGTGTCCAGGCAGCTCTGCAATGGCTCCAGACAAGGAGACTCCACAGGCTCCTGGGCAGCCTGGGCCAGTGCTCTAACAATTCCATGTGTCCTGGAGTTGGGAGCTGAGGGTGGTAAAGCCAAAGCCAGTGTGCATGGGTTTGGCTCCAGTGCAGAGTAAGCTGCTTGGTGCAGTCTGGTTTGCTCTCATGGGGGAAAACACCATTTTTTGAGGTATTTTTTTCTGGAACTTTTCTGGTTATGTTTCATTGAGCTTTGAAATCTGAAGCTCCATCTCTCTCCTGCTATAACTTCAAACAAGATCTGCCTCTGAGTTACTGATTCACAGGTAGAAATGATCTTAATTGGTTTCCTAACCAGAAAATGAGCTCCTACACCCCATCTGCAGCTCTGTGGAGCAGGCAGACATGCAAGTGTATTTTTCTGGACAGAGATAAGTTGTATGTGGAATTTTCCCCTTTGATATTTAAGGAATAAACCCTCCTGGGGACAAGCATTTTCCTGCAGGAGAATAGCAGAGGGTGACAGTGGCAACTGGAGATGGTGACAGTGGATAGAGCAGCTGGTCAGCATCAAAGGAGCTTGATGCTCATGCTGCTCTGAAAGGGAGGATTGTTTTCCCCACTGATCCATGACCCAGGGTGGATAAAAGTGCTGTTAATTGCTGTCCTGTCATTGTTTGAAGATGAGTGCTAAGGAAGCATGACTGCATCCCAAACCCCATCCCTTATCACTACACTAATGAGCACTCCTGGCACCAGCATGGGCACAGAGAGATGCTCTGCTTAAAAGGGTGGCCCTAAAGAGCCAGCAAGTGGCATGGCTGCCTTCAGAGGGCTGCTGGAGCCTCAGGTTTATAGGTTAGAGGGGCAAGCATATAATGATCTGGATGAAGGGGTAGAGTGTTCCCTCAGCAAGTTTGCAGATGATCCCAAGCTTGGAGCAGTGGCTGGCACACCAGGAGCTGTGCTGCCATCCAGAGTGACCTGGACAGGCTAGAGACATGGGCAGGGAGAGACTGAATGCAATTTAACAAGGGGAAGTGTAAAGTACTGCATGTGGGAAAGAACAAGCCCATGGATGAGTACAGACTGGGAACTGATGTGTTGGAGAAGAGCCCTGGGGAAAAAGCTCTAGGAGTGCTGGTGGCTAGGAGGATGCCCATGAGGCAGCAATGTGCCCTTGTGGCCAAGAGGCCAATGGCATCCTAGGATGCATGAAGAGGAGCGTGGCCAGCNATGTAAGTATTGCTGTGTCCCTGCCATGAAGTTACGTGTCCTTCTAGTCAAGACAGATTAGCTTGGGGGATTCAGTGAGTTAATTCTTTCACCTCAGGAGACCTGGAGGTCCAAATCCTGCTCAAGGCTTGTGAACATGGAGAAGGTGCTTGAGTGGAACTTCTCCAAGAGTGCTGTTAGCATTGTGCTGCCCTCTTGAACAGGGCAGGCCCTGACCTCTGAGAGGGAAGGGCTCAGCTTTGACATGCTGGCAGTTGCTCAGAGCATCCTGGCAAAAAAGCAGGAGTTGTTTTTTGAGGCTTGTGTTGCACCATCATCCCACAAACCCCCAAATTATGGTGGGGGGGGGTGTGTGTGTGGCAGAAATAAAAGATATATTTCTACATTTGTAGCTGAAATAATGATTGGAAACTTGAGTCATATATAAAAGAGATGAAGTTTTTGTCATGTTGCTGTAAAAGATTGCAGCCTTCCCCAGCAAAGGGATGTGTGCACTTGTAGTGCAGTGATCAGCTTGTTACAAAACATCACTAACATTGGAAAGGCTTGGCAATCTTCCTTCTAACTAGGGTGAGTTTGGAAACAAGGTGCCTAAGATGAAAGCAAGCATCCTATTTGCCTGTTTTTAAAGGTTCTGCAGGAAAAAAAAGTATTGCACAAGTGCCTTCTGTAGCTGGATGTGACTGCACCTGTACCTGCTGCTGTGTGCTTGCAGCCCTAAAATGCTGCTTGTTTTCTTCCTCTTGTTCCTTGTGCCTTCCCTAGGAGTACCTGGTAGGTGAAGGCTTGGAAATGCACCTACTGACACCACAGACTGGAGGAAAAGCTGTGGAAAATGCCCCATTTCCTTATCTGTTTATTTCCAATCTTGTCCTTTTTTTTGCTGTGTTTTTAGCTCTCTGCACTTTTTAGTGGAGTTAAGTTGTGTATGTTTTTCTCCTCTTACAGACATGGCTGGATCCTGCCAAAGAAATCAAAAAGCAGGTTCATGGTAAGTAGAATTTATCGTGTGGGGTTTGTCCCCCCCCTCCCCTCAATAAGCATGTTGGTCTGGGGGGGGTCCAAGGCTGGGTGAGAGTCCCAGTGAGGGTAGCTGGCAGGCATCAGCACAAGATCAAGCAGTCACATCCTTTCTCATCTTTTTAAGTACTTAGTGATGCTCTAGATTTAGGAAAAAAATATCATTTCCTAGGGCAAACACAGTATCACAGAATCATAGTATGTTAGGGGTTGGAAGGGCCCTAGAAAGATCATCTAGTGCAACCCCCCTGCCAGAGCAGGATCACCTAGACCNAGATTGCACACAGATCTCCAGTTCATCCTGTTTGTTCCCCATGCTGCGTGCATTAGTGTACAGGCATTGGAGTGAGTAACCACTGCTAGAGCTCTGCCTGACCAGCACATCCCCTGAGCTAACACAAACTCAAGTAGAGAATCACAGAATGGTTTGGGTTGGAAGGGACCTCTGGAGCTCATCTAGTCCAACCCCCCTGCAGTGGCCAGGGACATCCCCAACTAAACCCTACAGCAACTTGATATTCCCAGGGGGTCTCCCATCCAAGTACTAACCAGGCCCACCCCTGCTTGGCTTCCAAGCTCATAGGAGATCAAGCAGGGAAGCAGGAGGCCCTGGTATATAGCTTGGCTTGTGCTTGTCCTGTGCAGAGTCACACTGGCCTTGCTGCCACACCATGCTGAAAGAGGAGATCTGCTCCCTGTTGGAGGAAAACAGGGAAAAGAGGTGTGGAAACCATTTCAATCTCAAAGGAGACTGGGAAAATTGTATGCTGCAGCAAGTTTTTATGGACTCAGAGGCTGTTTTGGGGTCCAGATAGGGATACTGGGATTATAAATGGCTTGGGTGGTGGTATCAGGGCAGATAGCAGATGCTCTCCAAAGTTGTATTTTCAGGTCTGCTAGCACTGAATTAGTTCAGGATGAGGGCAGTGTCAAAGCTAAATACATTCTAGAGGCTGTTGTTTTCTCTCAGGGGCAAGTCTGGCAGCTTGGAATGTACAATACTGCTTTCCAGATGAGTTTGCTGGGAAGAGCAGAACAAAGTGTGTCATTCAGGACAGGTTAGAGGGGAAGTGTGGAGTAGGAAAAGCTCCAGCTCTTATCAGCTTCTCTTTGAACGGATAAGCAGGATGTGTATAAAGGACATGAGCTGCTCTGGCCATGCCTTGCCTGTGAAATTCACCTTTGTGAGTGTAATGAGCAAGCTGCTGTGGAATCTGCTCCCCTCAGATGGGTGAAATGGCAAATGATTTGAATTTGCTTGGCTATGTGATGAATGGACATGGGAGTATGTGTACACCAATGGGTGTTGGTTTAGGTAACCTCTGCTCCCTAAAATGTCTGCTTGGAATGCTTTGTTTTGAGCTGTGGGTAATGAAAACAACATGCCTTGTGTTTAATCCCAGTTATGATGTTGCATAAGAAGTAAATCCATGAATGCTGCATCCCCTCTCTCCCCTGCTTCAGATTGTGATAAATCTCTGAGCAAGTTAAGCACAGGAGTGGCTTCTCTTTCTAAAATAAATACTGGTTTGAACTAGTGTTAAAGGGCACAGAGGGGGAGGGAGGGGAGTTGTAGCTGTGGAGATTACTTTGAGTGCTTAAAGGGACTCTTTTCTGTGGGTAAACATGATTGTATTTGAGAAGAACAGAGGGTGACCCCTGCAGCTGGGTCACCTAGATTGTCCATACGACAGAGAATCCCAGAATCCCAGCATGGTGAGGGTTGGAAGGGATCTCTGGGGATCATCCAGTGGAAGCACTCTGCTCCAGCAGGCTCACCCCCAGCAGCTTGCCCAGCATCACCTCCAGGGGCCTTGGCAATCTCTGCACACAAGGACACTCCACAAGCTCTCTGGGCAGCCTGGGCCAGGGCTCTGCA
>VWZO01003264.1:231518-269139 GCA_013396975.1 Bucco capensis
AACTTCTTTCTAATGTCCAGTTTAAATCTACTCTTCTCCAATTTCAAACCATTACCCCTTGTCCTTTCCCTCCAGGCCTTTGCAAACAGGCCCTCTGCAGCCTGCTTGGAAGTTCCCTTTAGGTCCTGGAAGGTCACTAGTAGTTCCCCTGAAGCCTTCTCTTGTCCAGGCTGAACAATCCCAGCTCCCTCAGCCTGTCCTCAGAGCAGAGGTGTTGCAGCCCCTGAGCATTCTCGTGGCCTCCTCTGCACCTGCTCCATCAGCTCCATGGCCTTTCTGTGTTGAGGGCTCCAGAACTGGACCCAGTATTGCAGCTGAGAATGTTTCTGTGGCTTCTCTCTCACTTACTGCCTGTAGTGGTGCTGTACAAGCTTTTGAATGAGCTATGTTCAAGTATTTAGGTCTGGACTTGTAAAGCTCTTCCTGACTTGGCACTTGCTGGTTTCATGTAGAGATTGAATGCTTGTGTTGTGCTGAGTTTCAGCTGTGGTCTGAGCACCCAAGCACAGTGCCTTAGCTCCTGAGTGAATTAGCACAGCTGCTCTTCACCAGAAAAGGGGAAAATTGGGTCTGGTAATAAACCAATTCTAATTCATTATCTCAGAGCACATGCCTGACCTCTCTTCATGAATCCTTCTTTGCAATCAATGAAACAATATGTGAGTAGTTTAGCCTCTTAGTAATTGATTAAATTCCTTCCCCAAGTTGTGGTTTATTTGTGTGTATTGAGCTACCCTGCTTGGGTTTCTCTTCCTGCTTGTCTCTGAGCTCCTGTAAATGAGCTTGTATCTTACACCCTCTGCTAAGCAGCAGCAAGCAGCTTCACAGTCACTGTTGGCATCTGCTGGCTGTGCTTTGGAGATCCCATTGGATACTCCTGACTGTCACAAAGCTGTTCTGGTGGGTTTGTTTATTCTCACCCTCTCCTCTGTAATTGCAGGAGGTCCCTGGGATTTCACCTTCAATGTGAAGTTTTACCCCCCAGACCCTGCACAGCTGACTGAGGACATCACCAGGTGAGGGACCTGAAATCCTACTGCCAGCCAGCAGAGCAGGGAATATTGAATCAAAACTGGTAATATCTGGGTGGTTTTTCATCTTTCAGCAGAGAAATCAGGTGTCTTCATGGTTTGGAGGGGTTTGGTTTGTTTGTTTGTAGTGGATGTGTGGCATGCTCTGGCTCTCTGCTGAACTGCAGTGTCATTTATAATCCTGGCATGTGTGTGTTTGTATAGAAAAGTATTTTTCTTTAAAACCAAGAGTTTCTGATCATAAATGTCCTCTACTCCCTTTGCAGAGTGAGGGGGACCTTAATTCCACTGTTTGCTATGGAAATAATCACCCCATAAGTAAAGATACCAGTAGAAAGTAGAGACAAGCACCACACTGCATTCATCAGTGGCATAAAACAAGAGATTCTGTTTGATCCTGAAGTTTCTTAAGGCTCTCTGTGTTCTCTGTAAATAGTATTTTGCTTCTCCCTTCACCCTCTCTAGGTATTACTTGTGTCTTCAGCTCAGACAAGACATCCTCACGGGGAGGCTGCCCTGCTCCTTTGCCACTCTGGCTCTGCTGGGTTCATACACAGTGCAGTCTGAGCTGGGAGACTATGATCCTGAGCTGCACAGCCCAGACTACATCAGTGAATTTAAACTGGCCCCAAACCAGACAAAAGAGCTGGAGGAGAAGGTGGTGGAGCTTCATAAAACATACAGGTAAGGTGTGGTGACTGGAGGACTTTGCTTTTGCACAGCAGCCTGAAATAATGAAGTTCACTAAGGCCAAATGCCAGGTGCTGCCCCTTGGCCATACCAAACCCCAGCAGTGCTCTAGGCTTGGGGAGCAGTGGCTGCAGAGCTGCCAGGCACACAGGGACCTAGGGGTGCTGAGTGACAGCTGAACAGGAGCCAGCAGTGTGCCCAGGGGGACAAGAAGGCCAATGGCATCCTGGCCTGGAGCAGGAACAGTGTTGGCAGCAGGAGCAGGGAGGAGATCCTGCCCCTTTGCTCAGCTTTGGGGAGGCCTCACCTCCAGTACTGCATCCAGTTTTGGGCTCCTCACTCCAAGAGGGACATGGAGGTGCTGGAGAGGGGACAGAGGNTTCTGGTGCTTTTCCCAGCTCTGTGGTGAGCTGCTGGTATCCTGCTGCACTGCTTTTTGTTTTATGTTGGCAACAGGAGCTTAGCAGCAAGGTGTGAACTCCTGGCTTCTGAGAGCACCAGCTTTTGAAAACAGATCTAATACTTGAAAACAAAATCTTTCTAGAAGCTGGAATTCTTTCTTCCTGTGTAAAGAAGAATCTCTGATTTTAGAAAGCAGATGCCAAGTCTTGCAATTGTTTCTTAACAGGTGCTCATCTTCAGCAGCACAGCCATGAAAGTGCCTTTGATTTCATGTAAAAATACAATGTTTGCTAGTTAAGTTTGCTAGTTTTAACTTTGCCTCTTGTCTTTTTTGTTTTCCCCCTCTGTTTGCTTTGGGATTTATGTAATTTTTGGATTGCAGTCTGGTTGGAGCAGATCTCCTCCCTTTGTGTGTGGAGCCTACAGCATGGTTGGGATTTTTTGCTGCCACATTTCATGAGTAACACTTTCTGACCTGGAATGATTCCAGGGGATGCAGGAGGAGCAAGCCTGCAGTTAAGTTATCCTCCTCCTGCTCCCCAGTGTGGCTGTGACCTGGGCAGATGTGTCTTGTTCAGGTAGGGTTGAAGATCTCCTGAGAGTCTCCCTGGTACCACATTAAAGGGTGACAGTAACCAAACCTCTTCCTCATCCATTTCAGGCTAGAGAGATGGGCAGGGAGAAACTGAATGAAATTTAACAAGGGAAAGTGTAAGGTACTGCATCTGGGAAAGAACAAGCCCATGGATCAGTACAGACTGGGAAATGATCTGTTGGAAAACAGCCCTGGGGAAAAAGCTCTAGGAGTGCTGGTGGCTAGGAGGATGCCCATGAGGCAGCAATGTGCCCTTGTGGCCAAGAGGCCAATGGCATCCTAGGATGCATGAAGAGGAGCGTGGCCAGCAGAGCCAGAGAGGTTCTTCTCCCCTCTCCTGTGCCCTGGGGAGGCCTCCCCTGGAATGCTGTGTCCAGTTGTGGGCCCCTCAGCTCCAGAAGGCTAGGGAGCTGCTGGAGAGAGTCCAGCCCAGGGCCAGCAAGATCCTGAAAGGAGTGGAGCATGTGCCCTAGGAGGACAGGCTGAGAGAGCTGGGTCTCTTCAGCCTGGACAAGAGGAGACTGAGAGGAGACCTCAGCAATGCTTAGAAATATGTGAAGGGTGAGTGTGAGGAGGAGAGAGCCAGGCTCTGCTCCATGGCATCCAATGGTAGGACAAGAGGGAATGGGAGCAAGTTGGATCACAGGAGGTTTAGTATTAAGCTGAGGAGGAACTTGTTTGCAGTGCAGGTGCCAGAACACTGGCCCAGGCTGCCCAGGAGCCTGTGGAGTCTCCTTGTCTGGAGCCATTGCAGAGCTGCCTGGACACATTGCTGTGTGAGCTGGTCTAGGTGCTCCTGCTCTGGCAGGGGGGTTGCACTAGATGATCTTTCTAGGGCCCTTCCAACCCCTGCCATTCTGTGATCTTCTTTTGAGCTGATTTTCATAGTTGCTCTCAAATGCTTGGATTGCAGAAACTATGTGGAGCTGAGAGCTGGCCTGGAGAGCAGCCAGGCAGCAGCTTCTGCACCCTTCCAGACATAACTCTGGGGTTTTTAATCCCTTGGTGATAGCAAGTCCTTCAACCAGCAGCCTCTTGACCTGGGAAGAGCTGCTGGCTGCTGCACTGCTAACCAGAAGAGAGTCAAGAGGAAACCTTCTCCCAGGCTGCCTGGAGCTAATAACCTGAGTGCAGCAGGGAAAGGTGGACTTGTGCCCCTGGCTGTGACCAGAGGTACAGTTAACTCCTCACTCAACCCTGCAAATCAATACTTGGAATTGATTCCCTTCCATTTGGAGAGGAAATGAGGGAAAAGAGGTACTGGGCCCTTGACAAGCTTTGTGACTTGAAGTCAAAGGCCATTAGCTGTGCTAGAAGTGGCAGAGCTCGTTGCTGAATTATTCATGGCTTCATTAGAAGGATACTTCAAGGTATAGTATGGAGTTATATTTAATCTGCTCGTGCCTGCAGGAGGACGCAGTATGTACCCATTTAATTTCTGGTCTATATTCTGTACACATTAAGCTGTCAGAGGGTTTTTAGTAAGGGAAAGCTCTGCTGAACCATGCTCCAGCTCCTGGATTTGCAAAGCACAAGGCATGTGTCAGAGATGGCAACTGCTCCTGGGTCTGTCCTGGAGGATTCTCCTTGCAGTTTTCTTTGTCTGCTCTGTCTCCCACCCTTAACCCCTCTATTTACATGACACACAAGATGTGTGTGAGCACTGGATAAAGAAGACATCAAAGCAGGGATCAAAATGAAGTGTGTCCAGTTGAATAGTCTCCCAACAGAGCTGTCAGATGGACCTCCTACACCAGGAACTTATTAAGGAGGCCACTTCAATCCTGATGATAATGGCCCCCATTAGCAGCATGGTTCTGTTAAGCAAAGTTGTGCTCTGTTGCCCCTCCTGCAGACAGGGAGCCATCTGTTCCCAGAAAATGTCTCATTCATCTGGTCTGTCCCAATAGGAATCACTGCTGAGTGGCCTCAGCTGTCTGTGCCTTGGGGTTGGAGAACAATAGCTGGGATTGGGGGTGGGGGTGGAGGCAGAAGGTCTGGAAGCACAGTACCTGTCACCCTCTGCCTTGGGCTGAATTGGTGTTTCTTCCACTGAATCAAGGTTTGGATCCTATACTACACTTCCCTGCTGGATAACTCATTTTCTTTGCCAGTGTCTGTGCAGCTTCATAGGAATAAGGTGCATCTGTTTTGTGAGGATGTCTCAGAGCACAGATTTGTGGATTCAGAGCAATTGAATAATTCTTCCTCTGGGCACAGATCTTTGTTGAAAGCAAAAAAAAAACCCCAAACCTCAAACAACTCACAAGTACATGGTTTTGTCAAGTCAGTTTTGTCCTCTCCTAAAAGCTACAGTTAGGAGAATAACAAGCCCTTTCCCTCTTTCCTCAGATCCATGACTCCAGCCCAAGCAGACCTGGAATTCCTTGAGAATGCAAAGAAGCTATCAATGTATGGAGTTGACCTTCACCAAGCCAAGGTGAGAACCAGCATGTGTGCATCTGCCTGTGGGGTTTGTAACTGGATGATCCTTCCCTTCCAGGAGCAAGTGTACCTATTTCAGGAGCCTCTTTTAGAAAGGTCTGGGAGGTATGGAAGCACACAGACACACCAGAAATGCCTTGAGCACTGTTTCCAGTGTTGTAAGGGAAATAATTCCTCCCAATCGCTTATTATTTATCTGTTGCAGAAAGGTTTACAAAGCTACTGGTGTAGACAGCTGCTTGTTTCTGAGGAGTTTAAAATAAGGCTCTGAGCTTGCACTCTGCTCAAGGAAATGCAGGATAGGCTCTAAAGCAGCTCTTGGAGCAAACAGCATCACAGCAGAGATCAGCAGAAGGTTGGAGGTTGTGAGAGGAA
Organism: Bucco capensis; assembly: GCA_013396975.1. Lineage (NCBI taxonomy): Eukaryota > Metazoa > Chordata > Aves > Piciformes > Bucconidae > Bucco > Bucco capensis. The sequence continues at coordinate 237,057 of VWZO01003264.1, forward strand.
GTGTGAAGGCAAAGCACTCCTGGCCCTGGCTCTGTAGGGAGCTGGAGGCTGAGGTCTGGGTGGTGGGAAGACCAAAAGGGGTTGTTTGGAGGACCTGAAACTTGTAACTCTGCCACTGCTTAAATCCTGATCTGCTTTCCCAGGACTTGGAAGGAGTGGATATCACTCTGGGAGTCTGTTCCAGTGGCCTTCTTGTTTACAAAGACAAGCTGAGAATCAACCGCTTCCCTTGGCCCAAGGTGCTGAAGATCTCCTACAAGCGCAGCAGCTTCTTCATTAAGATCCGGCCCGGGGAGGTATGTCCTCACTCCTTGGTGTCTTCTGGAATTGCAGCACGGAAGGCTAATGGCATCTTGGCCTGTATCAGGAATAGTGTGAGCAGCAGGACTAGGGATGTGATTCTCCCCCTGTACTCTGCACTNGCCTTCTGATTATCCCCAAGGTGTATGTGCTTCACTAAAACCAAGGGAGAGAGCAGGTTTTGTACTCTCTTGAGTTCCAGCTCTTGGCTTGGTGTTAGGTTGGAGTAGACCTCGCTGACGGTGGGAAGCTGTAAAGCAGTGGGTGACAAGTTAAACAACATGTCATCCAGCACCACCTCCTGGCACTGCCTGGTATTCCCAGCATCCAGAGGAGAACAGTGGGAAGTTCACAGCTGAAACTGGAAGAGGACTAGCTCCTCTTTTTGGAAATGGGGCAAGACAAAGGCTCTTTGTCCCACTTAAAAATATGGACATACACCTTTTCACTGAGGCAGTGAGGAGCTGCTCTGATGCTGCCTCTCAGGAACAGGGAGATCCCTGGAGCAACCTGGTTGCTGGAAACAGAATGGGAAGAGAGGCTGCAATGGGACTCTGCCTCTTTCCTCCTCTTCCTCCTCCTCCTGCTTTAACTGCCATGACCTAGCCTTGCAGGGAGGTCAGTTTTCAACTCCATCCTACAGCTGGGCAGTGTGACACGGGGGTAAATGAGGCTGAATGGCTGCAAAACCCAGTGCATCCCAAGAGATGGCCAAGCCCTGTCTTTCTCAAACCCAAGTTCTTCCTGCACGTGAAGAGTGAGTTCAGCTGCTCTTGGGCTAGAGCAGCAGTTTGTGCCACAGCAGCATAGGTCCATGGGTTGGGGACTGAACTCCTGCCACATTTATTTCTTGTTATACCTAAATAACTTCTATTTTCTGCAGCAAGAACAGTATGAAAGTACAATTGGGTTCAAGCTACCAAGTTACCGGGCAGCAAAGAAGCTGTGGAAGGTGTGTGTGGAACATCACACTTTCTTCAGGTGAGTTTTCTCAACAGTAGCTTCAGCTTGAGTAAGTAGTGCTGCAGATTAGCTGCTGATAATGAGCACTCCTACAGTGTTTCAGAGAAACTGCAGTGAACTGTTTGCAGAGACATTGTCTATGTTGCATTAGATTTCTAGGCAGCTTCTGCTTCATAAGATACAGAAGACAGAGGTCTGCTAGCTTCTGTAGATGTGGGGCAGACTGTTAGTGCATGTGTTCTGTTAATCAAGTGTGTGCAAGGCACTTGGTAGCAGAGAGTGCTTTGGGCTGAAGGGACCTTTAAGATCATCTAGTTCCAACCCCCTGCCATGGGCAGGGATGCCACTCACTAGATCAGGTTGCCCAGGACCCATCCAACCTGGACTTGAATACTTCCAGGGATGGGGCATCCACAACTGGAGAGGGGACAGAGGCTCCCAAGCTGCTAAAGGGCTTAGAACATAAGCCTGAGGAGGAAAGCCTGAGGGATCTGGGCCTGGTTAGCCTGCAAAAGAGGAGATTGAGGGGAGAGCTGCTGGCTCTCTCTAACTCCCTGAAGGGAGGTTGTAGAGAGGCAGGGACTGGTCTGTTCTCCCTAGTGGAGAGTGCTAGGACAAGGGGAAATGGATGGAAATTGCCCCAGGGGAGGTTCAGGCTAGCCATTAGGAGGAATTTCTTTGCTGCAAGGGTTGTGAGCCATTGGAACAGGCTGCCCAGGGAGGTGCTTGAGTCCCCATCCCTGGAGGTGTTGAAGAGCCAGGTGGATGTTGCATTGGGGAGCATCATTTAGCAGGTTGCTAGGGCTAGGACAAAGGCTGCACTGATGATCTCCAAGGTCTCTTCCAGCTGGAACTCTTCTATGGTTCTATGAACTTCTCTGGGAAACCTGTTCCAATGCCTAACCACCCTCTTAGTGAAGTAGTTCTTCTAACATCTGATCTAACTCTCCCTCTTTCAGTTTAAAACCATTCACTCTTGTCCTGTCACTATCTGCCAGTGTGAAAAGTTTCTCTCCCTCTTCTTTATGAGCTCCCTTTAATTATTGGAAGGCCACAAGTAGGTCTCCCACAAACCTCTAATTAGCATTTACTAATGCTAATGACAGGCTAGAGACATGGGCAGGGAGAAACTGAATGAAATTTAACAAGGGGAAGTGTAAAGTACTGCATCTGGAAAGGAACAACCCCATGNGCTCTGGCAGGGGGGTTGCACTAGATGATCTTTCTAGGGCCCTTCCCCTGACATACTGTGATACTGTGATACTTCCCTAACATCTCTGCTCCCCTCTCTTTCCCTGGATTTGGAGGTGTGGGATTTCACTGGTGTGTGTGCTTTTCAGGCTGACTTCCACAGAGGCCATCCCCAAGAGCAGGTTCCTGGCTCTGGGCTCCAAGTTCCGCTACAGCGGTCGCACGCAGGCGCAGACGCGGCAGGCGAGTGCCTTGATCGCTCGCCCCGCGCCTCACTTCGAGAGGAGTGCCAGCAAGAGAGCCTCCCGCAGCCTCGACGGAGGTGAGTGCCTGCTGCCTCTGCCCTCACCCTGCCTGCAGGCAGTGGAATCCTGAAATGCTCTTCAAGTACCACCTGCATTTAAACAAAACCCAGAACTTCTCCCTTTAATGCAAGACCTGGCTAGGAAAACAGAGAAGTAGTAGCAGCAAGAGCTGGCTGACAAAAAGGCTGTAGGTGGGTGCTAAAGGCTTGTGGCAACGTTCTGGTGGTAAAGGTATTTTCTTGTTCAGGCTCAGTGCATTTTCTTTTTAGTAAATCAGCAATTAAGGTGTTCCAGGGTTTGGCCATACCACCCTGAGCAGGCCTGATCTCAGCTGAGCTCAGAAAGCCAAGCAGGGTTGGGCCTGGTTAGTACTTGGATAGGAGACCACCTGGGAATACTGGGTTGCCGTAGGGTTTAGTTGAGGATGTCCCTGGCCACTGCAGGGGGGTTGGACTAGATGAGCTCCAGAGGTCCCTTCCAACCCAAAACCATTCTGTGATTCTTTAATGTAGCTTCTGAAATGACATAATTCAGAATGATGAGGGAGATTATTTGCCACAAGTGTTTGAAAGGTTTTCAGCATCCGTTAAAGAGATGCTGATCACAAGAAAGACATGGAGCTGGTGGAGCAGGGCCAGAGGAGGCCAGAGAAATGATCCAAGAGTGGAACCTTTCTGCTGTGAGGACAGGCTGAGAGTGTTAGGGTTGTTGAGCCTGGAGAAGGCTCCAGGGAGACCTTAGTGCAGCCTTTCAGTATTTAAAGGGACCTAAAAGAAAGATGAGGAGAGATTTTATAGCAGCTCCTGTTGTGACAGGGCAAGGGTGATGGTTTTAAACTAAAAGAGGAGATTTAGACTAGATAGAGGGAAGAAATGTTTTCCACTGAGGGTGGTGAGATACTGTTCCAGGTTAGCCAGAGAGGTGGGAGATGTCCCATCCCTGGAAGCATTGCAGGTCAGGTTGTCTGAGGCTGTGAGCAAGCTGCTCTAGTTGCAGGTGTTCCTGGTGACTGCAGGGTTGGAGTTGATGACCTTTAAAGGTCCTTTCCCACCCAAACCATTCTGTGATTCTATGCTGCTAATGTTGAAGTTTGTGGCATATCAGTCAGGTGGGCTGATCCCTGGCAGTTTTAAAAGAGCCTGATAGCAGCAGGCTAGAGGAGATGAGGCATGGAAGTAGGAATACCTACGTTTCCTCTGCTTGATCTGGGTCATGTAATGCCTGTAAAATTAGGGTTCAGGGAAGGGTGAGCATCCAAGGGCACTTGGCAGAGCAGGAGCAGCATGGCTTTGAGTCCTGATGTCATGCTGCAAGCTGGGAGGAGGGATCAGGGCTGTCCCAGCATCCCATGGCCAGCAGCAGCCTGACTGCCCCTGCTCCTACCATGGCTCTGCAGGTCTCAGTGACACCCCAAGCCTGGGCTTCATGCCTCAGGGCTGGGAGGGAAAGGGCTGCTTGGTTTGAGCTCTGGAGCAAACTGCCTGCTTGCATGCAGTCCAGATGTGTGATGCTACCCAGGCATGATGCATGGAGGTCACAGGACCAGTGCTGTTGGTTGCCCCTTGACCATGCCTTGGAGACCATTACCAGCCCAGATGAGTAGAGAAATCCTTGCTGCCATCCTGCATCCCAGTGACAGAGCTTGGGAAAGAGCAGCCTGTGCCTGTAATGCTTGTGTGTGCATTGAAGCCTGCAGCCTTTCTGCAGCTGCTGGGTGGGCAGTGCTTAACCTGTGCCCCATTTCCTCAGCTAAACGTGCGACTCAGAAAGTTGAGTTGAGAGCCCTAGAGGAAGAGAAGCAGGAGAAGGTGATGGTGGTTGAGGTTCCTGAACCAAAACCCACGGATCAGATCCAAGAGAAGCCAGGTATAGCTGTGGTGGTGGTGGCAACAACTTCTCTGCACTGCCTTTCCTATCCTTTACATGCTTCTTCCTGACAATTGCCAGTTTCACCAAATCTGGTGCTTTTCTGGTTTTTTTGGGGGGGGTTCTTTGCTAGAAGAGTTCTGCAGGCAGAGGAGTAAGAGTCTAGTAGAGCAGAGCTTTGGCAGAGTTGCTAAGCTTCCACCTTGCACCTTGTTAGACTGTGATTCCTGCGTGGAAAGAAGAGGATGTGCTGGCACTGGAGAACTGTCTCCTTGTTCAGTTGGAGTGGTTAAACCTTGAAAAGTTGATCTCAGAAGTTCCTGTAAAGCTTCTGAAACTCTTCATCCCAGGACCTGCTTCCCATTTTTTCAGCCTATTCTGGCTTTTTTGGGGAAGGGGGGGGGTGTTGAGAAATGCCACCCATTTTGCTACATGGAACTTATATTTCTCTTAAGCTAGGTGATATTGATAAGGGCATGAATATTTATTAATATTGAAGAGGTGTGTAGGTACACCACCAGATTTGAATACTAAATAGTGGATCACAGCAGCAATGTTGTCAAATATTTGCAGTCATCATCACTTAAATAGCAAATGCCTGTGGTGCATCAGGTTTGGAGATAATTTGTATGTAAATACATCCATGTGCTGCTCCACTTGCCTTCTTCACTCTGTTTCTTACAGAATGCTTTGGCATCACTGTTTTCTTGTCTGAGATCTTAGCCTGAGCTCTCAGGGAAGCAGTGTTGAAGATTCTCTTCCCACCACAGTCTTGCCTTCAGTTCTCTCTAGTCAGGGATAGTGCTATAAAAACACGAGGTGGAGGATTTAAAACAAAAGAGTAGTTGACTCTGTGTCCTTCATTTTCTGATTTGATCACTCAAGTACATTTAATGAAAGCTGCTGGGTTTTGTAAAGGTTTTTATCTAGAGGAGCTTGAGTGTGTTTGTCCTGGATTTTACCAAGCAGCACTTGGCAGGCAGAGCCTGTCCTAGTGCCACACTCGAGGCAAGAAGCCTGCAAAGCTTATTTGTGGGTTTTCCCCACCCCCCTCTCCTCCAATACACTTTTGACCACACAATTATGTGGTGGAAAGTGTCTTTAGAGCTGCCTGGTGTGCAGAGCTCCTCACTGTTCTCAGCTGCTGCCTTGGAGAGAGATCTCCTCTCGCTCTGTCCTCTGCTGTGCTGACCACTGTGTGTCCAGGCAGTTCTCCAGCCCTTCTCTTAACTCCTGCAAACCTCTTTCTAGCCAAGCACACTCTTGAAACTTTTGAAATGAAACCCATTGCAGAGGAGGAAGAGGAAGAGGAGAAGGTAGAGGTGGTTAAGGCTCCTATAACCAAGCCAAAGCTCCCGGAGCTGCGGCCAACGCTGTCAGGTACAGCCCCAGGGATGTTTGCAGTCAGTGGCAGCTCCCACAGCCACCTGTGCTGTCACCTGCTGGATTGAAGTGATGCAGTGCTGTAGGCCACAAGTGGCATTGTTTGCAGTGGTGTTCATTGCCATTAAAATCACACCTAGCTTTGCAAGTGTGCTGTAACATGCTGCTTTCTGGAGCTGTGCTGGGGCTTGGCTATGTGTGCCTGCGTGTGAAGTGAGTGTGCAGTGGCTTCTCAGTGCTCCTCTGCCACTCTCCCTCCTGCTGAGGTTCATTCCCCTCAGCTGTAGGGGCCTGAAAATCAGTTTGTGTGCTCCAGGACTGCTGGAGGTCACTTAGACTCAGCTGTTGTTTTTTTTTTCTTTGCTTCTTCCCTTTTTGGGTTTTATCAGAGTGACTTCACTAATCCACCCTGATTGTCATTACAAGCAGAGCTGGTTAGTTCTTGCAGGAAGAGGAGAGATTGAAACTGGGGAGGGAAGGATATTCCCTGAAGGATATTCCATGGGCTGTGGCAGAGCAGCCTGCAGCCAGTGTCTGACCCAAGCACATCCAGAGTCTCCTGTGGCAGCTGCCCCTTCTCTTCACATTCCCCTCCTCTTGACACTTCTGTTCCCAGCAGGGATCATCATCCAGGGTGATGATGATTAGTATTTTATATCTCCTGTTAGAGCAGTGCTTTTTCATTATGTGTCAAAATAGGCAAAGGTAGTAAGTCAGCAAAACGGAACTAAAATAACACAGCATAGAACTCCTTGTTGAGTATCAAAGGGAAACCTTGGTATCTGTTGTTTAATTTTCCTGTGTGTCCTGATGCTCTAAAGGACTGAGAGAGAAGCAGGAGTCCCCCCAAGAGAGATGGCCCTGTGGATTGCCACTATTTCCTTCATCTCTGGGGTGGCATTTTAACACCTGCATAACTTTTTTAGCCAAACGTGCTCTTGGCAATGTTGAGATAAGTCCAATTGAAGAAGAGGAGGAAGAAAAAATGCTGATGAGAGAACTAGAGCTGGTCCCAAAGGAGTCAGGTACCACCACCACGATGGCTTTGCACACCCAGCATCCTCCTGATCCCTGATGTCCCTGCCATCTCACTATCCCTCTGTCCAACCTCCCCACGGCTCTCACTGCTTCCATGGCATCAATACACCAGGACACAGCCCCTGTTGTCCTTCCAAAAGGATCACACAGTGGCTGGCTCACAGAAATGAACTGCCATGCCAAAGGCAAGGGCAGGCAACAGAGGTGGCAGTGGTGTTTTGGGCTCTCAGTGTGGATTTTTCAGCAGGAGTTTGTCTTAGAAGTGTCAGTTCAGGCTCTGATAAGTTCATTTTTGCTCCTCCACCTGCAATGGTTTTGGCCACGTGGATGCTTTATTCTGTCCACTTTTGATGCACACAGATGAGATGCAGTTAACTTGCCAGTGACATAGGAAATCTTACTAAGGAGTTCCTTAAAATGATAGTTTATTATTCAACAGCAAATTTCCTGCTGGATGGACACTGGTGTTGGCCAGGGTGGGTTACACAGTGGAAGCCTTGCTGCATAAAGTGTGACTTTAGGAGTAAGGCATTATTTCAGGTGTACTTTTAGTGGAAGAGCCATAAAAACCAGCATCAGGAGAACTAAATAGCTAATTGCATCTCTGGGTGTGCACAGTGAATGAATTAGAACTTGTTTTCTCACCCAGTGTTGACAATTTTGGAGGTGTTTAGGTTTTTTTGTACTTCTCCCACTTGAAAATCACTAGCAACCAATTCTACTCTCATGAAGTCCACACAATTGTAAACTGTCTTCACCATTTGTAAACTCTACTCCAAAATAAATGTTGCTCTTATATTTGGCATTTTTAGCTTACTTGGGAACTGTCTGGGAAATCAGGAATCAAAGGAAGGATTAGGCAGTTCATTTTGGGTGTATCTAGGGTTTTTATTTTACACTGTCATCCTCTGGAAAGATGATTTGTTTTGGCAGCATGTTCTTCATTTCTGCACTGTCACTGAGCTGGAGATGCTGAGTTTCCTGGGCTGCAGCAGGATCCTGCTTTGAAACCCACCTGGAAGCTGCTGGGAAGCTTTCTAGAGCAAAGCTGCTTGATTGTTTTGTTGTCTGAATTGCTGCAAAGATTGGGGAGCTGAGGGAAAGCCTTCTAGAAAACATCTCTTTGTGGCTGAGGAGATGGCAATGAGTCAAGAACTCAGCACAGCTACAAGTGTCTCTGCTGTCGTGGTTGCATTGGACTGGACTCCTGTTTCAATTGTGTGTGAAGGACCCAGAAATGGATGGCCCAGTATCAAAAACAGATTTGCCTTTCTGGTGTGGCTTCTCTGCAGAGTGCAAGCTTGCTTTTTGTAAACCATCTGTTGAGGGGATTTGTTTTATTTTATTTTATTTATACCATAAGGAAAATAATCCCAACTCCCTTGTACTAAATGCACAAGCTGCTTCCCTCAACATCTTGATTTCTTTTCCCTTTTCAACTCCTCCTCCCTTTCTATTTAAACAACAGCACTGTCATTTGGAAAGGCTTTTGCCTAGTGCTTTGGAAACATTGCCTGCTCTGACCCTTCTCCCTGCCTGTCTCTTCCCCATCCTCAGCAGTGGCTGTGATCACTCCTGAGAGGAGTCCCCGTCCCACCTCTGCCCCAGCTATGGCACAGAGCCACGCTGCAGAGCCAGGCCCAGCTAAGCCTGAGGGGAAGGATGTGCTTGCTGCATCTAAAGTAGAAAAGGAAACAGCAAAACCTGACCTGAGACGTGAAGAAACCTCACTGGGGAGAGCCAAGGCAGAGCCAGCTGATGCATCAAAGGTATGTCAGAGCACACTGGTGCCAGGTGGGAGCAGCAGCTCTGGGTGCTTTCCTCTCCCTGGCAGCAAGGAGTTTGTTCCTTAGCCAGGCATCAGGTGGGAGGGAGGTATGGAGTTGTTCATCCCAGGGAAGACCCCAGCCCTGCTTGTTGTCCAGGTGCAGGGAAGGAGGAGGTCTAGGGAAGCTGGCTTTTGGGGGTTGCAGTCAAACTAAATGCAGCTTGCTGATAGGGCATTCAAGAAGCTGGCAAGACCTGCACATGAGTTCATTGTACTTGAATTTAGGGCTCACCCATGGTTCCTGGTATGACAGCAGGAGCAGTTCCAGGGAAAAGACTGATAGGGATCTGCTCTGCAGCTCCACAGCTAAATGCAAATGTTTTTTACATTGATAGCTTTCCTGGGGAGAACTGCTCAGTACCTTTCTGCAACTGGGACTAGAAATTGAGTTGTGGATGGCCCTGTTGAAACCTTGGAGTGTTTGTTATCTAAATGAGATTGTTTGAAATGTTATTTTAGCTTCCTACAAACATCTGAGACCACTGCTGGGTTTGAGCTACAAGCATGGTTCTCAAAGTCCAAATAATCTTCAGAGTTATTGTTCCTATTACAACATCCTTACTATTGTGCACATCTCACAGTGTTGCAGCAGAGCTGTGTACCCCTTGTTTTCACACTGTTCTCAGTGCATTACTGAGCCACATTTTGCCTGTGCCTTTTACCACACAGTGGGTCTACTCCAGGGGAGATGGAGGTGAAGAAAGGACAGATGCTTTCAAATCTTTCCTGGCCTTTGTGACCAGTCATTGTTAACTGCAAATGCTGAAGGGAATCCTCAGGGACACAATTCCTGCATGGCTGCTCACCCTCCTTGAGAACAAGGAAATCTTACTCACCCCATTTCCCTTATTACAGGGGTGGGTTTTTTTTTTTCTTCCTAAATTCTCAAACACTGGATTTTTTTTCTGCTTTAAATGTAGATGTGGGAGGAAGTTGTGGATTTGAAGGTGCCAAATTTACTGTTTCTCCAATGTAGCTGCATCACTTCCTTTAACACCCACTAGTGCTTTGACCTTTGGAGTATTTGGCAGTCCTAAAAAATCACTTGAAGTGTTAAAGCAATCTTAGCTCTCTACTTCTGGATAGTAAAGAACTCAGTTCTGTTAGGCTTGATTTGGTAGCTAAGCTCTCTTCTGACTGACTCTGTGTGCATAACCAATGATTTTCTGTTTTTGAGAAGGTTTGTCTTAATTTGAGCATGTTGCTTTGGGGAAGGATTTCCCTGGGAGATCCAGCTGCAAAAGGAAATCTGGAAACACTGCCTGACAAAGCTAACACCACAAGCAGGGCAAACCTGTCTTCAGCAACACCCTGGATTCAAACACAAATAATTCTGAAGCTGAAAGAATTATTGTCGATATGCTGTTGACTAACCAAACATCCCAGAACCGTGGTGCCATTAACTCCTTTGCCCCACAACTGCATGTTGTTTTGTTTTTTTTTTTGCATGTTCACTCAGCATTTCAAAACCAACTTGCTGCAGCTGTTGTTTGGGAAAACTAAAATGGTCTCTTGAAAAACACCTCTACTAACAAGAAATGTTTTTACCACTTTATTTCTTAACTGTAGGTGAGGAAAGCGCACATTGAGGTCACAGTTCCCACCACCAATGGTGACCAGCCCCAGGTTTGTGCTCCTAAATTCAGTTAGGTTCCTCACAGGGTTGTTTTTTTTTGGGGGTTGTTGTTGTTTTGTTTGTTGTTTTGTTTTTTTTTAAGGTTAAACATTGAGGTTCCATACAGTGACATAAACCAACAACTCTTATTTTTTGTTGTTGTTTGTTTGTTTGTTTTTTTTATCACTGCCCAACAGCAGCAGCCTGCAGAGAAAGAGGAAGAGCTGATAAGAATGAGGAAGGTTAGCCATTTTACACTTTTCCCCAACCAAATTTGCCATATCATTCATGCATCTGGAACCAGTTTAAAAAGACAGTGCTCCAGCTTCTCCATGTGCCTGGGGTTGAGGTTTTGGTGGGGTTTGTTTTATTGTTTTTTTGGAATGGCAACTCTCAAATACTTGATTGCCAACTGAATAGCTTTTTGGCCTCTAGTCAGCCTGGATGCTAGAATGGGGCATGTTGAATGCCAGACACAAAACCACTTGGTTTCATTTATAAAACAGATCTTCTCTGTAACAAATTGAATTTGAAAGCCAAGAAAAGCTTAAAAGAGAAATGCAGGGCACAACAAAAAGCATAATGATTGACTAATAGAAGAGAGAAGCAGGATGAAAAAAGGTTGGTGAGGCATGGTTCCTGTACACACAGAGCCCATGTAAGAGTTGCAGCACACACTGCTCAGGAGTGTGAGCTTGTGACATCCTGCAAGGCTTGCCCAGAAAGGGCTAAACTCTCTCTTTGTGCCGAGCGATCCAAACCAAGGCAGAAGCCAATGAGCCCCTGGGAGCTGTCTCTTTAAAGAACTCCTTGCATCTCTCCATGCTCCATCAGCAAGCTCCCCCTCCCCACATTGGCTGGTTGGTGGGGGTTCCCCCCCCCCCTCCACCCCAGCTCACAGCTGGCCCAGCACTGCACCCTCCCCTTGAGTTCACCTCTTTTGATTTGCCGATTTGTCAATCCCACCAGAACAACATTTTAATTTGTTGTGCTTTTCTTGTTTTTGTTTGTTTTGTTTTGTTTTGTTTTGTTTCCCCCTTTTCTTTCATTTTCACAGAAGAGATCAAAGAGGCTAGATGGTGAAAACATTTATATCAGGCATAGCAATTTAATGTTGGAGGTTTGTATCAACTCGACGCTTCTTTCAGTTGCGTTTTGCCTAGACCTTCTGCATCTGTGCTCAACTTCTTCCTCTTCTGCCACTGCCTTGGGGTTGTGTTGGTTTTTTTTTTGCATGCTCTTGCATGAAAAGCCTTTCTCTTTTGGTTTGAAAAATGCTTTTTGCATGGGGGCAGTAAACATGACAATGTGCAGGCATCTTCCTTCTACCTCTTCTGACTTTCATTCTCTCATACTTAACCCAAAATATATGATTGGCAGAGCTGCGTGCTCAGGTCTGCTCTTGGACCTGCTGGTAGTGACATGACTTAGAGAACCACAGAATCCTTTAGACTTTGAACATCATTGACTCCAACCACTGAACCATGGCAGGGGGTGCTCATTTACAAGGCATTCTATGAAAATGCAAAATTCAGGTGAGATCATGCCATCTGTGGCATTCAGGCCGCTATAATGTCCGTGTCACTTCAAATAGGACATTGTTGCAGTGATGCTCAGAGTGTTGTGATCCTTCTCCCAACAATTCCTTGCTTTGCAGCATCTTTAACACTCCCCTGGACTCCATCCTGCCATCCAGCACTAGATCTCCTTGGAGCTGGCTCAGGAGCTTGATGCTTATGGGTGACAAGCCATGTGATTCTTCCATGCACAGCCTTTCCCCTTCAGCTTTGGGAGCTCTTTACACTTGGTTTCACCTTAGCACAGTCTCAGAACAGACCATGCCAATCATATATTTGAGTTTTTTAATACACTGTCCTATGGAAGATGTTTTTGTGGCTTCTGATACTCTGTGTTCCGTGTTTCTACTCCAAATTGCAGCACCAGCAGCTGGTAGGGTCTCCCTGTTGGTATCTCTTGCAAGTGAACTATACTAACTACCTTCTCCTAATCTCAATTTGAAAAGTTTTGCAGCTTTTGGGTGGTTTTTTTTTTTTAGTTTTGGGGTTTTTTTGTGTTGTTCCTGGACTGCTACAACTTCAGCTTTTGGCCACGAGCGCAGGGTTTGCGGCACCGTGGGCAAGGCTCAGCCAGCACCAGAGTGAAGAACTCTGCCTGTCGCTTTCTTCCACCCAGCTCCATCTCCCCAGCCCCAAACTGAGCCTTTTCATTGCTTCTCAGCCCCCTTTTTTTTTTCCTGGGAGTGCAATCCTTGCCTCTGGCATCCAGCCTGTTCCCTTCCCTGCTGCCCTTCCCACTGGTTTTGTTGCAGGTGCTCCAGCCCTCCCCTAGAAAAGGGTTGACCCCAGCAGCTCCCTCCCTTTAGCCCTGATTATTTTTTTAACCCATACATTTGGCAGATCAGATGTTTTTCCAGCAGACCTCAGGCTCCTGAAGCTGCCACTTGAATGTAATGAAGCCATTTAACACTTGTGTTCTTACAAAAAAGGGCAAAAGAGGAGGAGGAGGAGGAGGAGAGGTGTTAAGGCTTAGTGAGCTTCTTCCTCGAGATGCTTTCCAGACCTGGTGTGGCTTCACCTAGCTCCTCGTGGCTTTTGCTCTTCTGCCAACCCTCCCAGGACCAGCTCTTGTGCACTCATGGATAGCCAAGGTGGCCTTTCTCTCTTCTCTAACCCAGGAGCAGCTGTAGGGCTCCTGGACCTGGGCAGGGCTTTCCCCTGGAGTCCTCAGCAGACTTATTTGTGCTTTTTTTTCTTTCTCTTCTAAGCAGACACTTGCCTTGTGCTCTCATCCAGGACATATGACCAAACTGTTTTTCCCCACCCTTAGAAGTCTGCCACAACCAGCAAGTGTTGTTAGTGAGACATTTGGGGTGGTGTGTCCAGGGGAAGCTTTCAGGGATGCAGATATTTGGGAAGCACCCTCCTTTAGGGATGCCTTTGCTCTCCCATCTCCTAAAATTGATGGGCTGAGTGCCAACTAAAAGTGCCAGAATAGGGACATTTCCTAGTGATGCTTTTGCTGACCTTTATTTCCCCTTTTCTAATGAGTGAGGCTTGCTGCTTTCTGGCACTGTCCAGAAAAGCTGCTGTGTGGCTTCTGCCTATTTTATGCCAAAGCTTTATTATCAACAGACTCTCAAGGAAAAGCTGCTTTGAATCAAGTTAAAGAGAGCTGACTTGCTTTATGCTGTACACTGGCACTGCAGAGTAGAAATCTGGCTTTCTCCAGATGGAGAAGTTGAGCAGTTTCTTGACTGATCCAGTGTACAGTAAAGTTGCAGTTGGGTTTTTAAAGAGCTGTCACCTCATCTTCATTTTAGAGGTAGAAAACCTCCTGGAGGAATGAGATGAGAAGGGGTGAGGAGGGGGAAAGGTAGTGGGGATATTCTGGGAGCAAAGATAATTCCTGGTAGAATGAAAAGAGAACTAGGTATGGGGAGGATAAATCAAATTGGGAAAACCTTAAGAATAAGCATTATTTTCCTTTATAGCTGTGGGTGTCCAGGTTAGCAGAGGGCAAAAGAAAGCAACCCCCCCCAATTTAAATGAAATAACCCAAACAAATACAGCCTTGCCACTTTAAACATCCTGTCTGGAGGAAAAGCTGTGAGATTAGACCTCTGTTGGCATCTGGTTTGGTGCAGAGAGGAAAGAGGAGAGAGAGGATGCTCCCTTGGTGTGTTTGCAGTGTGAGCTCAGTGGATGGAGGGCAGCAGCAGCTCCACTGAGCACAGCTTGGCTATGCAGCACCGAGGCGATGGCAGGCTGCTCACCTCCCTGCCCCTCCACTCATCCTCTCCTTTTGCTGATAGGATCTAGATAAGACCCAAGAAGAAATAAAGAAGCATCATGCCAACATCAGTGAGCTGAAGAAGAACTTCATGGAATCCGTCCCGGAGCCTCGGCCAAGCGAGTGGGACAAGCGCTTGTCCACTCACTCCCCGTTCCGAACCCTCAACGTCAACGGGCAGATTCCCATGGGAGCTGATGGAGTGAGTACCTCAGGGGCACGTGGGTGGGAGTGCATGGCATCATCATTCCAGGGAGCAGCTTTGCAAGCTAGGATCCAGCCTAGGTTTTAGTTATATTGAATTTGAAGAGTTACTATTGATTTTTTTCATGTGTATAGTCACCTCGGAGAGAGTTTGATGCTTGAGGTGTAGGATCATAAAAATGTGGGGGTTTGGGTAGAAAATAGTGTAGGAATTCTTCCCCTGGTTTTGATGCTGCTTTTCCCTGTGTTGCTGTCGTTCCTGATGCTAGACTTCATTTCACATGGCTGTTTTGGGGACTGGTGCCAGGCAATGCACCTCCCCAAATACCTAAGTGAAAGGGAATTCTTCATTCAGAGATGATCTTGCAGCTAACCCAGTGGAGAAGCACTAGAATAGTATCAGTTTGCAGAAATCACTTGAGTTCTTCAGTTAATCCAGTATGTCATTGGGTTTAGTCTTGCAGTAGGATCTGCAGGTGCTGATCTGCCATGGAGGCTTCCAGAAGACTCCTCAGGTGGCTCCAGCAGGGCTGGTCAAACGTGATGGGATTGTTCCTCCTTTCAGGAGCAGTGCCTGTGTGCTAGTAGTTGCATACATGCACTGTTTCTTGGCTAATTCCCTTCAAAAGGTAATTTTGGGGAAGAAACCCAAGTTGGAGCAGCAGAAATCTGGCTGCCAACTGGTTTCTTCTTGGAGAACAGACAGCTTCTCTGTGTAATGTTGGTGTTCCCTAGCTTGAGCTCTGAAGCTTGTGAGTAAACCCAGAGTTAGAGCCCATGGTAATTAGCCTCTTCAACAGTAAGTGTGATTTTTCATTACAACTGAATGCCTGTGGTGGCAGCAGCTGTGGAGTCTCTCCTGGTTTAAGCTTCTCCCCTCACTGCCCACAGTGGTGCAGATAAGCTGGTGTTGCATCTTCAGAGCACTGCAGGGGAGATGCTCTTGAAAGAGAAGTAACCCTGCAGTGGGAGGGAGGATTCTCAGAGCAGGGACACAGGGTTTGAACAGCCAAGATGACTGCAGGTGCCTCAAAGCATAGAGAAAAGCCATGACAGTTACAGGGTTAGAAAAACAAAACCCCCCAAATGAACTAAATGAGAGATGGTCCATGAACCCAGAAAGTGTTCCAGGCCAGATTGGACATGGCTTTGAGCAACCTGCTTTAGTGGAAGATGTCCCTTGCTTTAGCAGAGGGATTGGAGCTAGATGATCTTTAAGATCCCTTCTAACCCAAACCATTCTGTGGTCCTTGGAATGATGCTGTTTAACACATGGATAGGGTTTCCTCTTTGGTTCTTGAGTCTCAGTCTAAATTCTGCAGGAAATTGGGCAGCAGAGCAGTGCAGAGCTGTGCCCACAGTGCCACGTGGCTCATGGCTCTGTGGGTGGGATAGAGTAGGGGCTCTCAAGCTCCACAGCTGCAGTTCAAGGATGATATTCTTGGTTATTATGAAGAATTTCTTGCCTGGTGACCCCACTGGGAGGTCCTGGGAGGCCAATGCCAATGGCATCCTGGCCTGGAGCAGGAACAGTGTTGGCAGCAGGAGCAGGGAGCTGATNTATCACGGTATGTTAGGGGTTGGAAGTGCCCTAGAAAGATCATCTAGTGCAACCCCCCTGCCAGAGCAGGAGCACCTAAGGCTGCAGTGGTGCAAGGGCTGGATTTGCATTTCTGGAAGTTCCCTCTCTGAAGTGGCCTTGCTCTGAGGGGAAGGTGGATACCTCCTGCTGGCAACTTCCAGCAATGCATGTTCAGCAGGCACCTCTCAGGGAGGCTGTTGTCCTTCACCTGCCCATGGTGACAGATGGTAAAGCACAATGCAGACAAGCTCTCCTCTCCATGATGGTATCTTGCCCCTGCTGGGATGGCTAAAGGGTACTGTGCCAGGGGCTGCTTTTTGCTGTTCTCTTTGATTGCAAGACAACTGAACCTTAACACGCTTTGTGTGTCCAGGTCAAGAAAGTCACTGTCCTATCTTCTGAGAGACAGGTTGGTGGCCTTGAGGTAAAGCTGCTGTTCTGATACCTGCTTTTGAGCCAGACTTTAGCTATTTGCAATGGCACCAAGCAAAAACTCAGCAGCAGCTGCTGGATAACATTTGTTTTGTTTTTTTTCTTTTGGCTACCTGAAGTAGTTTCATAACTCACACTGAGAGGACTCTTGCACTGCTGCAGCTTTTGCAGCTTTCAAGTTTTTGCTTCTTTTGGTGCATGGCTGGTTGTTCCAAAGAGCTGCATGAAAGAGAGAACCTTGTATTGGGCGAGAAAAAGCACTGATCAAAGTTTAACTCTACCCTGTTCTTTTTATGTTGTCTTTTCTTTCCCCGCTTTTTCTTTTAATGATCATGTTACTCCTGCATTTTTCTCTTTGTTTTCCTTTGCTGCTCAGTCTCCCAGCTACTTCCTCCCCAATCCTCATCCCTTGGGGGTGTGCAAAGAGCCAGTCCCAAAGTACCACACTGATCAGAGGAGATTAGCTCAGCTCCGTGAGCTCAGAGCCAAGTTTTTCCTCTCCTAGGTGCACTGGGCTTTGCCCAGGTGACAGGCAAACTAAAAAGGGATGGAGAGTTACTAAATGATTGCCACACTTTTGTCTTTCTTCAACAGAAGTGCTAGAGCCCTTGCATGATCCTGGCTGATGAGTTACTCTTGCTGGTTTTGTTTTGGATTCCTTAGACTCCAGAAAGGAAAGTGCTAAAATGCAGAGGGAAATGGAAGGAGTTTGCAGTGCTTCCACTGCCATCCTGCCTGGGCTATGCTCAGGGTTCTAAGAGTTCACAATTTTTCACTTGTTCCAGTAGAATTTTCAAAACAATGGAGATTTTGATACTGTCAGAACTTTGACGAAGCATTTTGTATCTGCACTGCAGCCTGGATGTTCAACCCTAGTTAACAAACACTGTTTTTTAAGGCCCCTGTGGGCTAGGAAGCTGTCAGAGACCACCTTTTGTACTACACCACTTCTATTTCTAATGTCTCAGCTCTTTTCTCAAGCATTCCAGTTTCAAACCACTTCAGTAAGTTTTGAGCATGCATTTTTCTGGGAGGGCAGTGGCAAAACATGTGCATGATCCTGATCCAGAGCTCTGCAAAGAGGACTAGACTTTGTACCTCTAAGGCTGAAGCCACCAGTGACTGTACTCTCCAGGGCAGTTTATTTTTACCTAGTGAGACAGACTGTCCTAAGGCTTTGCACACCTCCAAGTATCATTTTTGGGCACTTTCCATCTGTCATTTTTGTTCATCTCTCTCTGTCTTTCTTGATCTTCTACCACGAAAGCAGCCACAGGAACGTCCTCTGTTAGTACAGGATGAAGACAAACTAATAAAGCAGGAGATCCCTTCTGAGACAGCCTTTCCTCAGCAAGGAAGTGAAGAAACTCTGCCAAAGGTTTCTATTGCAATTCCTGAAGAGCAGAAATCCCTCAAAAAGTGTCAGCTCTACTCTAGCCTATTTCCTTCTCCACGTGTTCCCTTTATGATGTCCTTTCTCCTGGTCGTAGCACTGACTGTTTGGTGGCTGCTCTTTCTCTGAGTGGCAACAGGGTCATGGTGAAACCTCAAGACCAAAGCTCCTGAATTTCTTGGCTGTAGCCTCTGCTGCATCTTCCTTGTGCTGGTCTTTGATCTTCATAGTTTGCTGTCCCAGGGAGGGACACTCTGCAACTGTCCTGTTAATCCTGCTCTGTGTGTGTCCTTGTGTAGCTGTGAGCCAGGACCTGGCAGGAGTGGTCATGGATTGCCAGGTCCATTCTGAAGTTATCTAGTGTGCAAAAAAGCCAATTCTCTGAGCTGTGCTTCTGGTTGCTGTAAGAGGTTGTGTAAATATGGGGGGGAGGAGATGTTTGCTTCTTCAGCTCCTGTAGATGCCACGTAGGAATGGCTGAAGGCTTGCTTTTATGCTTGTTGTTCACATGTGAGATGTTGACAAGCTGAAGAACATTTGATCCTGAGCCAAAAGATTGCTTTCCAGCAATCTGCTGAATCCAATCCATAACCACTCCTTTTCTAGGGAAGCAAGACTGGCATTTCAGTAACAACCTGTTGCTTATCAATGCTGCTGTTAGTGTTAATGTAGAGACAGGGACAGGCAACTCCTCATCTTGCTGGGGGAGGGGGGGGAAGCCTTTGCAAAGCATCACAGCTTCCCTCTCACAACCCCTGTTCTCATCTCCTAAGAGAACAATGTGTTGTAGGACAAAACCCATTGCAAGGAACTCTTTTCTTGTCAAGAGAGATGAATCCTTTTGCTGAATCTGGTGGTCTCAGTGCACTTCAGATGTGTTTGATTTGATTTGTGTTGAACTAACTGACGCATGTTTGCTTAGGTCCCAGGAATGGAGTAACCTGCTCTTAGGTATGTCTCCTCTTAGCATGTTGACTTGACCACATTCAGGACACCCTTTTAATGTTAAAGCCATCAATTGTTTTGACTCCTCTGACAAAAGCCTTGCATGCTGCTTGTTCTTTAATTGCCTCCCAGTGTAAATGTCTGGATGATGCTCACGTGTATCTGTGTTACCTGGGGAAGCTCTGTAAGCTCCTGGGTGAATTGCCCAGGTGGGCTAAGCAGAACTGGTTTGTTGCAGCTGGAGGGAGGATGGATGGGACTTTGTGTCTAAGGGGTTTCTTTTCTGTATATAGTAATTGTGGGACTGAGCTGAGCCAACTGCTTCTCCTTTCAGTAGTAATGTGCTTTCTGTTGCTTTTGCTGGAGGATTGGTATAGATACAATTCCTTCTGAGAATAGCCACCAGAGCCATCAGTGTTGGCAGCTGCTCCAGCAGCACAGATGAGAAAGGAGTAGACCTTTATTACAGGGACTAAACTGTGTGAATATCTATAAATAGCTGTATTTATAACCCTTTCTAGATCTGTAAGCTCTGTGAACAGTGTTAGTTAGGAAGCTAGCAGCTAAGCTTGCAGGAAGAAGAACATAAGGCAAATATGGCATGTGCTGTCTGCTCTGAAGGACTCTGTGGGTGTCAGGGACCCTTCAAGCTGCTGTTGCTCTTGGTGTACAGGTTGAGGCTCTCTAAATGCTGTCTCAAACTTAGGTTGCTAGTGAAACTCTTTGGTTTAATCCCCCAGGAATCTTTCTGATTACTCTTGTACCTTGCTCTGATTAGTACACCAGTTTGTGCCTTTAGGACTTTGTTTTGTGAGGATGCTGATTTGTCATTGGAGAGTGTTTCTTCCCTGTTTAATACACTGCCTTTGAAACACAGTCTTCCTCTTTCAGTGGTTGGAAGTGTAGAAGTCCCTGGGTGCTTGTGCAGACTTAGCCTGGGGGGAAAAGAGAGCTGCTGAGACCTTCTTGCAGCCTTCAATACTTCAGGGGCCTAGCAGAAAGATGAGCAGAGACTTTTGAGCAGAGCCTGTTGGGACAGGACAAGGAGTGGTGGTTTGAAACTAGAAGAGGGAGATTTAGACTAGCTAGAAGGAAGAAATATTTTATGCTGAGGGTGGTGAAACCCTGGTGTGTTCCCTGCCTGAATCTCCTTCCCAAAACTGGGGCAGACACAGTGAAAAACAGGGACTGTTTGTTCTCCTTAACCTGGCATGGAGAGGGAGTTGTTCAGGTCTCTTTCTGTCCATTCTGTCCCTGTTTCCTGGAGAAGAGCAGCTCAAACACACAGCTGCTTCCTTTCCAAAGCCATCTCTGGGGTTAGCTGCTGTGAGCACTGCTGAGGGTTGCTGCATGCCAACGTTGAACCCATGACAAGGACTTTGAAGCCATAGCAGTGGCTTTTGCAAAGCCATGCTTCCTGGAGCTCTGTCTGCCACTTCCAGGGGTCCTGAAGTGTGGAAATCTTTGCCTGGAGCAATGTTGGAATGTAGTGCTCAGGGTGTCTTACCCAGCTCTGGGTGACACTGCAACTCAGTCCTTTCACTTGTTAAGGTGATCTCTCTCTTGCTTTCTCTGGTTCAATCATGAGATGAGGCTGGTTATCATCAGCACAAATCCTTGGACACTTTACATTCTGAGAATGCTCAGGAACATTTTTGGGGTTTCTATAACAATTTTCACTGCAGAGTATAACTGAAGAAACACTTTCCTGTTTCTCTGCTAGTAAGCTCTGTTCTTCAGCTGGATGTGCTCTCTTCTGGCAGAGAAAGCCCAGAGCTTATCAGGGACAGATCCCTCTGTTCCCACTGTGCTCCAGCCCCTTTCCTCCTCTCCTTTTTCCCCCTGTGTGCTTTCAGGAGTTTCAGATGTGCCCTGTCACAATCCACCTTAAGGTCTCATTCCTGCACCTTATGTGTCTCATTCACCTTGGTGCTGTGCTGCTGGATTCCTAGTTTCACCCTTTTCCATGCAGGATGTGGTGCTGGAGGAAGGGATTTAGGGATGCCTGCTGTTGTACCTGTGCACAGGGAGCATTGATTGGCTCTAGCTCTGTTTAGGGGCAGACATCTCAGGGCTTTCACAAAGGAACCATCATGTGGACTTTGCTCCCTTTCTTCCTCAGGAACAAACTTGCTGGCAGTTCCCCAGCCTCCTGCCCCCTGACACTGTCACTGTCCCTGCTTGGTGATGGGATTCAAGTTGGTATGAGGCCAGTGCTATGCCAATCTGTGAGGGATGGAGGGCTGGGTTATCCAGAATTATCCCCAGGGAGGCTGGAAATCTCTGCAGCATGTAAGCATGGCATCAAAAATCCTCCTTCTTCAAGGTGACCTGCTGCAGGAAAGGACATTTTGGTGACTCTGGTGCCATAGCTGTGATAAAGAGTGCTGGCAGTTGGGATGTTAATGAGACTTTCCCAGGTTTTGGGGGGAGGTGACCTCTCAGCTGCTCTGAGGCTCTTTGGTGCTCACAGCTAGGAGCCAGTTAGTGGCTCTTGGAAGTTTCAGTGTTTTCCATCACAAAGCTGGTGCTTGGCTCCGTGCTTTGCTTTCCCTTTCTGAGTCCTCTTACCCTAACAGACCATCTCTTCTGAACAGCACATAAACCCCAGAACAGGTCCTTGTGCTTTGATTCTTTCAGAAATGAAGCACAGCAGTATTTTAAAGCAGCAAAGTAGCATTTTGAAGCCAGAGCCTGGGAGCTTGAAACTGAAATTCAGCTCTGAGGCTGTGCTAGGTGTTGGGCTCTGTGTGCATTACTGTCAAACTTTGCCATTGTTAAAAGTCAATAGATAAATTGTTTGTTCTGCTGCTTTGCTCTGTGGCTCAGGAGAAGATGACCTGAGGACTCTATGGGCAGCTCAGGTGAGGGTATGGAGCTAAGGAAGACCAGCTCTCCTCCCTCTCAGTTGGTGCAATAACTAGTGATGACCCTAAAAAGTAGATATTCAACTTTCATCTCCTGTTCTGAATTAATATTCAGAACATATTAATTAATGTTTCCTCAGCATGGCACCAGAGGAGCAGTTGGTGTTTGCAGGAATAAGGTTGTGCTCCTGGGCAAGGTTGTGAGCCAAGTGTCTTCACCTAAGGGTTAGGAATTTGTCACCCTGAGAATTATTCCACTAGTTGATTGGGTTGTCTTTTCTCCTGCTCATGAGTTGGTGGTGCCTGTTGTGACTTACAAACTGAGGGAGGATGCTTGCTGGAAAAATGTAGCCCAGAGAAAGGTTCTGGATTCATGTAGGAACTCTTTGGTCTGCACTTCTCACTGGAGAGCTTGGCACTGGTGGATTTTGTGTCCCTCTTTGCATCTCTCTTGGTGTGTTAAGCTGGAGGGAAGGACTAGCCTTGCTTTGTGCCACTTTGGGATCTTCTAGCAGTGCTTACAGTCGTGTTGGATCAGGTTGTGGGGACTAAAAACACTTTCTTTTTTTTTACCTAAAATGCTCTCTTTTGGAACACTTTTTTTGGTTTTGTATTTTTTCTCAGATTTTTTTTTTTCTTTGTAAATATGTACATTGATCATTAATAAATGTTAATTGCAAATCAGATTCTTCTTTCCACTGCTTATTAACAAACAAAAAAAGCTATCCCCTGTGTTAACAACTTCATCCTACTAACCCTCAGTGTTGTTTCCTTCAAACAGGAGCCATCAGACCCCCCCAGGGCATCACTATTCTGGGTGCTGGGGTCTGCTGGACACTCTTGATGTAGGTTTTGTGCTCCTGGGCAGAGAGAGGACATGCAAGGCTCTGGCTGTAAGCAATGTTCACTCTCAAACTGCTCAAAAGAGCTCAACTGAGGATGAAATGCACCTTGGTTTGCAGAGAGGGCACAAGGTTCAGCTCTTTACCTCAGTGGAATACTGGACACCTTGTCCCTCTCTGCTCCTGAGAGTGAATGGTAGGACAAGCAGCTGGTAGGTCCTGTGCAGTGCAGCTGTGAGAGCCTCTGCCCTGGGTGTGATATTAGTCTGAGGACAAAAATGCTCTTTTCTGGTTTTGTAAGCAAAGAAACCATGTCCCTAATGAACCATCTTTTGTCTGTGTGGTCATCTGCAAGCTGCTGGTTGTGTTTTAAGTGGTAGAAGCTGCCTGAGGTGGTGCCTAGAGGGCTGTAGGAATAATCAATCTTAATTTTCACTCCCAGTGTTTCTTCTGTGGGGTTGTTCACTTCTGGATAAACTATTTGGCTCATTCTATGCAGTGTTGAGTGATGACAGAAGAGCAGATCTGGCTGTGCTGGAATAGCATGAAGCTTGTGCTGCTCTTCTCCTGGATGAGCCCAGCAGCAGAGCAAGGGCTCTGACTTTCTGTCTAAAATGAAGCAAGTGCAATGCAGCAGCACAAAAGTGATGTCACTTGTAAACCTTGCTGGGATCTCCACTCTTCTCACCTCCAGCATTTGCAATGGCACCAGCAGCTCCTTCTGTGCAGAGGGGAATTTGGAGGAAGCAGCCCCTCCTCCAGGGGTAGCTGGCCCACAGAAGGGATGGGAAGGGGCTTGGGGTGGGTGGGGAGAGGAATCCTATTACTCAGCAACCTTATTTTAATAACTTAAATACTGATCTGGAGGTGACTTCATGTTGCCAAGTAGTTGATGCAGTGGCTTGGAGGTAGCTGCTGTGTATCATGTCATATCCTGGGATCTTGTTCACAGCAGCAAGTTCATCTTTTTATGCTGTGTATTTTCTAACCTGGCTTTTAACTTGGATCAGACTCTCTGTTACCCTCCTGTTGTCTGACTAAGCTACTCAGGATGCTGGGATCAGATCAAGAGCAATTACAAAACCATCCCCAAACACAAATCCATAGGCATTGGCCATCATTTTCCAGAGGTGATGCTTGAACAGCTTCTAAACTTTCTTTCACTTGTGTCTTGAAGGCAAAGCAGTTCTGTAAGGGATGGCAGGTACTGTAAAATAAGGCTCTGCTGTTTTCTGCTTGCTAATGCTTTTGAGGCCCAGTGCTCTGGCAGCAATGAGATGTGAGCATCACTTGGTGTGTGTGCTTCACTGCAAATCACAGCATCTGCTTGTGCATCTGTAGCCAGCCACACTGAGCCTCTTTGCTTCCCTGGAGACCTCCTTGGGGATAAGCTAATAACATGCACTAGCAGCATCAAGGGAGCACAACAGGGACTGGGAAGTGCTCAGGGACTGGAATTCAGAGCACTTCACCTGCTGCCTGTAGGGAGTTAGTGGGCACTGGCACTGCAGGCTTTTAGCAAATAGCTTTGCTAAGGGGCAGGTTGATGGCTTTTTAGCACTCCTGAAGTTTCCTGCAGGGTAGGAGTCTGGTAATTGAATATTTGGGAGGGCATTGACTGGCAGCACAGGGCAACTGAGTCATCCCAGTATATTCTCATCTCTCCTGAAGGAGAGATCAGTGTATTGGCAGGATAGAAGTGCAGATGTTAAAGGAAGATCAGCCATGCAATGAAGCCTGTTATTAATTTATCCCCAACCTCAATTCCTGGCTGTCACTTTTTACACTGTACTGCTTAAGCTCTGCCCTCAGGATCTGTCACTGTTGGGTGCCCAAAGATTGGCACTGCCAGGCTCATGCTTTAGTTGCTTTCATGCCTGATTCAGGACACTGCATCCTGCCCTGTCTTGTCTTTAGGCTGCATATGGCTTTGTGAATCCTCTGCTTCATGCTTTGCTGGAGGTGCCACTGCTTGGGGATGAGTTATTTCCAGCTCAGGTTTCAAGGAGAGCCTGGAACTCTGCAACCCTGAGCCCTTCAAGCTAGGAATGCTTCTGCATTGCTGAACTGAAGTAAATCTTGATAAGATCACAATGTGGAACAGATGCTCAAATTCCTAGAGGGCTTTTGGTGTTCCTAAGAGAATCTTTTCTAGCCTATGTGCAAAGGATGTTTGAAATATAGGCACAAGTATAGTTGTATTTACAATAAGGGTAAATGAATCATTTTATATAGCCACAAATACCTTTCAATGAGTCTGTATTCTCCCTGGTAGAATAGAAAGGCAAGAAAAAAGTGCTTCTGCTTGCTTGATCTTATCAGGATTTCATTCTCTCTGTATAGTTTGCATGTTTATTGTCACTCTTGGCTCTACAGATGATCAGGGTATGTACCCCACAGGCTTCAGTAGGGCTTTTTCCTTCCTTCATGCTTTTACCATACCAAGATACTTGCAGAATTCTTTTTTTCTGTGTACAGAAGGCAGCTGGGAAGTTGTTGTCACTTCATCCAGAGGTTTGTCTGTGTTCTAACCTGCTGGGTTGTATCTGGAGGTTTCATTCTTCCTCTTGGTTGAGCTATGCCCTAGATAAGGAAATCTTACTCCTAAGGCACTTTCCATGAAACTCCAGAAGCTGTATGGCATCCTCTGGAGATCCTAGGATTAATTTGCAAGACTTAGCATATATGATTAAGAAGAGAGCAGTACATTGGCAGTAGATAAATGCAGATTTTCCAGGAAGGTGAAGACATGGGCAGGAAAGCTGATAGCCTGTTTTGTGGAATATTGCAGTGTAGTAGTTCCTTGTGTTAGGCAAAATGTGGGTGGGGAGAGCCTGGCCCAGGTTGGCCAGAGAGGTGGGAGATGTCCCATCCCTGGAAGCATTGCAGGTCAGGTTGTTTGGGGCTGGGAGCAAGCTGCTTTAGCTGCAGATATCCCTGCTGACTGCAGGAGGTTGGACTAGATGAGCTTGAAAGGTTCCTTCCCACCCAAACCATTGCATGACTCTGGGATCTGGATGTACACTTGGAGGAACAGGTAGGGAAGTGGTTTTCCATCAGGAATAACACTTCCCTGTGTGTGGGGGGGGGCTGACCTGATCATCACAGTGCTGATCACTGTCTCTTCACTCCATTTTCCTAAGCAACATCCCCAGAGGAGCCCAAGTTTCTGGCAATCCTAATGGGCAGAGATCTGATAGGTAGTCAGTCTATCTGCAATAGAAAGAAGCAGGGAACTCAAAAATCTCCTGGAGGAATGGGGGAAGAGTCAGCTCTTGAAATGATGCTAAAATAAGCATCTCTTTGTGCCTACCTAAAGCAGCTGCAGTTCTGACATGCTATTGAACTGTGCCATTAGATGAGGTCAGTCAGGGTGAAAGCCTCTGCTCTACACAAAATGCATCTTACCCAGCAACCTGCAGGCTTCAGACTTCACTTTTTAAGCACAAATTACAGGGTTTGGGTTTGTTTTTTTTTTTGGTTGCCCAGAGAATCATCTTAACAGAAAATGAGGTAACAGTTTCTTTTCACCTTAATGCCACCAGAAAAATCAGAGTAGCAAGTGACAAAATGGGCTTGCCATGCTTTTATGGAAATCCAATGCCTGGGGTTTTTTTTGGATGAACAGAGATGTGGCTGGTTTTATACAAATAAAATCAGCTGTGAGGGTAATTATTGACAAGAAGGAGTAAGATTAAACAGCATCACTTTGGGCTTTTTCCCCTCCTTGTTGCTGGAAGATGTGACAGTTTCAGTATATACAGAATTGTAGGTGCCAGGAAGTGCTGCTTCTGCCCTTCCTTGAAGGCAACTTGCCATGTCAGTGATGAGAGAAGCACAGTTTGTAGCCTGGGGCAGGACTGGAGCCCTCACCCACTGCTGCTTCTTGGGGCATGTGAACTATTCATCACTTGGCTGTTTGGGCAAACAGCTGATTTGTGCTGAAGTTTTCTGTTCTGTTTGTATCTTAACTCTTTTCTTCTGTCACTGTTGCCTTCCTCCTGGCTAGAGGACTCCCAGAGATGTGAGAAGACCTAGTTGAGACCTTGCTGCACAGAGAGCACGAGGCTTAGTTAAAGGCTCTGGCTTGCTCTGTGCTCCAGATGTGCTCCCTTGCTTCTCCCAGGGCTGATTTCTTTCCTTATGTGTCTACTCTTCCATGAACTATCACAAATGGGGACAGACTTTCTGGCAGAGGACAAGGGGTGATGGTTTGAAACCCAAAGAAGA
Organism: Bucco capensis; assembly: GCA_013396975.1. NCBI lineage: Eukaryota > Metazoa > Chordata > Aves > Piciformes > Bucconidae > Bucco > Bucco capensis. Next base: position 263,851 of record VWZO01003264.1, read on the forward strand.
GATTCTTTTAGTTTAGATTCTTTAGTCAGGGAGCTCAAAGCAGAAGGAGGCTAGAGTTTTTTGGTGTGGTCAGTGAGTGGAGTTTGGATGTGTACAAATCCCCACTTGTGACACTGAAATTCCTCCTGTTTCCTAACTGGCCACAAAGTGCTTAGTGCTGGCTCAGAGAGTTGTTTTGAGATTAATTCCTTAAACTTTAGGAAAGTGGATTATTAATGTCCTGGATACATCACACAGCACAAAGGTATCCCAAGTGTCCAGACTCACTTCTATTGCATGTGTTACTGGAGATGTGCTGCATTATACCAAACCAATGTTTTGCCTTTATGCTCTGTGACCTCTTGGTTCTCCCTAACACTCTTTTCTCTCTCTTTTTCTCTTTCTTTTGGCCTTTTTTTGTGTATTCATGTCTTTTTAGAAACTGAGTGACTATCTCTCCCGAGAGGATGTGGCTGCAGTGCCAGAGCGGAGCAGTGTTATCGCTGCCTTGGCATGGGAGGGCTCAAAGCAGTCGGTAGCTTGTAGTGAGAGCCTTGTGCCACCCACCTCAGAGCCTTCTCCCAGCCATCCCTTGGGTGCTTCCTCCCTAAGCAGCGAGGAGGAGGAGGAGGAGAAGGAGGAGGAGGAGGCAGCTCCCAGCCTCCCCATGAGCGAGGAGGACCTGAGATGCGGCAAGGGGCTTTGTGCAGATGCGGAGAAGGACTGGGAGCTCTCTGAGCTGGAGCCCCCTGCCCTCCTTGCCTCACCTCCTGGGCAGCCCTGGGGAGCAGAGGAGGAGGTGGCAGAGGATGGTGAAGACCAGTTGACCTTTAGAAAGCTAAATGGCGAGTGTGATGCCTCGGAGGTTAATAACGGGCTGCCGGCACTCATTCGCTGCTTCCAGGTAGTGAGCCTTGCTCCCCATCCCCCTGGTGAGCTGCTTGGGAGTGGGAACCCAAACACTGCAGCAAGCAGATGCCACAGACCTGAGAGGAGTTGTGTTTGCTTGGCTTGGACTCTGCCTGGAGCTCAGGAGCTGGTTGATCTCCCACAGTCAGCGCACACAAGCCCTTAGTTGCATTCAGTGCAGTTGCTCCTTGCTTTGAGCAAAGCATCCCTGCTGCATCCCCCAAAAGGGAACTATTTAGGCTCCAAAGGCATGTAAGTTTAGTTCTTCAAGGTTTTTGCTGTCTCCTGCTGCACTGGAGGCTGAGCCTTAGCACAGCAGAGTCAATTGGAAGAGCTGTCAAACGTGGTTTTACATCATGAACATGGGCTTTGATGTCCTCCTTCTGCTCCCCACCACGGGAGGTATTTTTGCCTGCTTCAGTGTTGATGCTAATTGCTGATGGTTCAAGAGGTGCCCACTTCCCTGCTAACAGTCACAGTGACATCTGCCAGGATTGGGGATGATGAGCAGGAATGGAGCCCTCTGGGAGAGCACTGTGGGTCTGAACTAACTCTGTCTTCTTCTGGATGATTATCAGGTGGTGGAATAAGTGATTTCTCCCTTCTCTCTCTCCCCTCCCCATTTCTCTCTCAAGGTGTCATGTTTCTGTTTTGTCTGACATTGATTTAATAAAAGTTAAAGACCCAGGATGAGGATTTGTAATAATAGAGTTTCCCTTGCAGTCAGGATAAAGCTTCTCAAGTCTCTTTGCTCTTTGCTCAGGGTTTGTGTTAATCTCTTGATTGTCATCAGCAGATGAGGATCACTTTGTACTGGCAGCTGGCCATGAGCTTCTAGTAATCAGAAAGTTAATCATCAGTGGAGACAGTTTCTGTGTGGTATTGTGACACACTGCTTAAACCCTTCCTGCCTCCCTTGGGCTGCCCTGAGGATGTGGTTTGGGGGAAGGGATTTCTGTGTCTCCTGAACCCTCCCCACAACCTCTTGTGGTATACCAGAGGCTTAGAACCAAACATTTCCAGGCTGACCTTGGGCTTCCCCCAGTGCTTTTATCAGATCAGTGTCAGAACACTTGGCAGCAGCAATGGGCAGGGTGTGGAAATGCTCACAGAGTCTTTACAGAGCTGGTTTTAACCCTGTCCCATAGCCACCACTAGTGAAGACTCAGACAGTCACCATCTCAGATGTGTCCAGCGCTGTCAAGAGTGAGATTCCCACCAAAGAAGTGCCCATTGTCCACACAGAGACCAAGACCATCACCTACGAAGCTGCACAGGTAAGGTGGGTTCTGATTCCTTCTCCTGGGCCTTGAGTCAATCCAAGGAAGCAGTTTGCTTCTGAATCCTCCAGCTGAGACAGCAGCACCTGAGTGGCAGCACAGAAGAAGGAGCAGGGAGCTGATCCTGCCCCTTTGCTCAGCTTTGGGGAGGCCTCACCTCCAGTACTGCATCCAGTTTTGGGCTCCTCACTCCAAGAGGGACATGGAGGTGCTGGAGAGGNGAGAGGAGCAGTGTGGTTTTGCTCTCCCTGTTTCTTCAGGCATGCAAAATAACTTTATCTTTAGCCACTGATGGCTTTGGGATGTGAATTAGACTGTGCAGAGTGAACCTGAGTTGGGCAGGAGCTGCCTTCTCTTGCTTTCCCTGCCTCTCCTTGCTGCTGCTTTAGAATTTGGTTTAGAAATGATTTTGGAAACCTTTTTGGATTGCTCTTTAGATTTTAACCCTGCCATAGGGTGTTGAAAACCAAAAAAAAAACCCTTGTATACATTACCCCCCAGAGTGAGTACCTGGTGAGTAGGAACTAGAGATGTTAGTGGAATGATACCAACATACCTGCTGAGCTTCAAATGAATCCTCAGTGTCAATTAGGTTTTGTTTATGTAGTTGAGCATTTGGAGCCTTTATTACAAGCTTTGGCTTTGTCCTAACAGTGATGCTTAGAAGCAGCCCATGCTCTGCTCTTGGAGTGCAGTGAGTGTGGGGATGGATCACACTTGTATCATTTGGGATTGCCAAGGAATTCCCTGGCTGCTCAGCATCCTCCCTGAGTGGAGGGGAGGGATTCAGGCATGTCTGCACCAGGCCAGGGTGAGCATCATGCTGTTCCTCAGCCAGGGAGAAGATGAAGAGAGCAGTTCTGCTGGTACCATTTCAAACTGGGAAATGAAAAGTGTGTCTCCAGGGCTGGGAGAAGTCTGTGTGCCTGCACCAGCTTGGGATGGGCCATGAGATTTCTCCCAGTCTGTGGTAAATGGTCCCACCTTGTGGTAGATGCAGAGATTGTCCCACTGCTCTGCTGGGAATGCTGCAGCTTAAAGGAGACAGGGAGCAGTGGGCAGGGATCACTTCCTCTAGGGTTTTTGGCACACCTTGAAAGGTCAGGTGATTCAGGAGAGCCAAATAACCAGCTCCAGAGAAGGTTGTTCCTAGTTCAGCTCCAGAGAGGGTTGTTCCTAGTTCAGCTCCAGAGAAGGTTGTTCCTAGTTCAGCTCCAGAGAGGGTTGTTCCTAGTTCAGCTCCAGAGAAGGTTGTTCCTAGTTCAGCTCCAGAGAGGGTTGTTCCTAGTTCAGCTCCAGAGAAGGTTGTTCCTAGTTCAGCTCCAGAGAGGGTTGTTCCTAGTTCAGCTCCAGAGAAGGTTGTTCCTAGTTCAGCTCCAGAGAGGGTTGTTCCTAGTTCAGCTCCAGAGAAGGTTGTTCCTAGTTCAGCTCCAGAGAGGGTTGTTCCTAGTTCAGCTCCAGAGAAGGTTGTTCCTAGTTCAGCTCCAGAGAGGGTTGTTCCTAGTTCAGCTCCAGAGAAGGTTGTTCCTAGTTCAGCTCCAGAGAGGGTTGTTCCTAGTTCAGCTCCAGAGAAGGTTGTTCCTAGTTCAGCTCCAGAGAGGGTTGTTCCTAGTTCAGCTCCAGAGAAGGTTGTTCCTAGTTCAGCTCCAGAGAGGGTTGTTCCTAGTTCAGCTCCAGAGAAGGTTGTTCCTAGTTCAGCTCCAGAGAGGGTTGTTCCTAGTTCAGCTCCAGAGAAGGTTGTTCCTAGTTCAGCTCCAGAGAGGGTTGTTCCTAGTTCAGCTCCAGAGAAGGTTGTTCCTAGTTCAGCTCCAGAGAGGGTTGTTCCTAGTTCAGCTCCAGAGAAGGTTGTTCCTAGTTCAGCTCCAGAGAGGGTTGTTCCTAGTTCAGCTCCAGAGAAGGTTGTTCCTAGTTCAGCTCCAGAGAGGGTTGTTCCTAGTTCAGCTCCAGAGAAGGTTGTTCCTAGTTCAGCTCCAGAGAGGGTTGTTCCTAGTTCAGCTCCAGAGAAGGTTGTTCCTAGTTCAGCTCCAGAGAGGGTTGTTCCTAGTTCAGCTCCAGAGAAGGTTGTTCCTAGTTCAGCTCCAGAGAGGGTTGTTCCTAGTTCAGCTCCAGAGAAGGTTGTTCCTAGTTCAGCTCCAGAGAGGGTTGTTCCTAGTTCAGCTCCAGAGAAGGTTGTTCCTAGTTCAGCTCCAGAGAGGGTTGTTCCTAGTTCAGCTCCAGAGAAGGTTGTTCCTAGTTCAGCTCCAGAGAGGGTTGTTCCTAGTTCAGCTCCAGAGAAGGTTGTTCCTAGTTCAGCTCCAGAGAGGGTTGTTCCTAGTTCAGCTCCAGAGAAGGTTGTTCCTAGTTCAGCTCCAGAGAGGGTTGTTCCTAGTTCAGCTCCAGAGAAGGTTGTTCCTAGTTCAGCTCCAGAGAGGGTTGTTCCTAGTTCAGCTCCAGAGAAGGTTGTTCCTAGTTCAGCTCCAGAGAGGGTTGTTCCTAGTTCAGCTCCAGAGAAGGTTGTTCCTAGTTCAGCTACACACAGAAGGTTGTTCCTAGTTCAGCAAGTAGCTGGACTTTGCTTCTGCAAATGATGTGGAAAGTGTTGTCAGAGGGAGGAAAGGTAGAATATAGCTCCTGAAAGAGATGATGCTTTCCAGCTTTTTGGACCTCTGTGGATCCAGAGAGGTGGAATTTGGGATAGGTGTTTTGTTTTGTTCTCCTTTTGTGATCCAAAGCAAGGGAGATGATTCTGCCCCTCTGCTCTGCACTGGGCACAGCTCAGCTGCAGGGCTGGGGCAGCTCTGGAGTGCTCAGCACTGCAGAGCCATGGAGCTGGGGCAGCAGGGACACAGGAGTCCCAGCAATGCTGGGAGGGCTGGAAGCTCTCTGCTGGGAGCACAGGCTCACACAGTTGGGCTTGTGGAGCCTGGACAAGAGAAGGCTCCAGGGAGACCTCAGTGCAGCCTTTCAGTGCTTCAAGGGCCTAACAGAAAGATGACGAGAGACTCTTGAGCAGAGCCTGTTGGGACAGGACAAGAGGTGATGGTTTGAAACTAAAAGAGGAGATTTAGATGAGAGAAGGAAGAAATGTTTTATGCTGAGGCTGGTGAGAGCCTGTCCCAGGTTGCCCAGAGAGGTGGGAGAT